>CM077199.1:13108231-13675731 GCA_039654625.1 Rhinogobio ventralis
ATTCCTCCAAGAAGGGTTGGAACGAAGGCTGTCTCCTTCCACCCTCAAGGTGTATGTGGCCGCAATATCCGCCTACCACGACCTTGTGGAGACTAAACAGGTAAGTCAGCACGACCTGATCATCAGGTTCCTGAGGGGAGCGTGGAGACTGAATCCTCCTCGATCTCCCCTCGTACCCTCTTGGGACCTCTCAGTAGTCTTAGATGCTCTGCAGAGGGCTCCCTTCGAGCCACTGCGATCAGTCGAGCTTAAGTTCCTGTCAATGAAGACAGCGCTCCTGATCGCTTTGGCCTCCATCAAGAGGGTAGGGGAACTCTCACGTGATCCTGAGACCCCGGCCTGGATATGTGCCCAAGGTTCCCACCACTCTGTTCAGGGACCAGGTGGTGAACCTGCAAGCGCTGCCTTTGGAGGAGGCAGACCCAGCCTTGGCACTGCTCTGTCCAGTACGCGCCCTCCGTGCTTACGTAGACAGAACACAGTGTTTCAGGACCTCAGACCAGCTCTTTGTCTGTTATGGTGGGAAGCTGAATGAAAAGGTTCTCTCCAAGCAAAGGTTGTCTCACTGGATAGTGGACGCCATTGTCTTGGCTTACCAGACGCAGGGGCGTCCATGCCCCCTTGGGGTCAGGGCACACTCCACCAGGAGTGTGGCCTCCTCTTGGGCTTTAGCGCATGGCACCTCGCTGACAGACATCTGCAGAGCTGCAGGCTGGGCGACACCTAACACATTCGCCAGATTCTATAATCTCCAAGTGGAGCCAATGTCCTCTCATGTACTCGCCTCTACCAGTGGCCGGTAATGGACTAGGCTCAGGTGTCTTCGCTTGCTTGCCATTCCTCTCTACAGACGGGATACGTGCGATATTCTCCTCAGGTAGTTTTCCTGAAACCCTGAGTTCCTCCAGCACTGTCGATGCCGACACCTGTGCGTCTGCCCACTTGCTCAGGCCCTGGTGTCAGGCTAGATGCCACCGTGTGCATGGTTCCCCCTATGGGCGACCCCTACATGTGTATTTCCACTGTAAGCCTCTCTGAGCATGTGTATTTCCCTCTGCAAGCCCTTGCCTCCCCTGGGGGTTAAATTCTTCCACTTTCGGCTGGTTACCCCAGAGTTCTTCCATATGCAGCCCCTCGCGGGTCATCTGTGTCTCCTTAAGTCCTCCCTACGGGTAGGCACTTTGGCGCATACTTCCACCTGGAATATGCTTCCCAGTGTACCTTGGTATTCCTGTGTTAAGTTGGAGTCCTTCGTCCGTACTAGCTTACGACAGGGAGCTCACACTTACGCAGGGCACTGGACGACAGCCGAGTGGCGTGATTAGATTGGGACCCCCATTCGTCAGTCACTGACGTTACTCGGAGTGACTGAACGAAAGAGAACGTCTTGGTTACGTATGTAACGTCCCTCTGCCACTTCTGCTGGGAGTTCAGTCTTGGCTCTTCAGCAGGTAAACATAATGCGATGTTGCCAGCGTACTTTCTTATATACCCACGCTGTGGGGCGGAGCTACGCTATGCAAATTCCGCATGCCCATGGCATTGGCCTGCCATTGGGCGTTTTCTAAGATCTCGAAGATGATAGGCTTCTAGGCGAAACCCCCATTCGTCAGTCACTGACGTTACGTCTTGAGGGTTACATACGTAACCGAGACGTTCTCTGGCTATAAAATTAATAAGACCAAATCATCAATACTGTTCTTAAATACCTAAGAAAGGCATCAATCACTGATTGGGCATCCATTTATAAATGCAATTAATGGCTTCAAATATTTAGGCATAGTTATTACCACAATTGACAGATTAGTCCCTGCCAATTATAACCCAGTTATAACCAAAGTCTGTGAATCTGTAGACCGATGGTCCTCCCTACCAATCTCATTAATTGGTCGAATAAACATTATAAAGATGAATATTCTTCACAAATTTCTGAATTTATTTCGCTCTATTCCACTTTCTCTAAAAGGTTATGTTTTATGAGGATCTTAGTACAACCAAATTTCACTGTTTTATTACAAATTTGTAAACAGTTCTAAACAGCTCGCGAGAGCCAATCTACTTAGAGTGTAACTAAACGAGCCAATGCACATTGGCATGCAATGATTGCACCATCTGCTCATGCCACTCAGTGTGGGTATAAATGAGGCACAGGTGCTTGCATCAAATTAGTTTTTTGCTGAGGAGCCGAGTAGGTGAACTGGCACACCAGCAGGGTACAGAGGACATGGCGACAGGACGTGGCGTCTCCGTTCCCTCCTTCAGGAAACAAGGGTTACATACGTAACCGAGATGTTCCCATTCAGTCGGTCACTCTCGACGCCACGTCGGAGTACCGACGAATAGGAATCCCTACCAAAGCACCCTGGCCTCTGCCCCCATCCAGTGCCATGTGTGAGCCTCCTGAGCTCTCTTACCTGAGACGGGGCTCACACAGAGAAGTCCATCACTGCTGTTCCGCATGACCCGCTCAGTGACTTATTGGATAACACTGGGAAAGCGTGTCCTAGTGGAAGGGAACGCTGCGGAATCCATAGCCCGCAACAGAGAGGGGGCTCCAGCCCCACTGAAGGGGGGGGTTCTCCCCGCAGGGTCACTCATATAACCCCAGCCCAGTACTGGTTTTCAAGGATTAAGCGGCAAGGGTCACGTCCGGCACCGAGGGTGATGGAGGACTCGACAGAGTTTGCTTCTGGAGAATATAAGCGCTGTAGCGCAGCAAGCCGACAAGAGCCAGTGCCTCTCAGTGCTTCTACCTGTTTGAGGTGAGAACACAGGAGGAAACCGGCTCTACACGTAGGCTATAGAATCTAGTGAACATGTTGGGTGTCGCCCAGCCCACAGCTCTACAGATGTCTGACAGCGAGGCGCCAGGAGGATGCAACACTTCTAGTAGAGTGTGCTCGCACCCTGAGTGGACAGGGCACACCTTGTGCTTGGTAAGCCAAGGTGATGGCATCCACTATCCAGTGGGCCATCCTCTGCTTGGAGACAGCCTTTCCATTCTGCTGGCCTCCGTGACAGACAAAGAGCTGATCTGAGGTCCTGAAGCTTTGCATTCTATCCACGTAAATCCACAGAGCGCGGACAGGACAGAGCAAAGCTAGGGCTGGGTCTTGCTATACCACGATACTCAATATGTTGTCCCACGGTGAGTCATTTTTCCCTGTTGCACCTACACAACATTTTGAGGGTTCCCCCACCTGCCAAATCCCACTTTAACCACTGGTCGTGCCTAACAACGCCCTTCAGCCATGACTTATTCAGGATAGAGCACTAGCCTCTCGTACCTTATTGCTTACATATATGGTGATGTTTCATCTTATAATGCATTTTAAAATGAAGTGAAAAATGTACATTGTTATTTTTGTTAAAATAATATATTTAATTTGACATTTATACTAAATCATAACGGTAAACCGTATTCATATTTATTGGTATTTATGTTTTTTGTACATTTTTATTCTGTTTAATATGACATATTTTAAAGAAAATTCTGGCCTCACACCTGCCAAACTAAAGGTTCAGTCTCTTAATAGATTATTACCGACCTCTAGTGGTTGAGGAGCAGAGAGAGAATTATAGCTTTAGAATTATAGAGATCTATAGCTACAAGACAAGTAGCCTATATTTCAGTTCACTTTATTGTATTCTAGTGACATTGTACTTGTAGTCTTGTCAGTTTTATTTTAATCGTATTTTATTATTAATATTATTATTATTATTATTATTTAATTTTATTTTACATTTGTTTGCAGATCTTCAGTATCTGTGAAATTATACTGAAAATAAGAAACCGGTAATGTGAAGTCATAGCCAGGTCAAGAATCACCAAAATGGTCAACGGTCTACATAACCAAGATCCGGATCTGCCAGATTGTTGCACTGTAAGTAAATCTTAATCCTGAATACCAGGCACCAGTTGATTGTTCTCAGGCTGAGTTTGTTTT
The DNA here is from genome assembly GCA_039654625.1 of Rhinogobio ventralis. NCBI lineage: Eukaryota > Metazoa > Chordata > Actinopteri > Cypriniformes > Gobionidae > Rhinogobio > Rhinogobio ventralis. Next base: position 13,112,179 of record CM077199.1, read on the forward strand.
ATGGTTGAGATTTCCTTCTTGTCAGCACCATTGTTTCCAGTCAGTACCAGTTTGTGGACTAATACAGACAATGGCACATACTATGTATTGCCTCTTTCTGGATATAACAAAGAATATATGGCTGCTGGAAAATACTAGAGAGTTTAAAGTAGTATTATTTATATAATATTATAAAGTGTACTAATACTGTATATTGTAAATTATCTTTTGTATTTATATTTATATTTCATTTTAGTTAAAGTTTTGTCATTTGTCATGTTTTTTTAATATTACTGTTTAGCTTTAATTAACTTTGTTTTAGTGCTGTGGAGTTTACAGAAGGCAGATTAAAGGGGCTCAAGAAGATTGTTTGCAGTAAAATGAAAGCGTAATTGAGAAGCAAAAATGCGCTCTGAAGTTTTAGCAAGGAAGGGAACATTGGAAATCAGATGGGATTTATGGTTAGTGCACAGGGAATCATTTATAATACTCCAAACAACAGGACACGCAAACACAGCAAAACATGATTAAAACAGACAAGTTGTTAGGATCAACTGAAAGTGACAGCTTTCATTTGTGAAACCTCATTACTAAGAGAATTAAAAAGTGCCAGAAAAATCTGCAATATTAAGAGTAGAATCAGAGGAAGGAGGAGTAGCATTTATGAGCATTATCAATCTTAGTACTGAAGATATTAAGAAACTTATTACAAAGGTGAGTGGAAACAGGGAAATAGAGAGATTTTTACATTCATTTTAATGGAATGAAACTGTTGTCTAGGATTTCTTTGATTATTGACAGTTATCTGTGAAAAATATTCAGACCAGGCTAATACAATTTCAGCCTTACACCGATCAGGCATAACATTATGACAGGTGAAGTGAATAACACTGATTATCTCTTCATCACGGCACCTGTTAGTGGGTGGGATACATTAGGCAGTAAGTGAACATTTTGTCCTCAAAGTTGATGTGTTAGAAGCAGGAAAAATGGGCAAGCGTAAGCATTTGAGCGAGTTTGATAAGGGCCAAATTGTGATGGCTAGAAGACTGGGTCAGAGCATCTCCAAAACTGCAGCTCTTGTGGGGTGTTCCCGGTCTGCATTGGTCAGTATCTATCAAAAGTGGTCCAAGGAAGGAACAGTGATGAACCAGCGACAGGGTCATGGGCGGCCAAGGCTCAATGATGCACATGGAGAGCACAGGCTGGCCTGTGTGGTCGGATCAAACAGACAAGCTACTGTAGCTCAAATTGCTCAAGAAGTTAATGCTGGTTCTGATAGCAATCTGTTACGTATGGGGCTGCATAGCATATATTAAGGATATATTATATATATATATATATATTAGGTCATAATGTTATGCCTGATCGGTGTATATCAAGTAAGTGTTCATCCAGGCCTGGTGTTGAACATTCAAGCGCCATTTTACGCCAGGATGCCTTCATTGCACGCAGATTATCATTATACCAGGGAGCAGAACGTACAAAGGAAATAGATGGACAAAGGAGCAATTTAAGCAAATTAAGTACAAAAATGCATGCAATATTTAAGTTTCCTTGGCTGCTGATGCAACAAGCCATATGTGTTGCAGCACCATGGATAGAGGATGGACTTTTGTATCTTCTTGGCACTTTTTTAACATGTTTTTAATGTTTTTCAACATGTTTTTAAATGATAATGTGATTGGAAGATTTGAGTCTTCATCAGTCTTCATGCTTTTAGGTTTGATGGTAAGAGAACATCTTTGATAAAGCAAATAATCACAGGTGAGAACATCTGATAATCCTTATTTGTTTGAAAGTTACTATGTCTAGTAAATTGCATATCTTGCATCACAGTTTCTGTCATTGTGAAAGTGGAGTTGTTTATTTTATATTATACTTTAAGATGCTTTACTTTAAAGGAGTATGTTATTTTATCATTTTGCTGAATTGTTTTGTGAATTATGACAACATATCCCTATAACATTTTAAGTTCAGATCATTAAATCTCTGCAACAGCAGCAACACTCTTCATTACATTCTCATTTATTGACACATTTTCATTATTTGTACAGCTGAAACAGGAAAACAGTATGATGTCACAGACAGGTTATCGGAAAGCCCAGACTTAGAAATATTCAGACTGGCGCTCTAGTTGGAAGCAATAGTCGTGTCAATCCAGGAGCGTAGTTGGGAGATGCGGGCGTAGACTACTGGGAAACGGGTGTCACAAGTGCGGATGCCCCAGGACACAGACCCCACCAGAGTCCAGACCCCTGAACTCTCACACACCAGGGGACCACCAGAATCACCCTGTGGGAAACACACAGACACACATTTGAGACTGAAACAGCAGCAACATTGATATGGTAATGTGTTTGTCTTGATCTGTCTTCACATACCATGCAAGATGAGGATCCAGAGGCTCCAGCACAGATCATGGCATCAGTGATTGTGCTCTGACCCCAGATCTGTCTGCACACAGCAGGACTCGTGATGGGCAGACCTGTTTGCTGCAGGATTAGAGGACTCACTAAAAAAAGAGAAGAAACATCAGACAGGATGTTCAGAGTCAAGTGAAAAGATATACAAGAGTAATTTTTGCAATTCGTCTTTGTCTAAAAGATCTTTGTCTGATTTACTTGTGAAGGAAGTTGCGCCCCATCCAGTGGTGAAGCAGCGGGTTCCAGGCTGGATGTTGATGGTTGATGGAGGCAGACACACAGGAGAGATACGGGGAGTGAAGACAACTGGAGACGCAAGTTTCAGCAACGCAATGTCATTGTTGAAGGTTGTGCTGCTGTAGAGCGGATGGGTGATGACCTGCACAGACAGATAAGATGGATGAATGGTTACTAGTGAAAGCTGACTTTGTAAAATGTAGACTAAGATGTCAGCATTTTCTTATACCCTATATTTTCAGAATATAGTTGTTATATATCACTGTTTTCTTTCCTGTGCTGAATTGTGTAAAGAAAATTGCTGTAGCAAAAAAAAAAAAAAGTGTAAAGGCAACTTTTAAGAGTACGATAGCATACAGTTTAAAAAACACCATTGTTTAACCTTTTAAATAAAATAATTAAGTCACACGTGAGAAATATGTAAGTTAACAGTTAGATAAAGTCCAAAACAAAGATTAAAATAAATTTGTAACCAATTAGATGAAATTTGCATAACTTACAAGAGATACTACTATTACTAGTACTAAAATAATATTTATAAATTAATATTTAAATAAAATATATTTTTTTTCAGTGTAATGATCACTTGGTTATTATCGCATTTAAAAGAACAGAGTAAAACAACAATTAAAAATTACTTCTATCAGTTATTGGATGCTTAGAAATAACATAAATAATCTATTCATGTAATCAGTATTGGTCATTAAAAAAAGCTAAATCAACTTTTTTTTTTTTTTCTTCATCTCTGTTTCAGTAAGTTCATTAAACGTCATTACCTTGGAAACTAGTTTGACCTGGATGGGTTCAACATTGGAGCCACGATCATGTTCTCCAAGAATGACACGGTGATAGCCGACCCTAAAAAGAGAGCGGTAAAGACAGAACTAACTGTAAAAAGAAAAGAGCAACAGCATCTATTAAGCACTATTGTATGTGACATTTGTCAGATTAAAGACTCTTACTTGACAGCGCAGTGAGCAGCAGTGAGAACCCAATTCTGGTTGATCAAGGATCCACCGCAGAAGTGGAATCCGTTGGGAAGCTGTTTCAGAGGTAAAACCATTTCTGTCATGACAACTCTCGGAGTGTTTGGCATGGTAATGGGTATGGGACAATGTTGATATGTTTGGTCTTGGTAGAATAGATCTGCTACGCTGCTGCTGCTTTTATTGCTGCACTGCAGAGCAAGTACTGGACTTGCTACTGCCAATACATACACGACACGCTGCTGTGAGCAAGTAAGACATGCTGCTGCTGTATAATAGAGCGCACATGAATTACCTGTAGCAGATCTATACAGGTGGAGCTGGGGAAGGTGGAGTGTTTCTGAAAGCGCGCTGCACTGCTAAAGCAAATGCTACCCGAGTATTTGAAGGTTGAGCATGCAAGGTCATTGGCTACTGATACAGCAGGAACCAATCAGCTGTGCCCTAAAGATGATGATGTGATTACGAACAGGTAGTTAAAGGACCAATTAGCCTTTGCCATTTAGAGTTTCATGACAGAACTTTGTATTGAAAACATGACATATACTCTTTGAACAAATGAGGCAAATGCATGATAAAAGCCAGCAAATACACAGTTACCTGGAGAGAGACCTGCCAGGGCCAAGAACCAGAGATGGCGTTCTGTCCGTTCACAATCTTGCTGCCAATCGTCTGTGGCTTAATTGCAGGCACTCCACAACCTGTTGATAAAGAACAGAAGTTCATGACAAAAGAATGACGTGCTTCATTGAGGTTTTGCATTTTGTAAATATATATTCACCCATTATTTTTCTTGCAAACTTCTAAAGGAGACACTTACCCAGAGCAGAGACCACCAGGGCAAGGCATGTGATGGTGAAGATCATGATGTAGATGAGTTTGTGATGTCTCACTGTTGTACCTGTAGGTGCTCTCTCTTGCTTTTATATCATTTACAGCATCTATGAAAAGTGGGACGTGATCAAGTCAAATGAGTTCACAGCTGGGAAATGTTGAGATCTATAAAGACATTCTGCATCTCCATTGTTCAGAGCTGGTGTCTTGTGTGCAAAGAGGATGAATTCTTTGAAGGGGTTTATGACTTCTGTCTATTTCCTTGACAGGCATCATGATTTCACCTCTGTCATTGTATGTTAAATGTTTTGAGTGGGAAGTTTTTGTTGTTGCTGTTGTGAAATTTCGTTCATTATCATGCAAAATGCTTCCTTAATGAAGTTCTTCCTAAAAGTGTTTCAGCAATACTTGCTGTAAATAAGCTGCTTTCCTATAAAATCTGTGACATTAACTAATCCCATATTCAACCTGGCAAGCCATTCAAGCTTGTGATACTGAAGAGGAAGGAAGGGAAATTGTGGGATTTTCACACTATGATTATATCAGTTATGAGAGCTGGGCTTAAGTGAAACTTAAAGTACTAATATCAGTTTCTGTAACACCACAAGCAGTTGAAGGACAGTTAAACACATTATTTTAAGACATACCACTGGAGAGAGTGTTTTTTTTCTGCAACAAAACTTAAAATTCATGCATTATTTTCTAGAAAGCATTATAATCCAGTAGTCCATTGATTGTCTTTATTGATACAATTAAGTAATGTTTGTAACTGCTGATATAATACTGACATTTTATTATTTATTATTGGTTTGGTTTACTCTCTGTCCAGTGGTTATAGGCTACATGTCATATTTATGAATGGAAGTTAAAGCCAGTTTAATGCAACTCTGCTAAAGTTTGATGGGTCTTGGTCATTTTTATAGTTTTATAAGATTTCAAATGTTTAAAAATCAAGTAACACTTTATTTTGATAGTCCACTTTAGATAGTAACTTTGCAACTAAATGTCAACTACCAGTCATTAGAGTATTAGTAGACTGTAGTAGTCTGCTTAAAGGGATAGTTCACACAAAAATGAAAATTCTTTCATCATTTACTCACCCTCATGTTGTTCCAAACCTGTATGAGTTTGTTTGTTCTGTTGAACACAAAAGAAGATATTTTAAAGAATGTCGGTAATCAAACAGTTGCCATTGACTTCCATGAGTTGATGAGTAGTATTAATGAGTTAGAATTAATGAGTTGGTTGTACTTGCAAAGTTACTTGTGTCTAAAGTGGACTATCAAAATAAATGTAACCAAAATCATTATGATTCAAGCTGAAATAAATGCTAGCTGTTTAGGCTTTATTTTGATATTAATGTTGTTATCATTAACATTAATGTGTACAATATATTCAGTTCAGTTTGTTCACAATGCAGGGAAAGCCAATAAAGGCTTTTAAAACTTCCTCGCAGTACACAATACAATACATGGTGTGCTTAACCACCGATAAACCTGTAAAAAAATGCCTGTTTCATTGTTTCATTCATTCACACTTCTGAGCGAGTAAGAGGAAATCTGTCTGCTCAGAGATGTGGAAGAAAATTGCTGCCAAAGAATTTATATATTTATCACATCCCTCTCAGTTCTTTCTTTAAACCATCAAAAAATGATGTGGCTAAACCACGTATTTTCCTAAATTACATATTTTGATCTGATTTTAATACAGCTTAATTTGGGTAACACTTTAGAATAATGATCAGTCATTAATAGGTAACTATGCAGGAAGTAATATAAGACTAATGAATAGTACTACATTAACACTTCAGCTACTACTATTAACTAATATAGAGACAAGCTTAACTAATCAGTAAGTAATATCAAATTTAGGAGATAGTTCCTTGTTAAGTAATCAATAATTACTGAATGAGATTAGCCTAATTAATAACTATTAACTAACTGACAAATTATAAAGAACATTATTGTGTGTCTGAGACATAATCAGCCATCTTTTTTACTCTGAATAAAGTAAAAAATGCATCACTAATTACTCAAGTGTTACCTAGTCACTATGCAGGAACTACTAGTGACCTGGACCATTATTTTAAAGTGAAAAAAATCTTTTTCACTTTAAAATAATGGTCCAGATCACTAGTAGTCCTTGAAGAGTGACTAGGTAACACTTGAGTAATTAGTGATGCATTTTATGACTTTATTCAGAGTAAAGAAGGACAATCTTCAAGAACTACTAGTGATCTGGACAATTATTTTAAAGTGAAAAATATGTTTTTCACTTTAAAATAATGGTCCAGGTCACTAGTAATTCCTGCATAGTGACTAGGTAACACTTGAGTAATTAGCGATGCATGACCACGTTGAGAGTAAAAAAAGACAATATTGCTCACATCTCAGACACGTTAATGTTGTGATTAGTAATTAATTAGTAATTCTTTATAATTTATCATAGTTACCTATTAGTTCTTAGTGATGCCAATCTCATTCAGTAATTATTGATAACCTAATAAGGAACTATCTTAGTCCTAAATTTGATATTACTTACTGATTAGTTAAGCTTGTTTCTATATTAGTTAATAGTAGTAGCTGAAGTGTTAATGTAGTACTACTCATTAGTCCTGCATTACTTTCTGCATAGTTACCTATTAATGACGGACTATTATTCTAAAGTGTTACCTTAATTTGTTGCCAATGTGACTCCCCTTATGAAAAATAAGTTAATTCAAGTGTTCTATTAGTATATGGATGTTGAGATCTGTTATCGCTGGAGACAATCCGCATCTGCATCTTCTGAAGGTGTTTATGATGTCTTTCTATTCCTTTGTAAAGCATCATTCTTCCTCTGTCATTGTGGGTTGTGAAATGTTTCTGATGGGAAAGAGATTTTGTTGTTGTAGTGTTTCCATAAATGAACTGAAGACTAAAAATTGTATTTCCAAAATGCTCACAGTAAATTAGTGGCTTTACCATTATGTTTTTGACCGTTTGCAAATTCCTTACAGTATAAAGTATTGGCTTCAGTTTGTACACAGTGCTGGGAGAGACGATCAAAATTCCTCACGATCAACACTATAGAAAATGTCAGATATTTTACACAATCACTGAGAAACATTAGCTAAGAAGAAGGAAAACGTCTCGGTTACGACTGTAACCTTAGTTCCCTGAGTAGGGAACGAGACGCTGCGTCACCGCTTTGGGAACGCCTCTGCGTGATTGCGTCGTGAAGCACATGTGTAATCAGTCCAATGGAGAGACGGAACGTCATAGGCGGGTGACGTCATCGACCCGGAAGGTATAAAGCATACCGGCAAACAAACGCCGCTAGCTTCTGTGGTAGAGTGAAGCAAGACGCTTTTGCGGGCATGCGGGGAGTATGGCAGGGTGACGCAGCGTCTCGTTCCCTACTCAGGGAACTAAGGTTACAGTCATAACCGAGACGTTCCCTTTCGAGGGAACTCGCGCTGCGTCACTGCTTTGGGAACGAGAATACCCACGTCCCCATAGGAGCCGGATGCCCGCCTGTGCATTGTCTAAAAGGCGAGCACCCGAGCCCCTGGAGTAATGTCAAGTTCGTAAAACCTCACGAAAGGCCCGACTGAGAGAGCAGGTCCCTCCTGCACGGAATCTCCAGGGGAGAGCCGTTGAGGAGCGACACAATGTCTGAGAACCAAACCCGGGCTGGCCAGAACGGAGCTACTAGGAGCAGATGGGCACCGTCCCGACGAACTCTCTCTAGAACTCCCGGAAGCAGAGCGATCGGGGGGAAAGCGTACAGGGGCAGCCTCGGCCACTCCTGTACCATGGCGTCCAGTCCCAAGGGAGCTGGAGGAGTTAGAGAAAACCATAGACGACAATGAGTGTTGTCTTGAGTTGCGAAAAGGTCTACTTCGGCTCTGCCGAATTTTTGCCAGAGGAGCTCCACCACCTCGGTGTGGAGTCTCCACTCCCCGGGCCTCGGCCCCTGCCTCGACAGGATGTCTGCTTCCATATTCAGGCGCCCTGGGATGTAGATTGCCCTGATTGAGAGCAATTTCCCCAGGGCCCACAGGAGGATTTGACGAGTCAGCTTGTACAAAGGGCGAGACCTCAAACCCCCCTGGTGATTTATATAGGAGACCACTGATGTGTTGTCTGTGCGAACTAGAACATGATGGCCCCTGAGATACGGCAGGAAATGTCTCAGAGACCGAAGGGAAGCACCCGATATTGGTATGCTTGTCCCCCGAAAGCGAACCTCAGGTACTTCCTGTGCTGCGGAAGGATGGAGATGTGGAAGTAAGCATCTTTGAGATCTATCGTGACCAACCAGTCCTCGGACCTGATTTGGGACACGATATGTTTGAGTGTAAGCATCTTGAACCTGAACTTGCCACTGCGCGATTCAGAGAGCGCAGGTCCAAAATGGGGCGCAACCCCCCATCCTTCTTTGGCACTATAAAATAGCGACTGTAGAATCCCGACTCCCTGTCGGAGAGAGGGACCTTCTCTATGGCCCCCTTCCGTAGGAGGGTCTGGACTTCTTGAGTCATAACCAGAGCCTGCTCGGGGCCCACCAAGGTAGGTAGGACCCCCTTGAAACTGGGTAGACGACACCTGAACTGGATGGCGTACCCTGATCTTATTATCTGCAGGACCCAACGAGATATATTTGGCAGTTTTTCCCATTCTGGCAAAAAATCTACTAGGGGTACCAGTCCCTCGAGACTGGCCTCTGGTATACTGAGTGCTGGGAGCACAGCGCCCTGAAGCGGATGACCGGCAGGGAACGACTGACTCGACAGCGCCACCTCCTAGTCTGGAGGACGCGGGCCATCCTCGGATGACTCGCGAGGGCCTTCCACGCCCCGGCACTCGGGCGGGGTTAGTGGAGAGACCCTGTGAGGGTACCGGAAAAGGACGGGCACCGTATGCTGAGGTGAACACCGCCTGTTCCCGAAGGGGGAAACCCTCATTGCCCTGGGCCCACTGGCGTCAGGGCTTCTTAGACGCAGCCTTCCTAGAGATGAGAACAGTCCGCAGATCTGCTCTACCCCTAGAGGGCTGCGTCTGGGGGTGTCGCCCACCGCCCCACCCTTTCTGAGGGGGAGTACGAGTAGCGACACTCTGTTTCTGTTGCGCCCGGTGTACGGAGCTTGTACTGGGCAAGGTCGGAGTTTTAATGGCCGATGCCGACTGAGGAGAGAGATGGCTTGCAAGCGTCTCCTCCACCTTCGGCATCGAACCATACCCATGCTTCTTCAGCCCCTGGATGTTACTATACACGGACGTTTGGGGACTGAAGACACGAGAGGACATGGGCCGCTTCCACGTTCTCGACACCTCAGTGTGGAGATCCGTGAAAAGCGGTAAACTCCGACGTGGAGGCTGAGCAGAGCGGGTGGGGAGAAAGCGCTCATCCAGACGGCTCTTGGACGAGACGCTCTCTTGATTCTCTTGTGGCCAGTCAATGTTTAGTTTGGCCACAGCTCTGCACAGCACCTCCATTAGCTCCTCACCAGCAGGGGATTGAAGTGGCGAGTCTTCAACCCCCGCGTCAACGCTGCAAATATCGATCTCCTCAGAGCTCGATAAAAGCAGCGCTGAGGCTGCCCCCTGGGTGGGAGAAACCGCGGGGCGGGCTCCCGAACCCAGAGAGGCAGCACTGGATCTGCCAGGTGAGGGCAGAGAAAGGGCTGGGCCCGTCTCTAACCCTTCTGACAGATCCATCTGCGAACCCCACGACATAAGCTACCGCTGTGCCTCAGCAACAGCGGGGCCTGTGCCGCGGGGAACGCGAACCGGGACACCCTCCTCAAAAAGTGCCCGGCGGGATCGCAGCACTCTCATAGGCAAAGCCTCACAATGCTCACAGCCGGCCCCCTCGAGAGCCGACTGGGCGTGCTGTTCACCCAAACAAACAACGCACATCAAGTGTGTATCCCCGCTCGTGATGTGACGAGGGCAGGGAGGAACACACTTTCTGTAACGCTGCTCGCTCGCCATAATGTCTCTCTAAATGTCAGTGTGTGTGCAAACTTGTAGGTGAAAACAAGAAAAGTCTGAACTCAGACACAAACACAAAATCTGACAATGACAATGACACAGAGCGCTTGCTGAAAGCAACAGAAGCTAGCGGCGTTTGTTTGCCGGTATGCTTTATACCTTCCGGGTCGATGACGTCACCCGCCTATGACGTTCCGTCTCTCCATTGGACTGATTACACATGTGCTTCACGACGCAATCACGCAGAGGCGTTCCCAAAGCGGTGACGCAGCGCGAGTTCCCTCGAAAGGGAAACTGCTTTTAACACATAATTACCTTATCTCTGTGAACCGTGAAAAAACCAGCAAGATAATCCGGCTCATCTTGTTCCAAACACATGTTCTGATTCTGCTCTTGATTTCTTGCAAATGTAAACTTCCTTTTTTAAAGTTCATGAGTTACCAGAAGTGCCAGGCAATTTTTTTTTAATTTTTTTTTTTTTTTTTTTTACTCTTGATCGTTATCCAAAAGTTTATAATAAATGTTAATAATTGGCATAATTACTGTACATACACAGTCTAGTGGTGCATGATATCTTGCTCGTTTTATGGCTTATTTTGTATTCCTTATGCCTCTTTGGATTTTATTAAAAAAGTGAATGGTCTCAAGCTAAAATATTAGGTAACACATTATTTTAGGGTGACGTAGTTACACGTTACTACATGTACTTACTATAGTAATAACAGTAAATGATGCATAATTACAAGTAACTAACCCTAAACCAGGCCCCAACCCTAACTCTATAGTAAGTACATGTGGTTAATAAATAATACTCAGTACTTATTTGAGTAAGTAACTACATCACCTAAAAATAAAGTAAAATATTATTTTAAACTTGATCAAGTCAGCGATCAGTGTTTGTGTCTGCCTACATGTGCAATTTCAACAGCTGATATGGGACATCAATGACAGTGAAGAACAGTTTGCAAGTCTACACAAAACTATTGTTGGATTTCACATGGCACAAAATATAATAGCCTAATTATTGTGAAGTCCACTCAGATCCCTCATTTTAAAAAACAAGTGCAGCTAAAAGTGGTTTTAGTTTCAGTTTTACTCATCAGTTACATCTCAAATATTCACAAATGATCCGTGACAACAATGCATGACAACAATGATGTCCTCGCATTGTTACACGTCTTTAAGCGTTTAGCTTTCAGAAGGAGGATATGGTTTTGTGGGTATGAGGAAGTTTCTCAAGGAAGAAAAATTAAACACTGCAGCTTGCTGAAAAATCATTGAGTTTCTGTCACCAGTGGAGATGCCAAACTTCAGATGTTTTAACTGCTTTCAAACAAATCCAGGTATTTATTTATATACTAATTTATTCCTCAAAGAAAAAAAAAAAAGAAAAGTCTGCTCATTGAGAGATGAAGGGTGTGGAAACTTATTTTCTTCAAGTACATTTAGATCTGGTGATTAAGGGGACAATGGAAGAGACTGGACTTCATCCTAGTGATCATGAAACCACTCTTGAATTTGTTTAGCAATATGAAGTGAAAATGGCTCATTAGTGTTGTATTGCATTTCTTCTGTTCCTCAGAGGGGCAGGCTTTGTGTGTTTTTGAGCTTTTGGACTATTGTGCATACAGCACCATAATCAACTTTATAAAGCTCTCTGTGTTTGGCAGACTTGGTTATTTCCTAGACTTTCCCCCATGAAGACAGTTTGTTCTGTTGACAATGGTCACATCAGTCAAATTGCAAAATCCTTTTCTAAAGTCGTTTCAAATCTTTTATAAGTTGTGTTCATTAGCTAATTTTATAAATCTGAAAGACAAAAGAGTACTAAGTCATCCACTTACAATAGACTAACGAACAATCATAAAAGTAAAGCTCAATCTGTTAGCAATCAGAATTATTTAGCACTACAACAGAGAACATGACTTGTGCTATGACTTGATTTTAGTGATTGTCTGAATCAGTATATTGAACATTAGTGTTTGTCATATTCTAAAGGAACCTTTTCTACAAGTTTCTCTCCAGTTTGTGTCTGGGTGTCTTTGGCCTCTGATTGAAGACGTTGCACAGGTTTCAGCACCATGGACAGAAGATTAAACAGATTGATCTGTGTCATCTTGGCATGTGTACAAAAGTGAATACCAAAGAAGATATTCAACATGGTCATGTGATCAGAAGGATTTTTGTGGCTGTCTTTATCAATCTTCATGTCTGTATGTATCACATGTAGTGATAAGAGAACATCATGTGCATTTCATTAGCTTTGGCAAATAGTTTATTTAAGAACATCTGATAATCATGACTTGTTTGTAAATTAGAATATAGTAGCTTTGCCTGCACTGTTGTTAAATATTGCAACACTGTTGTCTGTTATTTGTTCCTGTGAAAGTGGATCACAATTTTTTAATTGCAAATTAAGTATTACACTTTTTTATTTCATTTTATTTGCAGTACTTTATGTGGATTATGGTAACTGTTTTAAGTTCAGATAAATGATTACACTCTTCATTACAATTTACTGTATTCATTTAATTTTATTGAGAAATTTTCAATGTTTGTTTAAAACCGTAACATGTAACATGAACTAAAAACAAAACAGTAACATAAGAGGCAGGTCACTGGAGCCCGGACTGACACAAGGACAAAAGTCATAAACAAAAAGACCATCAACAAGGATCAACTGTAATACAGATTAATGATTAAAATCTGCTTTTGCTTCCTTTGAAGGGTAAATGCTCAGACTGGCGCTCTAGTTGGAAGCGATAGTCTTGTCGATCCAGGAGCGCTGTGGGGAGATGCGGGCGTAGACTACTGGGAAACGGGTGTCACAAGTGCGGATGCCCCAGGACACAGACCCCACCAGAGTCCAGACCCCTGAACTCTCACACACCAGAGGACCACCAGAATCACCCTGTGGGAAACACACAGACACACATTTGAGACTGAAACAGCAGCAACATTGATATGGTAATGTGTTTGTCTTGATCTGTCTTCACATACCATGCAAGATGAGGATCCAGAGGCTCCAGCACAGATCATGGCATCAGTGATTGTGCTCTGACCCCAGATCTGTCTGCACACAGCAGGACTCGTGATGGGCAGACCTGTTTGCTGCAGGATTAGAGGACTCACTAAAAAAAGAGAAGAAACATCAGACAGGATGTTCAGAGTCATGTGAAAAACAAAAAAACAAGTAATATACAAGAGTAATTTTTGCAATTCGTCTTTGTCTAACAGATCTTTGTCTGACTTACTTGTGAAGGAAGTTGCGCCCCATCCAGTGGTGAAGCAGCGGGTTCCAGGCTGGATGTTGATGGTTGATGGAGGCAGACACACAGGAGAGATACGGGGAGTGAAGACAACCGGAGACGCAAGTTTCAGCAACGCAATGTCATTGTTGACAGTCGCGCTGCTGTAGAGTGGGTGGGTGATGACCTGCACAGACAGAAAGGACAGAAAAAGATGGACGCTTACTAGAGGAAGCTGACTTTATGGAAAGTAAACCAAGATATAAGCACGTTTTATTTCTTCTTCTTGTCTTTGGCCTTTCCTGCCTTTTTTTCTCTTACCTTCAGCATGATTGGTCATTTGTGAATATGGTACAGATATTTTATTTCTTATGCTCAATTTAAATCTGTAAATCCATTTAGGTCATTTTTAGGAGTAAACTCACATGTAGGTGACTGCAAAGTGAACAGACATGGACCACAATCTGAACTAGAGATAATTTGACTAATACCTATTTCCCCACTTAATTCAATTTAACAGGTAAAAAATGTCTTGTTTGGATAAACTTTCAAACAACAAGTTATTTAAAATGATAATAATGGATTCATAATGAACATTCATAATGCATATTATTTGTATTGTTTTTATTGTTCTAGTCCAGTTATCAGTTGTTGTTTTATTATTGTCAAGTGAAGGCAACTTTATTTATATAGCACCTTATACAAATATTGATCACAGTAATAAACAGTAAAATAACAGAATCAGTGATGCAAACTTCATCAAATATAAGACAAATCTAAATTCTGCTGTAAAGCTGCTCTAAAAAGACAATAGTGTCATTATTCAGCTTATGTCAGTTCAGTGTTGATTCAGTTCAATTCAGTTATGTGAAAAAGCAGAAATGAACCAACAATTATAAAGTATGTTATTAAATAAATGGTATGAGTTGATCTCTCATTTTGATATTCATCTCTGAAATCATTCCACATTTTACCTTGGAAACTAGTTTGACCTGGATGGGTTCAACATTGGAGCCACGATCATGTTCTCCAAGAATGACACGGTGATAGCCGACCCTAAAAAGAGAGCGGTAAAGACAGAACTAACTGTAAAAAGAAAAGAGCAACAGCATCTATTAAGCACTATTGTATGTGACGTTTGTCAGATTAAAGACTCTTACTTGACAGCGCAGTGAGCAGCAGTGAGAACCCAGTTCTGGTTGATCAGGGATCCACCGCAGAAGTGGAATCCGTCGGGTTTCTGTTTCAGAGGTAAAAGCATTGAAAACATGACATATACTCTTTGAACAAATCAGGCAAATGCATGATAAAAGCCGGCCAATACACAGTTACCTGGAGAGAGACCTGCCAGGGCCAAGAACCAGAGATGGCGTTCTGTCCGTTCACAATCTTGCTGCCAATCGTCTGTGGCTTAATTGCAGGCACTCCACAACCTGTTGATAAAGAACAGAAGTTCATGACAAAAGAATGACGTGCTTCATTGAGGTTTTGCATTTTGTAAATATATATTCACCCATTATTTTTCTTGCAAACTTCTAAAGGAGACACTTACCCAGAGCAGAGGCCACCAGGGCAAGGCATGTGATGGTGAAGATCATGATGTAGATGAGTTTGTGATGTCTCACTGTTGTACCTGTAGGTGCTCTCTCTTGCTTTTATATCATGTATAGCAGCTGCTACATGTGGGACGTGATCGAGGTCCATCCCAGCAGCTCAAATGAGCTCACAGCTGAGGAATGTTGAGATCTGTTATCGCTGGAGACAATCTGCATCTGCATCTTCTGAAGGTGTTTATGATGTCTTTCTATTCCTTTGTAAAGCATCATTCTTCCTCTGTCATTGTGGGTTGTAAAATGTTTCTGATGGGAAAGAGATTTTGTTGTTGTAGTGTTTCCATAAATGAACTGAAGACTAAAAATAGTATTTCCAAAATGCTCACAGCAAATTAGTGGCTTTTGATTGTTTGCAAATTCCTTACAGTATAAAGTATTGGCTTCAGTTTGTACACAGTGCTGGGAGAGACGATCAAAATTCCTCACGATCAACACTATAGAAAATGTCAGATATTTTACACAATCACTGAGAAACATTAGCTAAGAAGAAGGAAAACTGCTTTTAACACATAATTACCTTATCTCTGTGAACCGTGAAAAAACCAGCAAGATAATCCGGCTCATCTTGTTCCAAACACATGTTCTGATTCTGCTCTTGATTTCCTGCAAATGTAAACTTCCTTTTTTAAAGTTCATGAGTTACCAGAAGTGCCAGGCTATTTTTTTTTTTTACACTTGATCGTTATCCAAAAGTTTATAATAAATGTTAATAATTGGCATAATTACTGTACATACACAGTCTAGTGGTGCATGAATTCTTGCTCGTTTTATGGCTGATTTTGTATTCCTTATGCCTCTTTGGATTTTATTAAAAAAGTGAATGGTCTCAAGCTAAAATATTAGGTAACACATTATTTTAGGGTGACGTAGTTACACGTTACTACATGTATTTACTATAGTAATAACAGTAAATGATGCATAATTACAAGTAACTAACCCTAAAACAGGCCCCAACCCTAACTCTATAGTAAGTACATGTGGTTAATAAATAATACTCAGTACTTATTTGAGTAAGTAACTACATCACCTAAAAATAAAGTAAAATATTATTTTAAACTTGATCAAGTCAGCGATCAGTGTTTGTGTCTGCCTACATGTGCAATTTCAACAGCTGATATGGGACATCAATGACAGTGAAGAACAGTTTGCAAGTCTACACAAAACTATTGTTGGATTTCACATGGCACAAAATATAATAGCCTAATTATTGTGAAGTCCACTCAGATCCCTCATTTTAAAAAACAAGTGCAGCTAAAAGTGGTTTTAGTTTCAGTTTTACTCATCAGTTACATCTCAAATATTCACAAATGATCCGTGACAACAATGCATGACAACAATGATGTCCTCCCATTGTTACATGTCTTTAAGCGTTTAGCTTTCAGAAGGAGGATATGGTTTTGTGGGTATGAGGAAGTTTCTCAAGGAAGAAAAATTAAACACTGCAGCTTGCTGAAAAATCATTGAGTTTCTGTCACCAGTGGAGATGCCAAACTTCAGATGTTTTAACTGCTTTCAAACAAATCCAGATATTTATTTATATACTAATTTATTCCTCAAAGAAAAAAAAAAAAGAAAAGTCTGCTCATTGAGAGATGAAGGGTGTGGAAACTTATTTTCTTCAAGTACATTTAGATCTGGTGATTAAGGGGACAATGGAAGAGACTGGACTTCATCCTAGTGATCATGAAACCACTCTTGAATTTGTTTAGCAATATGAAGTGAAAATGGCTCATTAGTGTTGTATTGCATTTCTTCTGTTCCTCAGAGGGGCAGGCTTTGTGTGTTTTTGAGCTTTTGGACTATTGTGCATACAGCACCATAATCAACTTTATAAAGCTCTCTGTGTTTGGCAGACTTGGTTATTTCCTAGACTTTCCCCCATGAAGACAGTTTGTTCTGTTGACAATGGTCACATCAGTCAAATTGCAAAATCCTTTTCTAAAGTCGTTTCAAATCTTTTATAAGTTGTGTTCATTAGCTAATTTTATAAATCTGAAAGACAAAAGAGTACTAAGTCATCCACTTACAATAGACTAACGAACAATCATAAAAGTAAAGCTCAATCTGTTAGCAATCAGAATTATTTAGCACTACAACAGAGAACATGACTTGTGCTATGACTTGATTTTAGTGATTGTCTGAATCAGTATATTGAACATCAGTGTTTGTCATATTCTAAAGGAACCTTTTCTACAAGTTTCTCTCCAGTTTGTGTCTGGGTGTCTTTGGCCTCTGATTGAAGACGTTGCACAGGTTTCAGCACCATGGACAGAAGATTAAACAGATTGATCTGTGTCATCTTGGCATGTGTACAAAAGTGAATACCAAAGAAGATATTCAACATGGTCATGTGATCAGAAGGATTTTTGTGGCTGTCTTTATCAATCTTCATGTCTGTATGTATCACATGTAGTGATAAGAGAACATCATGTGCATTTCATTAGCTTTGGCAAATAGTTTATTTAAGAACATCTGATAATCATGACTTGTTTGTAAATTAGAATATAGTAGCTTTGCCTGCACTGTTGTTAAATATTGCAACACTGTTGTCTGTTATTTGTTCCTGTGAAAGTGGATCACAATTTTTTAATTGCAAATTAAGTATTACACTTTTTTATTTCATTTTATTTGCAGTACTTTATGTGGATTATGGTAACTGTTTTAAGTTCAGATAAATGATTACACTCTTCATTACAATTTACTGTATTCATTTAATTTTATTGAGAAATTTTCAATGTTTGTTTAAAACCGTAACATGTAACATGAACTAAAAACAAAACAGTAACATAAGAGGCAGGTCACTGGAGCCCGGACTGACACAAGGACAAAAGTCATAAACAAAAAGACCATCAACAAGGATCAACTGTAATACAGAATAATGATTAAAATCTGCTTTTGCTTCCTTTGAAGGGTAAATGCTCAGACTGGCGCTCTAGTTGGAAGCGATAGTCTTGTCGATCCAGGAGCGCTGTGGGGAGATGCGGGCGTAGACTACTGGGAAACGGGTGTCACAAGTGCGGATGCCCCAGGACACAGACCCCACCAGAGTCCAGACCCCTGAACTCTCACACACCAGAGGACCACCAGAATCACCCTGTGGGAAACACACAGACACACATTTGAGACTGAAACAGCAGCAACATTGCTATGGTAATGTGTTTGTCTTGATCTGTCTTCACATACCATGCAAGATGAGGATCCAGAGGCTCCAGCACAGATCATGGCATCAGTGATTGTGCTCTGACCCCAGATCTGTCTGCACACAGCAGGACTCGTGATGGGCAGACCTGTTTGCTGCAGGATTAGAGGACTCACTAAAAAAAGAGAAGAAACATCAGACAGGATGTTCAGAGTCATGTGAAAAACAAAAAAACAAGTAATATACAAGAGTAATTTTTGCAATTCGTCTTTGTCTAACAGATCTTTGTCTGACTTACTTGTGAAGGAAGTTGCGCCCCATCCAGTGGTGAAGCAGCGGGTTCCAGGCTGGATGTTGATGGTTGATGGAGGCAGACACACAGGAGAGATACGGGGAGTGAAGACAACCGGAGACGCAAGTTTCAGCAACGCAATGTCATTGTTGACAGTCGCGCTGCTGTAGAGTGGGTGGGTGATGACCTGCACAGACAGAAAGGACAGAAAAAGATGGACGCTTACTAGAGGAAGCTGACTTTATGGAAAGTAAACCAAGATATAAGCACGTTTTATTTCTTCTTCTTGTCTTTGGCCTTTCCTGCCTTTTTTTCTCTTACCTTCAGCATGATTGGTCATTTGTGAATATGGTACAGATATTTTATTTCTTATGCTCAATTTAAATCTGTAAATCCATTTAGGTCATTTTTAGGAGTAAACTCACATGTAGGTGACTGCAAAGTGAACAGACATGGACCACAATCTGAACTAGAGATAATTTGACTAATACCTATTTCCCCACTTAATTCAATTTAACAGGTAAAAAATGTCTTGTTTGGATAAACTTTCAAACAACAAGTTATTTAAAATGATAATAATGGATTCATAATGAACATTCATAATGCATATTATTTGTATTGTTTTTATTGTTCTAGTCCAGTTATCAGTTGTTGTTTTATTATTGTCAAGTGAAGGCAACTTTATTTATATAGCACCTTATACAAATATTGATCACAGTAATAAACAGTAAAATAACAGAATCAGTGATGCAAACTTCATCAAATATAAGACAAATCTAAATTCTGCTGTAAAGCTGCTCTAAAAAGACAATAGTGTCATTATTCAGCTTATGTCAGTTCAGTGTTGATTCAGTTCAATTCAGTTATGTGAAAAAGCAGAAATGAACCAACAATTATAAAGTATGTTATTAAATAAATGGTATGAGTTGATCTCTCATTTTGATATTCATCTCTGAAATCATTCCACATTTTACCTTGGAAACTAGTTTGACCTGGATGGGTTCAACATTGGAGCCACGATCATGTTCTCCAAGAATGACACGGTGATAGCCGACCCTAAAAAGAGAGCGGTAAAGACAGAACTAACTGTAAAAAGAAAAGAGCAACAGCATCTATTAAGCACTATTGTATGTGACGTTTGTCAGATTAAAGACTCTTACTTGACAGCGCAGTGAGCAGCAGTGAGAACCCAGTTCTGGTTGATCAGGGATCCACCGCAGAAGTGGAATCCGTCGGGTTTCTGTTTCAGAGGTAAAAGCATTGAAAACATGACATATACTCTTTGAACAAATCAGGCAAATGCATGATAAAAGCCGGCCAATACACAGTTACCTGGAGAGAGACCTGCCAGGGCCAAGAACCAGAGATGGCGTTCTGTCCGTTCACAATCTTGCTGCCAATCGTCTGTGGCTTAATTGCAGGCACTCCACAACCTGTTGATAAAGAACAGAAGTTCATGACAAAAGAATGACGTGCTTCATTGAGGTTTTGCATTTTGTAAATATATATTCACCCATTATTTTTCTTGCAAACTTCTAAAGGAGACACTTACCCAGAGCAGAGGCCACCAGGGCAAGGCATGTGATGGTGAAGATCATGATGTAGATGAGTTTGTGATGTCTCACTGTTGTACCTGTAGGTGCTCTCTCTTGCTTTTATATCATGTATAGCAGCTGCTACATGTGGGACGTGATCGAGGTCCATCCCAGCAGCTCAAATGAGCTCACAGCTGAGGAATGTTGAGATCTGTTATCGCTGGAGACAATCTGCATCTGCATCTTCTGAAGGTGTTTATGATGTCTTTCTATTCCTTTGTAAAGCATCATTCTTCCTCTGTCATTGTGGGTTGTAAAATGTTTCTGATGGGAAAGAGATTTTGTTGTTGTAGTGTTTCCATAAATGAACTGAAGACTAAAAATAGTATTTCCAAAATGCTCACAGCAAATTAGTGGCTTTTGATTGTTTGCAAATTCCTTACAGTATAAAGTATTGGCTTCAGTTTGTACACAGTGCTGGGAGAGACGATCAAAATTCCTCACAATCAACACTATAGAAAATGTCAGATATTTTACACAATCACTGAGAAACATTAGCTAAGAAGAAGGAAAACTGCTTTTAACACATAATTACCTTATCTCTGTGAACCGTGAAAAAACCAGCAAGATAATCCGGCTCATCTTGTTCCAAACACATGTTCTGATTCTGCTCTTGATTTCCTGCAAATGTAAACTTCCTTTTTTAAAGTTCATGAGTTACCAGAAGTGCCAGGCTATTTTTTTTTTTTACACTTGATCGTTATCCAAAAGTTTATAATAAATGTTAATAATTGGCATAATTACTGTACATACACAGTCTAGTGGTGCATGAATTCTTGCTCGTTTTATGGCTGATTTTGTATTCCTTATGCCTCTTTGGATTTTATTAAAAAAGTGAATGGTCTCAAGCTAAAATATTAGGTAACACATTATTTTAGGGTGACGTAGTTACACGTTACTACATGTATTTACTATAGTAATAACAGTAAATGATGCATAATTACAAGTAACTAACCCTAAAACAGGCCCCAACCCTAACTCTATAGTAAGTACATGTGGTTAATAAATAATACTCAGTACTTATTTGAGTAAGTAACTACATCACCTAAAAATAAAGTAAAATATTATTTTAAACTTGATCAAGTCAGCGATCAGTGTTTGTGTCTGCCTACATGTGCAATTTCAACAGCTGATATGGGACATCAATGACAGTGAAGAACAGTTTGCAAGTCTACACAAAACTATTGTTGGATTTCACATGGCACAAAATATAATAGCCTAATTATTGTGAAGTCCACTCAGATCCCTCATTTTAAAAAACAAGTGCAGCTAAAAGTGGTTTTAGTTTCAGTTTTACTCATCAGTTACATCTCAAATATTCACAAATGATCCGTGACAACAATGCATGACAACAATGATGTCCTCCCATTGTTACATGTCTTTAAGCGTTTAGCTTTCAGAAGGAGGATATGGTTTTGTGGGTATGAGGAAGTTTCTCAAGGAAGAAAAATTAAACACTGCAGCTTGCTGAAAAATCATTGAGTTTCTGTCACCAGTGGAGATGCCAAACTTCAGATGTTTTAACTGCTTTCAAACAAATCCAGATATTTATTTATATACTAATTTATTCCTCAAAGAAAAAAAAAAAGAAAAGTCTGCTCATTGAGAGATGAAGGGTGTGGAAACTTATTTTCTTCAAGTACATTTAGATCTGGTGATTAAGGGGACAATGGAAGAGACTGGACTTCATCCTAGTGATCATGAAACCACTCTTGAATTTGTTTAGCAATATGAAGTGAAAATGGCTCATTAGTGTTGTATTGCATTTCTTCTGTTCCTCAGAGGGGCAGGCTTTGTGTGTTTTTGAGCTTTTGGACTATTGTGCATACAGCACCATAATCAACTTTATAAAGCTCTCTGTGTTTGGCAGACTTGGTTATTTCCTAGACTTTCCCCCATGAAGACAGTTTGTTCTGTTGACAATGGTCACATCAGTCAAATTGCAAAATCCTTTTCTAAAGTCGTTTCAAATCTTTTATAAGTTGTGTTCATTAGCTAATTTTATAAATCTGAAAGACAAAAGAGTACTAAGTCATCCACTTACAATAGACTAACGAACAATCATAAAAGTAAAGCTCAATCTGTTAGCAATCAGAATTATTTAGCACTACAACAGAGAACATGACTTGTGCTATGACTTGATTTTAGTGATTGTCTGAATCAGTATATTGAACATCAGTGTTTGTCATATTCTAAAGGAACCTTTTCTACAAGTTTCTCTCCAGTTTGTGTCTGGGTGTCTTTGGCCTCTGATTGAAGACGTTGCACAGGTTTCAGCACCATGGACAGAAGATTAAACAGATTGATCTGTGTCATCTTGGCATGTGTACAAAAGTGAATACCAAAGAAGATATTCAACATGGTCATGTGATCAGAAGGATTTTTGTGGCTGTCTTTATCAATCTTCATGTCTGTATGTATCACATGTAGTGATAAGAGAACATCATGTGCATTTCATTAGCTTTGGCAAATAGTTTATTTAAGAACATCTGATAATCATGACTTGTTTGTAAATTAGAATATAGTAGCTTTGCCTGCACTGTTGTTAAATATTGCAACACTGTTGTCTGTTATTTGTTCCTGTGAAAGTGGATCACAATTTTTTAATTGCAAATTAAGTATTACACTTTTTTATTTCATTTTATTTGCAGTACTTTATGTGGATTATGGTAACTGTTTTAAGTTCAGATAAATGATTACACTCTTCATTACAATTTACTGTATTCATTTAATTTTATTGAGAAATTTTCAATGTTTGTTTAAAACCGTAACATGTAACATGAACTAAAAACAAAACAGTAACATAAGAGGCAGGTCACTGGAGCCCGGACTGACACAAGGACAAAAGTCATAAACAAAAAGACCATCAACAAGGATCAACTGTAATACAGATTAATGATTAAAATCTGCTTTTGCTTCCTTTGAAGGGTAAATGCTCAGACTGGCGCTCTAGTTGGAAGCGATAGTCTTGTCGATCCAGGAGCGCTGTGGGGAGATGCGGGCGTAGACTACTGGGAAACGGGTGTCACAAGTGCGGATGCCCCAGGACACAGACCCCACCAGAGTCCAGACCCCTGAACTCTCACACACCAGAGGACCACCAGAATCACCCTGTGGGAAACACACAGACACACATTTGAGACTGAAACAGCAGCAACATTGATATGGTAATGTGTTTGTCTTGATCTGTCTTCACATACCATGCAAGATGAGGATCCAGAGGCTCCAGCACAGATCATGGCATCAGTGATTGTGCTCTGACCCCAGATCTGTCTGCACACAGCAGGACTCGTGATGGGCAGACCTGTTTGCTGCAGGATTAGAGGACTCACTAAAAAAAGAGAAGAAACATCAGACAGGATGTTCAGAGTCATGTGAAAAACAAAAAAACAAGTAATATACAAGAGTAATTTTTGCAATTCGTCTTTGTCTAACAGATCTTTGTCTGACTTACTTGTGAAGGAAGTTGCGCCCCATCCAGTGGTGAAGCAGCGGGTTCCAGGCTGGATGTTGATGGTTGATGGAGGCAGACACACAGGAGAGATACGGGGAGTGAAGACAACCGGAGACGCAAGTTTCAGCAACGCAATGTCATTGTTGACAGTCGCGCTGCTGTAGAGTGGGTGGGTGATGACCTGCACAGACAGAAAGGACAGAAAAAGATGGACGCTTACTAGAGGAAGCTGACTTTATGGAAAGTAAACCAAGATATAAGCACGTTTTATTTCTTCTTCTTGTCTTTGGCCTTTCCTGCCTTTTTTTCTCTTACCTTCAGCATGATTGGTCATTTGTGAATATGGTACAGATATTTTATTTCTTATGCTCAATTTAAATCTGTAAATCCATTTAGGTCATTTTTAGGAGTAAACTCACATGTAGGTGACTGCAAAGTGAACAGACATGGACCACAATCTGAACTAGAGATAATTTGACTAATACCTATTTCCCCACTTAATTCAATTTAACAGGTAAAAAATGTCTTGTTTGGATAAACTTTCAAACAACAAGTTATTTAAAATGATAATAATGGATTCATAATGAACATTCATAATGCATATTATTTGTATTGTTTTTATTGTTCTAGTCCAGTTATCAGTTGTTGTTTTATTATTGTCAAGTGAAGGCAACTTTATTTATATAGCACCTTATACAAATATTGATCACAGTAATAAACAGTAAAATAACAGAATCAGTGATGCAAACTTCATCAAATATAAGACAAATCTAAATTCTGCTGTAAAGCTGCTCTAAAAAGACAATAGTGTCATTATTCAGCTTATGTCAGTTCAGTGTTGATTCAGTTCAATTCAGTTATGTGAAAAAGCAGAAATGAACCAACAATTATAAAGTATGTTATTAAATAAATGGTATGAGTTGATCTCTCATTTTGATATTCATCTCTGAAATCATTCCACATTTTACCTTGGAAACTAGTTTGACCTGGATGGGTTCAACATTGGAGCCACGATCATGTTCTCCAAGAATGACACGGTGATAGCCGACCCTAAAAAGAGAGCGGTAAAGACAGAACTAACTGTAAAAAGAAAAGAGCAACAGCATCTATTAAGCACTATTGTATGTGACGTTTGTCAGATTAAAGACTCTTACTTGACAGCGCAGTGAGCAGCAGTGAGAACCCAGTTCTGGTTGATCAGGGATCCACCGCAGAAGTGGAATCCGTCGGGTTTCTGTTTCAGAGGTAAAAGCATTGAAAACATGACATATACTCTTTGAACAAATCAGGCAAATGCATGATAAAAGCCGGCCAATACACAGTTACCTGGAGAGAGACCTGCCAGGGCCAAGAACCAGAGATGGCGTTCTGTCCGTTCACAATCTTGCTGCCAATCGTCTGTGGCTTAATTGCAGGCACTCCACAACCTGTTGATAAAGAACAGAAGTTCATGACAAAAGAATGACGTGCTTCATTGAGGTTTTGCATTTTGTAAATATATATTCACCCATTATTTTTCTTGCAAACTTCTAAAGGAGACACTTACCCAGAGCAGAGGCCACCAGGGCAAGGCATGTGATGGTGAAGATCATGATGTAGATGAGTTTGTGATGTCTCACTGTTGTACCTGTAGGTGCTCTCTCTTGCTTTTATATCATGTATAGCAGCTGCTACATGTGGGACGTGATCGAGGTCCATCCCAGCAGCTCAAATGAGCTCACAGCTGAGGAATGTTGAGATCTGTTATCGCTGGAGACAATCTGCATCTGCATCTTCTGAAGGTGTTTATGATGTCTTTCTATTCCTTTGTAAAGCATCATTCTTCCTCTGTCATTGTGGGTTGTAAAATGTTTCTGATGGGAAAGAGATTTTGTTGTTGTAGTGTTTCCATAAATGAACTGAAGACTAAAAATAGTATTTCCAAAATGCTCACAGCAAATTAGTGGCTTTTGATTGTTTGCAAATTCCTTACAGTATAAAGTATTGGCTTCAGTTTGTACACAGTGCTGGGAGAGACGATCAAAATTCCTCACAATCAACACTATAGAAAATGTCAGATATTTTACACAATCACTGAGAAACATTAGCTAAGAAGAAGGAAAACTGCTTTTAACACATAATTACCTTATCTCTGTGAACCGTGAAAAAACCAGCAAGATAATCCGGCTCATCTTGTTCCAAACACATGTTCTGATTCTGCTCTTGATTTCCTGCAAATGTAAACTTCCTTTTTTAAAGTTCATGAGTTACCAGAAGTGCCAGGCTATTTTTTTTTTTTACACTTGATCGTTATCCAAAAGTTTATAATAAATGTTAATAATTGGCATAATTACTGTACATACACAGTCTAGTGGTGCATGAATTCTTGCTCGTTTTATGGCTGATTTTGTATTCCTTATGCCTCTTTGGATTTTATTAAAAAAGTGAATGGTCTCAAGCTAAAATATTAGGTAACACATTATTTTAGGGTGACGTAGTTACACGTTACTACATGTATTTACTATAGTAATAACAGTAAATGATGCATAATTACAAGTAACTAACCCTAAAACAGGCCCCAACCCTAACTCTATAGTAAGTACATGTGGTTAATAAATAATACTCAGTACTTATTTGAGTAAGTAACTACATCACCTAAAAATAAAGTAAAATATTATTTTAAACTTGATCAAGTCAGCGATCAGTGTTTGTGTCTGCCTACATGTGCAATTTCAACAGCTGATATGGGACATCAATGACAGTGAAGAACAGTTTGCAAGTCTACACAAAACTATTGTTGGATTTCACATGGCACAAAATATAATAGCCTAATTATTGTGAAGTCCACTCAGATCCCTCATTTTAAAAAACAAGTGCAGCTAAAAGTGGTTTTAGTTTCAGTTTTACTCATCAGTTACATCTCAAATATTCACAAATGATCCGTGACAACAATGCATGACAACAATGATGTCCTCCCATTGTTACATGTCTTTAAGCGTTTAGCTTTCAGAAGGAGGATATGGTTTTGTGGGTATGAGGAAGTTTCTCAAGGAAGAAAAATTAAACACTGCAGCTTGCTGAAAAATCATTGAGTTTCTGTCACCAGTGGAGATGCCAAACTTCAGATGTTTTAACTGCTTTCAAACAAATCCAGATATTTATTTATATACTAATTTATTCCTCAAAGAAAAAAAAAAAGAAAAGTCTGCTCATTGAGAGATGAAGGGTGTGGAAACTTATTTTCTTCAAGTACATTTAGATCTGGTGATTAAGGGGACAATGGAAGAGACTGGACTTCATCCTAGTGATCATGAAACCACTCTTGAATTTGTTTAGCAATATGAAGTGAAAATGGCTCATTAGTGTTGTATTGCATTTCTTCTGTTCCTCAGAGGGGCAGGCTTTGTGTGTTTTTGAGCTTTTGGACTATTGTGCATACAGCACCATAATCAACTTTATAAAGCTCTCTGTGTTTGGCAGACTTGGTTATTTCCTAGACTTTCCCCCATGAAGACAGTTTGTTCTGTTGACAATGGTCACATCAGTCAAATTGCAAAATCCTTTTCTAAAGTCGTTTCAAATCTTTTATAAGTTGTGTTCATTAGCTAATTTTATAAATCTGAAAGACAAAAGAGTACTAAGTCATCCACTTACAATAGACTAACGAACAATCATAAAAGTAAAGCTCAATCTGTTAGCAATCAGAATTATTTAGCACTACAACAGAGAACATGACTTGTGCTATGACTTGATTTTAGTGATTGTCTGAATCAGTATATTGAACATCAGTGTTTGTCATATTCTAAAGGAACCTTTTCTACAAGTTTCTCTCCAGTTTGTGTCTGGGTGTCTTTGGCCTCTGATTGAAGACGTTGCACAGGTTTCAGCACCATGGACAGAAGATTAAACAGATTGATCTGTGTCATCTTGGCATGTGTACAAAAGTGAATACCAAAGAAGATATTCAACATGGTCATGTGATCAGAAGGATTTTTGTGGCTGTCTTTATCAATCTTCATGTCTGTATGTATCACATGTAGTGATAAGAGAACATCATGTGCATTTCATTAGCTTTGGCAAATAGTTTATTTAAGAACATCTGATAATCATGACTTGTTTGTAAATTAGAATATAGTAGCTTTGCCTGCACTGTTGTTAAATATTGCAACACTGTTGTCTGTTATTTGTTCCTGTGAAAGTGGATCACAATTTTTTAATTGCAAATTAAGTATTACACTTTTTTATTTCATTTTATTTGCAGTACTTTATGTGGATCATGGTAACTGTTTTAAGTTCAGATAAATGATTACACTCTTCATTACAATTTACTGTATTCATTTAATTTTATTGAGAAATTTTCAATGTTTGTTTAAAACCGTAACATGTAACATGAACTAAAAACAAAACAGTAACATAAGAGGCAGGTCACTGGAGCCCGGACTGACACAAGGACAAAAGTCATAAACAAAAAGACCATCAACAAGGACCAACTGTAATACAGATTAATGATTAAAATCTGCTTTTGCTTCCTTTGAAGGGTAAATGCTCAGACTGGCGCTCTAGTTGGAAGCGATAGTCTTGTCGATCCAGGAGCGCTGTGGGGAGATGCGGGCGTAGACTACTGGGAAACGGGTGTCACAAGTGCGGATGCCCCAGGACACAGACCCCACCAGAGTCCAGACCCCTGAACTCTCACACACCAGAGGACCACCAGAATCACCCTGTGGGAAACACACAGACACACATTTGAGACTGAAACAGCAGCAACATTGATATGGTAATGTGTTTGTCTTGATCTGTCTTCACATACCATGCAAGATGAGGATCCAGAGGCTCCAGCACAGATCATGGCATCAGTGATTGTGCTCTGACCCCAGATCTGTCTGCACACAGCAGGACTCGTGATGGGCAGACCTGTTTGCTGCAGGATTAGAGGACTCACTAAAAAAAGAGAAGAAACATCAGACAGGATGTTCAGAGTCATGTGAAAAACAAAAAAACAAGTAATATACAAGAGTAATTTTTGCAATTCGTCTTTGTCTAACAGATCTTTGTCTGACTTACTTGTGAAGGAAGTTGCGCCCCATCCAGTGGTGAAGCAGCGGGTTCCAGGCTGGATGTTGATGGTTGATGGAGGCAGACACACAGGAGAGATACGGGGAGTGAAGACAACCGGAGACGCAAGTTTCAGCAACGCAATGTCATTGTTGACAGTCGCGCTGCTGTAGAGTGGGTGGGTGATGACCTGCACAGACAGAAAGGACAGAAAAAGATGGACGCTTACTAGAGGAAGCTGACTTTATGGAAAGTAAACCAAGATATAAGCACGTTTTATTTCTTCTTCTTGTCTTAGGCCTTTCCTGCCTTTTTTTTCTTACCTTCAGCATGATTGGTCATTTGTGAATATGGTACAGATATTTTATTTCTTATGCTCAATTTAAATCTGTAAATCCATTTAGGTCATTTTTAGGAGTAAACTCACATGTAGGTGACTGCAAAGTGAACAGACATGGACCACAATCTGAACTAGAGATAATTTGACTAATACCTATTTCCCCACTTAATTCAATTTAACAGGTAAAAAATGTCTTGTTTGGATAAACTTTCAAACAACAAGTTATTTAAAATGATAATAATGGATTCATAATGAACATTCATAATGCATATTATTTGTATTGTTTTTATTGTTCTAGTCCAGTTATCAGTTGTTGTTTTATTATTGTCAAGTGAAGGCAACTTTATTTATATAGCACCTTATACAAATATTGATCACAGTAATAAACAGTAAAATAACAGAATCAGTGATGCAAACTTCATCAAATATAAGACAAATCTAAATTCTGCTGTAAAGCTGCTCTAAAAAGACAATAGTGTCATTATTCAGCTTATGTCAGTTCAGTGTTGATTCAGTTCAATTCAGTTATGTGAAAAAGCAGAAATGAACCAACAATTATAAAGTATGTTATTAAATAAATGGTATGAGTTGATCTCTCATTTTGATATTCATCTCTGAAATCATTCCACATTTTACCTTGGAAACTAGTTTGACCTGGATGGGTTCAACATTGGAGCCACGATCATGTTCTCCAAGAATGACACGGTGATAGCCGACCCTAAAAAGAGAGCGGTAAAGACAGAACTAACTGTAAAAAGAAAAGAGCAACAGCATCTATTAAGCACTATTGCATGTGACGTTTGTCAGATTAAAGACTCTTACTTGACAGCGCAGTGAGCAGCAGTGAGAACCCAGTTCTGGTTGATCAGGGATCCACCGCAGAAGTGGAATCCGTCGGGTTTCTGTTTCAGAGGTAAAAGCATTGAAAACATGACATATACTCTTTGAACAAATCAGGCAAATGCATGATAAAAGCCGGCCAATACACAGTTACCTGGAGAGAGACCTGCCAGGGCCAAGAACCAGAGATGGCGTTCTGTCCGTTCACAATCTTGCTGCCAATCGTCTGTGGCTTAATTGCAGGCACTCCACAACCTGTTGATAAAGAACAGAAGTTCATGACAAAAGAATGACGTGCTTCATTTAGGTTTTGCATTTTGTAAATATATATTCACCCATTATTTTTCTTGCAAACTTCTAAAGGAGACACTTACCCAGAGCAGAGGCCACCAGGGCAAGGCATGTGATGGTGAAGATCATGATGTAGATGAGTTTGTGATGTCTCACTGTTGTACCTGTAGGTGCTCTCTCTTGCTTTTATATCATGTATAGCAGCTGCTACATGTGGGACGTGATCGAGGTCCATCCCAGCAGCTCAAATGAGCTCACAGCTGAGGAATGTTGAGATCTGTTATCGCTGGAGACAATCTGCATCTGCATCTTCTGAAGGTGTTTATGATGTCTTTCTATTCCTTTGTAAAGCATCATTCTTCCTCTGTCATTGTGGGTTGTAAAATGTTTCTGATGGGAAAGAGATTTTGTTGTTGTAGTGTTTCCATAAATGAACTGAAGACTAAAAATAGTATTTCCAAAATGCTCACAGCAAATTAGTGGCTTTTGATTGTTTGCAAATTCCTTACAGTATAAAGTATTGGCTTCAGTTTGTACACAGTGCTGGGAGAGACGATCAAAATTCCTCACGATCAACACTATAGAAAATGTCAGATATTTTACACAATCACTGAGAAACATTAGCTAAGAAGAAGGAAAACTGCTTTGAACACATAATTACCTTATCTCTGTGAACCGTGAAAAAACCAGCAAGATAATCCGGCTCATCTTGTTCCAAACACATGTTCTGATTCTGCTCTTGATTTCTTGCAAATGTAAACTTCCTTTTTTAAAGTTCATGAGTTACCAGAAGTGCCAGGCTATTTTTTTTTTTTTTGTTTGTTTTTTTTTTACTCTTGATCGTTATCCAAAAGTTTATAATAAATGTTAATAATTGGCATAATTACTGTACATACACAGTCTAGTGGTGCATGATATCTTGCTCGTTTTATGGCTGATTTTGTATTCCTTATGCCTCTTTGGATTTTATTAAAAAAGTGAATGGTCTCAAGCTAAAATATTAGGTAACACATTATTTTAGGGTGACGTAGTTACACGTTACTACATGTATTTACTATAGTAATAACAGTAAATGATGCATAATTACAAGTAACTAACTCTAAACCAGACCCCAACCCTAACTCTATAGTAAGTACATGTGGTTAATAAATAATACTCAGTACTTATTTGAGTAACTACATCACCTAAAAATAAAGTAAAATTTTATTTTAAACTTGATCAAGTCAGCGATCAGTGTTTGTGTCTGCCTACATGTGCAATTTCAACAGCTGATATGGGACATCAATGACAGTGAAGAACAGTTTGCAAGTCTACACAAAACTATTGTTGGATTTCACATGGCACAAAATATAATAGCCTAATTATTGTGAAGTCCACTCAGATCCCTCATTTTAAAAAACAAGTGCAGCTAAAAGTGGTTTAAGTTTCAGTTTTACTCATCAGTTACATCTCAAATATTCACAAATGATCTGTGACAACAATGCATGACAACAATGATGTCCTCCCATTGTTACATGTCTTTAAGCGTTTAGCTTTCAGAAGGAGGATATGGTTTTGTGGGTATGAGGAAGTTTCTCAAGGAAGAAAAATTAAACACTGCAAGCAAGCAAGAACTTAAATAAACAGATGATTTACTAAAACGACGAACAGCTGTGATGATTGGGGTTAGTGTCCATGGTGACGGGAAAATAGAACAAAAGAATACGTGATTAATGAAAACAAATGTCAAAAAAATGTCCATGAAAACTAAAACCAACTGAACATAACTGTGACAGTGACACAATACTACATGTACTAACTATAGTAATAACAGTAAATTATGAATAATTACAAGTAACTAACCCTAAACCAAAGCCTAACCGTAACTCTATAGTAAGTACACGTGGTTAATATTTCAATCAGTACTTATTTGAGTAAGTAACTAAATCACCTTAAAATAAAGTGTAACCAAATATTATTTTAAACTTGATCAAATCAGCTATCAGTGTTTGTGTCTGTCTACATGTGCAATTTCAACTGCTGACAAGGGACATCAATGACAGTGAAGAACAGTTTGCAAGTCTGCACAAAACTATTGTTGGATTTCACATTGTTTTAGTGCAGCTAAAAGTGGTTTTAGTTTCAGTTTTACTTATCAGTTACATCTCAAATATTCACAAATGATCCATGACAACAATGCAAGACAACAATGATGTCCTCCCATTGTTACATGTCTTTAAATGTTTAGATATGAGAAGGAGGATATGGTTCCCCTTTCGAAGGGAACTCGCATTGCGTCCTAGAACGCTTTTGGGGGAATGCCTCAGGCATGACAGGTGTCTGAAACTGCTATTGAATCACGGCAATCCTATTGACGTGCGACCCAGAAGTATATAAGGGCGCCTTGCAAACATGACATTCATCTTTTTGTTTTCAGGGACTGTTCTGTCTGTAAGCGATAAATGAGAAAGGTAATAAAAATTAAATGCACTAAGAAGGCTGAACACTTTCAGAGGTGTGCAGACTCGTGCCCAAGGTTTTTGTCGCCAGGTGACACACGAATTGTACGTTTTCTGTCTGGGGGAAGATCATTTCTCGAGGTCCTCGAGGGAGTTGCCTGTGCAAATTTTGAGTGTTTTTCTCTGACAACACTCCGCTCTCGTCTGGCCCTCTTCTCGAGGGAAGAGGGTTCAGCACTTGGACCTCGCGGTTCAGGTCCCACTCGAACTGAGGCAGTGTGGCAACTTGCGTCATGGGGTTTCCAGATGGAGCTCGCCGATCGCATTGAGAGGGGTGTAATCTTCTCAGATGATCCGGCGGCTGACGAGGGTGAGCTGCAGGTGGATGAGGAATATCTTTCTCCTAGCCTGGCAGCGAGTGCTCTTACAGACAAGCAGGAGATGGCTGATGAGGGTGGTGATAATAATCAGGTAGATCCTGAATCCTCTCAGCTGCCCTGCCCTGTGTATGCTGAGCTGATGGATGTTATGGAACGTGATGCAGGCAGGCTGCAGCGGCCGTGGCGGCACGTTAGGGAAGAGATCGCTCACGGTAGGCTGGATGAACGGTTTCTCCCCGGCTATAAACCATCAGCTCAGGTGAGCCTTCCATTCCTTCCCGATCTACATACAGAGATTGAGAGGGCATGGAAGAACCCATATTCTGCCCGTATCCACCGACATCAGCGGTCTAGTTTCGCTGATGTTGAAGGGATAGGAGAACATGGGTATATGTCAGTGTCGCCCATTGACAAGACGTTTGCGAACTATCTGGCGAACTATCTGGCCATCGACACTGAGAGTTCCAACCTTGCCATCCAAACCGCTTAAAACAACGTCGCATTTGAATGGTAGAACATAAACGGCAGGGGGTCAGGCCGGTGCTTCCCTGCACACTATGGCGGTGTTGCAGGCATACCAGGCTGATCTGCTGGGGTATCTCGACCAGGGGGGCGGGGCTGTCCCCTGAGGCGGTTGCTGAGCTGCACCGCACCACAGATCTGGCACTCTGGGCCACCAAACAAACTTCTGCCGCGATCGGCCGGTCCATGGCGGCGATTGTGGTAATGGAGAGACATCTGTGGTTGAACCTGGCCAACATCCAGATTCACCAGTTTCGCCCTCTAAGCTTTTCGGCACCTCCGTGGAGGCGGTGGTTGGAAAGTTCAGCAAGGCAAAGGCACGGTCAGCTGTATTTAAGACCTGTATACCACTGAGATCCGTGTCCACACCCAGACAGGCGGGAGGGCCTGGCCCGTCACGGTCCGAGGGCCGTAGACAGCACCAGAGAGCCAGCATGGAGGAGTAGGTCACAGAAGCGGCGGGATTCCCGCAAGAAGAAGGATTTAATTTATATCTTAGTCCTCTCTTCCATAACTCCCCAAGCGCTTCTTACGTCAGGCCTAAAGCTGGGCCTATGATGAGTGGAACAATGTTTTGATGGCCCGCATTGGCTTGGTTAGTGAGAGTGCCTCTTTCAGGCATGTAAGGGTGTTCATAAAGAACTGTGTGCTGAGTCTTCGCTCTGCACGCCACGGGTGAGCTGAGTAGGTCTTCCTTCATTTTTGTGTGCAACTAACACTAAAATGTATTTCTTTACAGACCTTCATTCCCTGTATAGAGTTAAGGGGTCATGTCACTGTTAGGGTAAGGTAAGGTAGGAATTATTAGGGCCCTGAAGTTCCCATGTTAGGTGGCTAAAATGATAGAGAGAAGCACCAGTTATAGGCTTCATATGTGAGTATGTGCTGGCTTTCCCTTTTATGAATGCACTGGGTGGGCCACCACTCATTCTAAATGTAGAACTATGTTAAAAGCAAGCAAGCCCCACATAATAGCAAAAAAAAATTCTGTAACCTCTAGAGCCACTGGCAGGCCCACACCCTGTTAAATTTTCAGGGGCAGGTGGTTGGAACTCCCCTGCTGATTCAGGGTAGTTCTGAGTACTCCACTTTCAGCTCTGTATCATTCTGCCTCACACCACTATGGTTCGGCCGAGCGGAGAGTACTAACCTTCACTTAATTTTGGTTTTCGAAGTACGCTCCCTTGAAGCCAGTGCATTGCCATGAGCTGACGCCCATGCATATAGATGGTAAGCCCCTGAAGTTGGGGCCTCCGTCGAGGCAGGGTGCCATATGTTGTACTCCCCTTGCTTAAAGGGCACCTATTATGCCCCTTTTTACAAGATGTAATATAAGTCTCAGGTGTCCCCAGAGTGTGCCTGGGAAGTTTCAGATCAAAACTCCGAACAGATAATTTAATATACCATTTTGAAAATGCCAATTTTTGGGTTTAATAAAAATGAGATGTTTTGTGTGTGTCTCCTTTAAATGCAAATTAGCTGCTGCTCCCCACCCCAGAGGGCGGAGCCTTCACAGCTTGTAAACACACAAATGAAAACTGAAACATGATATATGTTTGTTTTGATGATCATCTCTATGGCAGACAAGCTCATGTGACATTGCAGTTCTTCATCATCATGAAATATTATCATATGCATGCGTTTTAAAGCCTTATCACTCTCAACTTGAGCGCACACACCGACGCATGCGCAACGTCCGTGAGTAGGCTATTAAACTAGACTAGTTCTCTTTTATGTGTTATTGTGATTAAACTGTGAAATGCACACAAGGTTATGTTAGAAACACACAAAGTTCACATGAAAACAGTTGGTTATGTCTGTGCACGAATGCAGAAAGTAAGTTACAGAAATCCTGTGTGCATATTAGATCTGTGTATTAAAGTTAAAGCAGTGTAATATACAGTACCTACTGCTATATCTGCTGTTAATATGAATCAAACAACAGAAGAAAAACAGAAAATCACTCACTGCTCTTGACTAAATAACTTTAGTAGCTTTATTAAGAGCACATTTCTTACTTGAATGCTGCTTTTAAATTCTCTAGCAAGGAGATAAACATGGCGGACTGTGTACAGCTTTCTGAGGGCAGGGTCTTTGCTAAAGTACTTCATAGTTCCAAAGAAGGATGGGGGGTTGCGTCATATTTTGGATCTTTGGGTTCTGAACGTTTCAGTAATGCAACTAAAGTTCAAAATGTTAACTTTGAGACAAATCGTCCCACAGATCAGGTCCGAGGACTGGTTTGTAATGATAGATCTCAAGGACGGATACTCCCATATACCCATCCTTCCATATCACAGGAAGTTCCTGAGGTTTGCTTTCGAGGGCGTATAGCATACCAATATCGAGTTCTTTCATTCGGCCTGGCATTATCACCCCGCACTTTCACGAAATGCGTAGATGCAGCTCTGGTGCAACTGCGCCTTCGGGGTATTCGCATTATGAACAACATCGATGATTGGTTGATTGTAGCTCAGTCGCATCAGTTGGCGGTTCGGCATCGAGATGTCGTTCTCGCCCACATGTAGCGAATTAGCTCAGAGGGGAAATATTAATAATTATTCATAACTCATTATGATTATTCATTATGATTAATTATGAATATTTGAATCAGTTAAATTGATTAACTTGATGTAGCTACATTAACATTACAATCAAGTTCATCCTATGAACGTTCAGTATTGATTATTAATTAATTCTAAGAAAAGGATATTTCTCATGGCCACAGAAAAATAATTATTCCTTTGTATTTACATAAGCGCTTAGAGCGCATAACAAGATCGATCATTTAAGTGACAATTTGTTTGCAGGCAGGAAGCCAGAACCAACATATATTGTGCACAAACTTTAATAACTAAATCGCGGACAAGATTAAACGGACATAAAACATACAGACACAAAACATTTATGGCAAGAGGTAAAGTTAAAGTGGTTAGAAAAACCGGGTCAGTACAGATGGATGAAGTTATGCAAAGAGTCTAAACCTGGGAGAACCATCCCTGATAAGCTCCTTTGTCTGAGCAAAGGAGTTTACAGTTTTCCTAACTACACAGCGACTTGTATTTCTTAGTACATTACTCGCATTTGCCCGGGAAGGCGTCCAGATATACAGTCGCAGGAGAAAGTCTTGATGGTTCCGTCCGATGGCTTTGCAGTGGCTATCGTTTCCTTCCGTGTTGAGCGAAGGAACGATGGTGAGCTTGCATGGTTGTTTTGACTCCATCGAGGTTGAGGAAGTTGCACACGCTATGAGGAGTTGGGCCTGCTGGCCCAACTGGCTGTATGGTGGCATCTGGTTTCCTGTCCCACACACACACGTGAGGCTGTGTGTGCAGGCCTTATCTGGCCTGGCCTGTTGGCTGGCCAGATAGACAGCCAAGATGACGCTTGGTCCAGAGGGAGAAGAGAAGAGAGGGCGGAGAGAGAGCGTCTCTCTCTTAAGAGTCTTAGAGAAATCCCACCCTCAAAGGTCGAGTTGCCCAATGGGATTGTTGGGATTTTCCAGCAGGAAATTCCTCTGTGGGAGATTTATGGCTCTTTGCTTCAAACAAGATTCAATGGGCCTGTGCCCATATATACTCCAATTAATGCAGCAAACACACATTACTTCCTACGAGGAAGTGACATACATGAAAGTGTAAGTCGTGAAGAGAGCATTAATTTGATAGGAGACACGACATATATGAACTTACATGGACTAGTAAGTTGTTCATAAGACATGCATAAATGACATAACATACAAGGGACACTTTACAAGTTATATGCGTACATACAATGTCCTGGGGTGCATGTTCATTTATAGATGGTTTGTCTATAACTTGAGGCAAAAGTGTGTGTTTTACAGGCTTTGTGTCTTAACTATGGCCTTTTCCATGTGGCACATTTTTTTGGGTCATAAAACATCTTATCAGTTGGTATCCAAGGTAACTGAGGGCCTTTCTCTGTTGTGTTGGGGGAAGGTCTGTTACTAAGCACAAAGCATTTAAAACATATTTGTTAAATGTAACAGGCGATTATGTGTCTGATTTGCCTCAGTCGCTACACACATGAAGGGGTTGGGGTTACGGCTGAACGCCAAAAAGAGTTCTACAGAGGAAGACTCTCCACTACAGAGGACCACTTTTCTAGGCGTATCGGATTCAACGTTGATGCAGGCACGCCTGTCACCAGCACGCATAGATTCCATCCTTTCAGCAGTAAAAAGAATAAAGCAAGGCCAGTCACTCACTGTAAAACAGTTTCAGAGACTGTTGGGTCTGATGGCAGCAGCATCCATCGTGATACCTTTTGGACTGTTGTACATGAGACCCCTGCAGTGGTGGCTCAGAACCAAAGGGCTTTCCCCGAGGGGCAACCCATTTTGCATATTCAGGCGGCGATGCTTACATGCCCTAGTTATGTGGAAGAAAACTTGGTTCCTATCCCAGGGTCCTGTGTTGGGGGTTTCTGGTCGTCGCAAGACGCTAACGACAGTTGCCTCTCTCACGGGCTGGCAGACATCCTGTCGAGACAGGGGCTGAGGCCCGGGGAATGGAGGCTCCACCCGAGGTGGTGGAGCAGATATGGAGGGTGTTCAGCCAAGCCCAAGTGAATATTTTTGCGTCTCGAGAGACGTCTCACTGTCCACTCTGGTTCTCCCTCATGCATCCAGCTCCCCTGGGATTGGATGATATAGTACAGACATGGCCGGGGCTGTAATATGCCCTTTACAAAATGCCTCGGTTACGACTGTAACCTCGGTTCCCTGAAGAGGGAACGAGACGCTGCGTCACCTTGTCATATCTCTGACGTGCCTGTCAGCGACTACTTCAGACTTTTCAAAGCTAGCTCGGCTGTGTTTTGGGCAGGCTTTATAGCTTCCTGGTTCATGACGTCACCCACCTCTGACGTCCCTTCACACCATTGGACTGATTTTACATGTGCTTCAAGACATCATCACGCAAATCGTTCCCTCAGCGTCAATCGACGCAGCGTCTCATTCCCTTTTCAGGGAACCGAGGTTACAGACGTAACCGAGGTGTTTTGTGATGGGCATATTGCAGGTAAATTTTTTTCAAAATGAATATATAACCTTGTATGAAAATACCATATGAAAAGTTAATTCAGGATTTAAAATGATTTAAAATTTAGTAGATAAAGTGACCATTTCGTTTCGCTTTTTTGAACATCGCGTCATATTACTCCACGAGAGGGAGTCGTTTGCCGGGCTCTGCGTTGGCTCAGTGCAGAATAGGTTGGTATTCAGTAGGAGTCAGCGTGCTTTAGTTTTTCTATTTCAATTTATCATCGTCATGGTAAATTATTGTGTCCAGCCTGTCAGAACATAGAGTCCACAGGTTTCCTAACAACAAAAGAAAAGTTAGGAAACCTGCCTGGGTGGCGTTATTTGCCAGTATAGAGGCAAAGAGACGGGACTTCACTTCTGCGTCTGCTTCGAAAAACACGTGGTGTGTAGCATTCACTTTAGACTGAAGGATTATAAGTGACACACCATATTTACTCATGATCTGACCTAACGGAAGCATATAAAGTGAAAAAAAGACTGATGCTAAAATAGATCCCACACGATAGCAGCGCTGAAGTCAACATACATTCTCCCATCTGAACAGCAAAACTTCTGTTTGTAAAATAAGACTTAATCCAATTCAGGGTATTTCCTCGAATACCTTTTTTCTAAGCGTGAGATCAAAATATTATGGTCAATTGTATCAAACGCTGCTGAAAGATCCAATAGCAGAAGTAAGGTCACATCACCATGGTCCGTGGCCTTAACAATTTCATTAAATACTTTCAACAATGCAGATTCTGTGCTATGTTGTTTTTTAAACCCTAACTGAAAAACTTCACCGATAGTATTATTAGTAAGGAAGGACTCAAGTTGATTAAAGACAGTTTTCTCCAAAATCTTTGCTAAAAAAGAAAGCTTTGAAATAGGCACAGCACACCCTTATCTAGGTTTGATTTCTTCAACAAAGGATGTACTATAGCATGTTTACAATAAGTTGGAACAATTCCAGACAGTAAAATCTTATTAATTATTGTTAATACAAATGGACCAATCAACTCAACTACTTGAGCAGACATCCTGTCGAGACAGGGGCTGAGGCCCGGGGAATGAAGGCTCCACCCCGAGGTGGAGGGTGTTCGGCCAGGCCCAAGTGGATATTTTTGCATCTCGAGAGACGTCTCACTGTCTACTCTGGTTCTCCCTCACGCTTCCAGCTCCCCTTGGGTTGGATGCTATAGTACAGACGTGGCCGGGGCTGCAATATGCCCTTTACAAAACGCCTCGGTTACGACTGTATCCTCGGTTCCCTGAAGAGGGAACGAGACGCTGCGTCACCTTTCTTAAAAATGAACTTTCTTTATTAACTTTCTTAAATAGCGTTGTAGGAACAATATCTTGAGGGGAGACTGTCTGCTTAAGCTTACATACAATATCTAAAAAAATCTAAATCAGTCAACATAGCATGAGTGTATCCATAGGCACATATGAACATTGTTATATATTCTTTCGGATGTCTGATATATGCCCGACAAAAAATTCCAAAAGACTTTCACATAGCTCCTTAGGTATATCTCCAGGCACCTCTAATCTAGGATTCAAAAATGAATCGATTGTTTCGAAAAGGACTCTTGAATTTTGATAATTTTTCTCAATAACATCTGAGAAATATCTAGACCTGGCAGTTTTTACAGCCCGCTGGAATTTACCTAAGGAGTCTCTTAACATTTAAAACGTACGTATTGTCATTGTTCATCCAAGTTTCAGTAATAAAAACAAAATCCAAATCCCGAGCTCTAACAAATTTGTTTAGAATAAAATACTTAATTTTTCAGAGAGTGCACATTTATCAAGGCCAACCTTATAGCGATCCGTCGACGTCCATAATCTCCGAAGACTGTTTACGACCAAATGGCACAGGACCAAGATTCTGCACGTTAATTCCATTCCAGTGGAGATGTAGCGCACGCCGAATGTGGGCCGGCACAGCCCCCTCCAGTACAACAGGTCGAATCCATCACGCTCTCCGAATGCCCACACAGCACCCGAACGCCGCTCCAGCCCCGCAACCGCACATTCGCAAGCCGCGGCACTCCCGGAAGAGAGACCAGGTATGCCTTTAGGTTCGCCTGCCTTCCTCCTCGCTTTCCACTGTCTTTTCGGCAAAGGGGGCCAGGGATCGCATTGCAGCCATGTTGGAATCCTTAGCTGTGATTTTAGAACATTGGACTGGAGTTCCTCCTGAGCTTCCTTGAACTCAAATATATTTTGAACATTTAAAAGTGTAGAGCGATCATACACCAGTGCAGTGCTAGAATCACGTATAAACAGAGTCACAAATAAAACAAATGCTGTAATAAAAAACAGACTAGGCATGCCACTGACACCGGCGCCATCTTGCCCCTGTGGCTCACATATGATGTGTTCAACATTGTAATACTCGTGTAAAGCATGATATTAAATTAATAAACATCCACACGCAATGCTTCTTTGCCGTTGTTTTTACGTGAATCAATTTCAACATTGATGAATACAAAGTATGTACATTAACACAAATGCATAGAGTCTCACACTTTTCAAAACAGTTTTAAATTATTTAACTTACTGGTAAATATTTTATTCATGCCATGTACTGTATGTACATTCAAGTTCGCTCAACTACATACTCATGGAGTCATATACATCCTCACACTATCGGTAAATTGGCACAAAATAAACTCATAACACAGAATTAATGAATAAAGGATAACATGAAACAACAATAACACTATACTGTCTGTGGTTGGGCCGCTGGCAGGAGATGTGATGGTCACGGATCCGGCAGAGATGCAGCTTGAAGAAAACGTTTCGGGTTATGACTATAACCCTTGTTCCCTGAGAAGGGAACGAGACATAGCGTCTAACGACACTTTGAGGGACACTCTCTAAGCGTAGTGCGTCTGAAGCATGAATGAAATCCATCTCCAATCCTGATTGGTGCTGCGTCATGACGTAGTATGTGACGGCATACACGGAAGCTACAAAGGGGGAGCCGGCACATAGTACAGACAGCTTTGCGATGAAGCATGCGCTCCCTGCGTGATATGGGGTGGACTATAACAAGGGTTATAGTCATAACCCGAGACGTTCCCTTTCGAGGGAACTCGCACTGCGTCTAACGACACTTTGGGGAACGAATACCCACTAGGCCACCCTGATAATCACGCCCGCCCTAGTGTGAAGCTGGAACCCAGACACACTTAGGACGCAAGCACCCTGGTGCCAGGCGTCGCAGGGAGTTGCAGACTTTAGAATCTAATGAAGGTGTGGCCCACCCGGCTGCCTCGCAAATCTCCTGAAGCGAGACTCCAGAAAGGAGGGCCACAGAGGAGGCCATGCCCCTGGTGGAATGAGCCCTCACAGAAAACATTTGAAACATTTGCTAACTACCAAATCAGTTGTGATGAGAACCCGAGAAACCACTAACGTTATATCATGTAAGGTTAGTATCACGTGAATAAACATTTACAATTTCCTCAGCGTCCGAACTGTCATTGCGATCCATTGTTCCTTTTCAATGAACTGCGTCATCGAATTTGCGTCAGTAATGAAACTTTGGGGACGTTCCCTCATCTGAAGTATTAATGATACTATTCCAATCCTGATTGGTGTTTGCGTCATGATGTAACATGTTACGGCATACACGGAGGCTACAAAGGGACGCCGGCACACAACAGAGTTAGCTTTTCGCTCTTCAGCATGCGCTCTGTGTTGTTGTCAGTCTTATTTGGTGTTGTCTGTCAAAATACTGTTGTAAAATATGGAGAGTGAACAGTTTAAACGTTGTGTGCACCCTTGCCCTAGATTTATTACGGGTGGGGACACGCATCAGTTGTGTGTAAACTGTTTGGGAGAGCATCACGCTCGGCCAGCTCTCGAGGGAGCTGACTGTGAGCACTGTGAAGCACTACCCATCAGAGTGCTGCATTCCCGCCTTGCCGTGTTCGATGAGGCTGGCCAGGCTAGTGCTCCCCGGGGTTTGGGTCCCGCGACCGCCAAGGTGGCGCGGCGGCTCAGATAGTGGGGCTGGCAGGTGGATCTGTCAAGAGGGCTTGAGATTGCTGTGGCACTTTCTCAGTCCTCTGACAGTTTTGGAATCCGAAGGCTGAGTGATCTGATTCTGTGGAATTAGATGTGTCAGCATCTAGGCAGTTTAAATAATAAATGAGAGCTTGCCACTTCATAATGCAAGGCTCGATCTTGCGTTTGCCGAGGCAGCGCGTAGATTACGGGTCTGCAATAAGAGTGACACGCAATCGGTGTGGATGTGATACTGTTTGGGTGCGAGGCATGCACAGTCAGCTCCTGAGGGTGCTGCCTGCGTGCATTGTGAGGATCTCGCTCCTCCACGGAGCCCTCAGGAAATCGATGCTCGTTCTCGCCGCCTCATGCGCTTCGGGACACATCGGTTTCCAATGATTGCTAATCGCAGTGTCCGCCTAAAGTCGTTGCGGCTGGGCAGTGACTGCGTCCACACCGAAAATCATTCTCGACCTCTCCTCTCCCTTAGTAGATTATGTCAGCGCATGGTTATGCCTTCCGAATATATCTGCATGGGCCCTGCGGACTGCAGAAAAGGGGTACACACTGCAGTTTGGTTACTGTCCCCCGAAGTTCAACGGGGTGGTCTGGACTGTGGTGGACCCAGAGCAGGGTTGGATAATGGAACAGGAAGTTCACTCTCTGTTGGTAAAGGAGGCCATAGATCATGTTCCTCCGCCAGACAGGGAGTTCGGATTCTATAGCCGTGTAGTAACGAGACAAATCAGACATAATCATTTGTTATATTTAAACAAACAATCGGTGAAACTCACTCTGGGCCTAGAAACCCATCCCCCAA
Organism: Rhinogobio ventralis; assembly: GCA_039654625.1. Lineage (NCBI taxonomy): Eukaryota > Metazoa > Chordata > Actinopteri > Cypriniformes > Gobionidae > Rhinogobio > Rhinogobio ventralis. The sequence continues at coordinate 13,155,689 of CM077199.1, forward strand.
GAAAACATCTAAAGCCACAAGCGCCTCAGTTACCATGGATACCAACTGATAAGACGGTTTATTGCCCCAAAGAATGTAGCCACTTGGAAAAGGGGCCACATTTAAGACACAACGCCTGTAAAACCACACTCTTTTGACTCAAGTTATAGACAAACTGCTCTATAAATTTAACATGCACCCCAAAACATTGTGTGTGTGTTTACAACCGTCTTGCGCAGTGTTCTCTGAATGGGATGTTTGATTTTATGCACATTGTATGACAGAACCAACGGTTAATGTAACCTCACCTATACCGTGTTTGGTGTCTATGAAGTTGTAATTTAAAGATCTGAAAGATTGTGTATATGATATATTGATACCTGTGCAATATAGTAGTGTTACAATAACCTTTAATAGTTAATTCATCGGCCACCAATAGAGGCTGCACATGCAAATGAGTAAGCAGAAACAAAGAGCTATAAAGTCTTTAACAGAGGAATCTTCCCGCTTGGAGATTCAACCTTTCCCATTGGTCAGTGGCTTCATCTGCTCTGCCCTGTCAGAGAATTGAACATTTATATTCAGAAGTCTCCTCAGTGGAGGAGGTCAGACCAGTTGTTGGTGTGCTTTGGCTCACCCAAAAAGGGGCTTCCTGTTTCCAAGCAGACAATCAGCAATTTAATTGTCCAGGGTATTGCCTCAGCCTATCAGGTGCGAAGTTTGCATTCACCTATGGCCTTGAGGACCAACTCTACTAGAGGCATGGCGTCCTCTAGGGCCCTTCTTTCAGGAGTCCTGCTGCAGGAGATCTGTGATGCGGCTGGGTGGGCAACCCCACACACCTTCATTAGATTTTATAGTTTGCACCTCCTTGCGACGCCAGGCGCCAGGGTGTTCTCATCCTGAGAAGGGAACAAGACACTGTGTCGCGTTGCCACGCCTCTCCATGCCTGGGAGCGTCTTGCTTTATCGTGAAAGCTAACTCTGTTGTGTGCCGCCGTCCCTTTGTAGCTTCCGTGTATGCCGTCATGTTACTTCATGACGCAACACCAATCAGGATTGGAATAGTTTCATTATGCTAAAGGAGCGTCCCCAAAGTTTTGTTACCGACACAGTGTCTCGTTCCCTTCTCAGGGAACAAGGGTTACAGTCATAACCCGAGACGTTTTCCTTTTGTTGAAATTGACCGCACTCCCTGTTACGTCACTTCTGTTTTTGGCATTTTAGAAGTCAAATTTTCTCACAAAAAACGACTCCAGAAGCCTTAGTAGTGTATTTATAAGTATATTTTAAAGTAAATCTAGTTCCTCAATTATTTTTCTATACATTGGGGCTCTAACCTACAATATGCCCTTTATTTTAAACCACTAGGAACACTTTTTTATTACATTTTATTTGCAGTACTTTATGTAGATTATGGTAACTGTTTTAAGTTCAGATAAATGATTATACTCTTCATTACAATTGTATTACAATTGTATTAATTTTATTTTATTTAGAAATGTTCATTATTTGTTTAAAACCGTAACATGTAATATGAACCAAAAGTTTCAGTTTGTACACAGTGCTGGGAAAAACAATCAAAATTCCTCTCGAATAACACTATAATATGTATGATATTTTACATAACCACTGAGAAACATGTCAAAACACCTTTGCTTCATTCAATCACACTCTATAGTAAGTACATGTAGTCAATAAATAATACTCAGTACTTATTTGAGTAAGTAACTACGTCACCTTAAAATAAAGTGTAACCAAATATTATTTTAAACATGATCAAGTCAGCGATCAGTGTGTTTGTGTCTGTCTACATGTGCAATTTCAACTGTTGACATCAATGAAGAACAGTTTGTGTCACGATCTGGTTCAGATGAAGATGAAAAAGGTTTAAACAGGTTTCTACAAACAAAAGGTTCTTTAATAAAACTAACTCAGATAGTCTAAAGGCAATGTAAAAGTGTGTCTACACACAAACAATACCGGACACTGAAGAGAGCACAAAAAAGACACAGTGATGATGAGACTATGACAAACAGCTGTGATGATTAATGAGTGTCCGCGACAACAGATTAATGGCGGGAAACTAGAACAAAGGAAACGTGACACTGGTGACACCGATGGGTAGGGAGACCAAGGTGGAGTTCAGGTGACGAGTGGCCGAGGTGGAACTAAGGGGCCGAAGGACCAAGGTGACACCGGTGTGAGTGAGGATGCGGTGGAGCCTGATGGAGCTGTAGGGGTGGAGGTATGAAGCGTAGCCGACAGCCCGGAAGTCCATGACGATGATGGGGTGAAAACTGACCAGGGTGTAGCAGGTGGGAAGAGGGAGCCCAGTGGAGCCAAAGGCACAATGTTCCCGGGTGAAGCCAAGGGGGTGAGGAGCCATGGCAGAGCTGATTGGTCGACGGTACGAGGTGGAACTAAGGGCTTCGAGGGATGAGGAGGAGCCTGGGACTTCACACGCCAGGGTAGCACTGGGGACTGGAAGCTCCAAGGCGGATCAGGCCTGCATGGCAGGACTGATTATGAGGTGCTGAAGGGAGCCAGTGAATACAAAGCAGAGGGAATGGCTGGCTTTGGTGAAGCGTGCAGAAGAAGAAGACTGGACAGACTCTCTGTAATGGACAAGACTGGTGGTGATGACGAACTCTCTGTGATGGACAAGACTGGTGGTGACGGCAAACTAGGGTTGAACAGGACCAGCAACGATGAAGGCATCGAAGATTCTGAGCTGGGCAGGACCAGCGGTGACAATAAAGACAGAGGTGACGAACATACATTTGTCCAGGCAGGGACCAATGGCACAGAAGGTTTGTGGTTGGGCGGGGTGGGAAGCACTACATCCGACTTCCATTTGATCAGGCTTTCCTTATCCATCACCACCATATTCCCACCAGCACGGATTTAGTGGCCAGCTCACACACCTGGTCAGCCACCTCAGGTGTAACTTCCGGGCCAGCTGGCTCTGGCTCCACTGTGGGCTTTCGCTCAGGCTCGATGTCCGTGGCGGGTAATCGCTGGGGCTCTTGGTCTGCGGTGGGCTCTGGCTCCGTATCCGTGGTGGGTGTGGGTGCTGGGTCTGTCTCTGGGGCGTTGATGGATGGTGAGTGGGACTGAATGCTGGCTGCTTGATCTCGTCGTCAAGTCCGATCCAAATACCCTCCATAAGCGCAATGCCATTGCACTGGATGAGGTGGCTGACATCGACGGACTCTTCCACATATTCCTCTAGGTCTCTACCTCCCTGAAACATAAAGATTGTGGCTCCATCTTTATGTTTGAAACTGAAAGTTCAGCCGTTCATCAGTGGACCACTTCCAGCAAGAGGAACAAATAGGTTCTCACGGTTGCTTGGGCTTAATACATGGCTACAAAAAACCTGCAACATGAAGGGAGTGAACTTCATCGACAACTTTAATCTCTTATGGAGTCAGAGACAACTGTTTACATCAAATGGCCTCCACCCAAACAAACTTGGTGCAAGAGTGCTAAAGGACAATATTTATATCCTGCCCAATACAATATCCCTGCCCACAGAGCTCACCACAGGTAGACTGTGACGGATTAGAACTGCTCCCAGATTCAGCACCCAAGGATGACTTTCTGGAAAATGGACAGCGAAGCCAGGATAACATATTTCAGCTTCCGATAACACCAGAGCAACAGCCCCCCTCACCAGACATGTTATTCCTCTCTCCAGCATCCCTGCTTCTGAGCTTCTCAGAGAAAATGGAGGAACTGGTTTATGCTGGAACCAGACTATCACACTCGATTGCTGCGAGCACCCAGATCAACCAAAAAGCGTCGAGCCCCACAACCACTAAAGCCTGTGGGCCCAGCTCGCCCTCCCCCTCCTCCTGTGAGATTTCTTCGGTCACAACGCCAGGGCCCACACCCTCCTCCATCTGTTGTAGGTGAACCAAAAACAACTGATACCAGCTCTCAGTGATGTGTGTTGGGTACCCGCTATGATAACAGTAACTTTATCGAATGTTTACAGAACAAGCGGGAACCCAGTGTGCCTGTCTCTTTCTCTATTTCTGTTCTGTTACGTGATAGAAAGTCTAAGGCCTTCTCAGGCCGTATAGCAAACCCATCTAATCTGCTGCCTGTTATTTGTCAAACTAAGATTACTGTGGGGAAAAAAATGTATACTGTTAAGTTAGCACTTTTAAACATCCGTTCACTTAAGAACAAATCATTTCTAGTGTAATAACCACAAACAACCTAGATTTTTTTTGCTTCTAAATGAATTGTGGCTAGAAGAAAACTGCAACAGTCCTCAATGAAACAGCCCCTCCTAACTTTACTTTTATGAGTGCCTGCAGAGCGGTTAGGAGAGGTGGAGGTGTTGCTGGTCTTTCTTATCAATGTAAGCAAGTTTCATTTGGTGACTATTTGTCTCTCGAATATCTGGGTATTGTGTTAAAAGGTGCTCCACGCATTCTGCTTATCATTATTTACAGGCCTCCGAAATACTCTCCAGCCTTTATTGAGAACTTACTACAGAGCTGTTAACAACATGTCCTCAGAGTTTGACTGTTTTGCTATTGCTGGGGATTTTAACATTCACATAGACAATGCTGAATCCAGTACAACAAAAGAGCTCATGACTGTTCTTAACACTTTTGATTTGACACAGCATGTACATGGACCCACACACAATCGTGGACACATTCTCAGTATCAGTAAGGGTCTAAACATTTCATCAATTGTTATTAAGGATGTAGCACTGTCTGATCATTTCTGTATCTTCTTTGATATATCAATCTCTCCTGCCATTGAAGCTAAATCTGTCTCTGTCAAAAAGAGATGCTTAAATGAGAACACTAATGTGCTGAAGGCTATATATCTCTAACACCAAGCATATCTGCAGAGGTTGATTTTCTCCTTGACTCTTTTAACTCAAAAGTTAAGAGTGTAATTGATGATATTGTTCCTCTGAAAGTCAGGAAAAAGAGTGGCAAACAAAAAGCACCTTGGAGAAACTCAACAGCAGTGCAAATAATGAAAAGACAATGCAGGAAATCTGAACGCATGTGGCGGAAGACAAAACTTGTAGTCCATTAATATCTATAAAAACAGCCTTCATGCTTTCAATGTGGAACTAGGCAAAGCTAGACAGACCTTCTCCTCAAATATTATAAACAATACGCGCACTCTTTTTGCTACTGTAGAGAGACTAACAAACCCCCCGAGTCCTATTCCCAGTGAAATGCTTTAAGACAGCAAATGCAGTGAGTTTGCTTCCTTCTTCTCCGAGAAAATCAATAATATCAGAAAGGCGATCAGCACATCCTTGAGTTGCTCTGGGGTCAATCAGATCAGACCACAACCTCATAAAGTTACTATGTCTGATTTTGAAGCAATTGATGGTGAAATTTTAGAAGAAACGGTACAGCACCTTAAAACATCAACCTGCGCCCTTGACACACTACCCACTTCTTTTTTTTTAAGTGTTTTTAACTGTTTAGAAGCAGATCTCCTAGAAGTGGTAAACTCCTCACTTCTTTAAGGTACTTTATGGGACTCCAAACTCCCTTAAAACCGCAGTAGTTAAGCCTTGTCTGAAAAATCTTCCCTTCATAGGCAAGATCATTGAAAAAGTTGCTTTTAGTCAGCTGAACAAATTCTTAAGCTCAAACGGATACTTTGACAATTTTCAATCTAGTTTCCGATAATGAAAAAAAACAAAATTGCTTACCACAGCTATGCTGACAACACCCAGATCTACTTAGCACTATCACCTAATGACTATAGCCCCATTGACTCCCTAAGCAAATGGATTGATGAAGTTAACAATTGGATGTGCCAAAACAATCTTTAGTTAAACAAAGAAAAAAACTGAAATCACTACATTTGGAAACAAAGATGAAATTTTCAAGGTGAACGCATATCTTGAGGCTAAAGGTCTAATAACAAAAAATCAAGTCAGGAATCTTGGTGTAATTTTGGAGTCAGACCTGAGTTTCAGCAGTCATGTCAAAGCAATAACTAAATCAGCATACTATCATCTGAAAAATATTGCAAGAATTAGATGCTTTATTTCTAGGCAAGACTTAGAGAAACTTGTTCATGCTTTCATCACCAGCAGGGTGAACTATTGTAATGGTCTTCTCACCGGCCTTCCCAAAAAGACCATTAGACAGCTGCAGCTCATACAGAACACTGCTGCCAGGATTCTGAGCAGAAACAGAAAATATGACCATATCATGCCAGTCCTCAGGTCTTTACACTGGCTTCCAGTTACATTTAGGATTGATTTCTAAAGTACTATTACTTGTTTATAAATCACTCAATGACCTAGGGTCTCAATACATTGCAGATATGCTGATTAAATACAAACCCAACAGATAACTCAGATCATCAGGATCAAGTCAGTTAGAAATACCAAGAGTTCACTCAAAGCAAGGAGGGTCTGCTTTTAGTTATTATGCCAGCCGCAGTTGGAACCAGCTTCCTGAACAGATCAGATGTGCTCCAACAGTAGCCACATTCAAATCCAGACTCAAAACATCTGTTTAGCTGTGCATTTACTGAATGAGCACTATGCCACTGTACGTCCGACTGATTTTTTCTTTTCATAACTGTTTTAGTCTACCTTGGTTCTTATCTTTGGTTATTGTTGTTTTATCTATATGTAGCCAATGGTGATTTTCTTCATAGGTTGGTTTCGTGACGGGGGCGTGTTTTGGCTCACGTGTTTTATTTTGATCTATAAAGGCAGTGGTTGGCGTTTAGGGTGTGTGCGTTTCACGGTCACGAGTGACGTCATCGGACTTCCGGAGTGTTTGTGCGGTAAGGAGCTGCTGGTTGTGGCTGTATTTTATTGCTGGTGTTGACGGGGGTAAGCTTGTTACCATGATTGGTACTGGATTTTAGTGGCTTGGAGTTTCCTGTGTAACGTGGGATGTTCGAACCGGTGAGTTGTTTTTAATCACGGGGCCCTGTTTTATTGTGCATTAGCTTGATAGTTCATTCCGAGTTTTGTTATTTTCTACAGTTAACCACGTAGGTGGAGGCAGAGGAAGTGAGATGTTGCAGTGGGTTTATCGTGAGGGCTTCAGCGGCTACATGCTCGTATATGGGCATACTGCTTTCCGTGCAGCAGTGTGGTGCAGACGACCTTGTTACGCAGAGCCGTGTATGACCGGCTGCCAGATCGGTTGTTTAACGCTGGTGAATTGAGTGCTACAGAATCAGGCCTGCCTCAGACTGTTAACCTTGCAGGTGTTTCAGCGATGGACACTGACTATCAGCCGAGCGGTAGTTTGGCTGGCCGTAAAATAATCCAATTCAACTAGATCCTGTATCTTGCCTCGTTGAAGGTTTTGAACCAATTGGGATGACCTTCCAGCAGTGCTCACGATGTTCTGGAGTCCTGTGTTTTATCTTGTATTGAAGTTAATTGGTTTATTTGTTTTAACGTTTTTTTTTTTTTTTTTCTTTTTTTTTTTTTTTGAACAATTTCAGAGTATTGGTTTTATGTGATCCCCAGCCCTGGAGTGGAGGTATAAGTGTGTATGAATATCGTCTTGATTTGGTTTATTCATTATTTGGTTTAATTCATTTGATTTGATTCATCCTTTGATTCATTATTTGATTTATCATTTGATTTACTATTTGATTCATCATTTGATTTGACTCCTCATTTGATTTATGATTTGACTTGATTCATTATTTGGTTTAATTAATTTGAGTTGATTTCATTATTTGATCCATCAATTCATTTGATTCATTTTGATTTGACTCATTATTTGATTCATTATTTAATTGTATTCATTGTTTCAGTATTTGATTTATTATTTGATTAATTCTTTGATATAATAAAGTTATATATTTTTGTATTCCATCTGTCTCACGTCTTGACTCAGCCGTAATCGAACCTGTGTGCCTTAAGGGTTCTTTTGGTGAAGGGCAATTCCCCGGTATTTGAGCCCCGGGGTGGCGTAGTCGGTTATTATTGGAGGTGTGGCTTACGCCTACCCTCTAGGGGTGGGTTATTTGTATGGATAACTCCCCTCCCTGATTAAAGTATACCAAATTGTGACGTGGCTCCCTTGGAGGGATTAGCACTCCGCCACATTCATATCATAATTGTATTCTTTTTTATTCTCTTTACAACTGCATATTTCTATTTCTTATGCATTTGTTAATTATTATTTTTGGTTAGGGCTGTCTGACTAGAAGAGATTGGAAAAGGAGAGCAGTGTGCTTCACTTCATTCCGCTTGTGAAGAGTGAGGCATAATTATACTAAGGGTTAATAGTATAAGAAGTCGCTGATAGCGTCGTTACGTGCTAAAGGCATAGGTAAAACGGTAGCAGACAGTGCAAAGAAGCGGACTCATAAAAAAGGGGAGGCCCTGCGGGGCAAAGGTAACGTCCCCTACAGGAGCCCATCTTGGACCGACTTGTAAGGTCCAGGAGACATTGCGAACCTGCTCCATCTCTTCCATCTCAGATAGGGGTAACCCGAATTTAGAGAATCAGGCAGATAGGGATCTATTTTATTTTTATTTTTTTAATTCTCTTTACAACTGTTTTAATAATCCTTGTTTTTATTTTTAATTCTTACACATGGTAATTATCCTTGTTTTTATTTTTAATTCTTATACATGGTATTCTTATTTCTTATGTAAAGCACTTTGAATTGCCATTGTGTATGAAATGTGCTATATAAATAAACTTGCCTTGCCTTGCCTATTAGAGCATCCCATCGGAGCGTCGTTGATGGAAGCAAGTTCCATTTTTCCTGTTTTAATTGGGTCCGGTATTCTGTCACGTGACTGTGACGAATGCCATCAAAGTACTGCGAAAGCGATTCGAGAGCAGCCGGCTGATTCATTTTTCTTCAGAGCAGCTGCACGAGCTCTGATAACACAGCTGTTCCACGATTGGCCGGATTCACCGCATGACAACAATCACGTGTGTTTCGTGTTTATTCTAAAATCTTCAGCTCCAATAATGCTCACAAATCTGTATTTTATAACAATAAAACCTCTATTCATGTAGTCGCGATGTTATATTGTGTTATGTTTATCAAAATAAAACTGATAAAAAAAACTTAGAACCCACTTCATTGTAGGCTTATTAAGCAATACATAAAGAATTGAATGAAAATGTCTCTAAAACATCTGTGTGTTGACAAATATTGCATTTATTTCACTTCATCTGTGATAGAAGTATGCGAACACAGCGTGAGCGTCACTACGGAAAAACAGAACGTGTCCGAATTCACGTCTCCGTTTTCAGCTCCTCCCCGCCTGCACGCAGCAACTCGAACACTTAATGAAACAGACAGAAAATACACACAGTTTTCACAAAACGATGCTTTGTTATACAATGCAGTCCTCTCAGACCATTCATTTTAAAATACAAGTGCAGCTAAAAGGGGTTTTAGTTTCAGTTTTAGTCATCAGTTACATCTCAAATATTCACAAATGTTCCGTGACAACAATGATGTCCTCCCATTGTTACATGTCTTTCAATGTTTAGCTTTCAGAAGGAGGATATGGTTTTGTGGGTATGAGGAAGTTTCTGAAGGAAAAAACTTAATTAAAAACACTGCAGCTTGCTGAAAAATCATTGACTTTCTGTCACCAGTAGAGACGCCACATACCTTTACATACCTTTATTTAATGTCATAATGTTCCAGCTCCTGCTCATTCTGTACATTTAAAATTGACAGTTTGCTTTTAAACAAAGGTAATCCAAACACACATAATGTAATTTCAAGGACCACTGAATATGTAGAATGGCATCAAATAACATGTGGTTAATAAATAATACTCAGTACTTACATCACCTTTAAATAAAGTGTTACCATATTGTTTTAAACTTGATCAAGTTAGTGATCAGTGTGTTTGTGTCTGTCTACATTTGCAATTTCAACAGCTGACATCAATGACAGTGAGGAACAGTTTGCAAGTCTGCACAAAACTATTGTTGGATTTCATATGGCACAAAATATAATAGCCTAATTATTGTGAAGTCCACTCAGATCATTCATTTTTTAAAAACAAGTGCAGCTAAAAGTGGTTTAAGTTTCAGTTTTAGTCATCAGTTACATCTCAAATATTCACAAATGATCTGTGACAACAATGCAAGACAACAATGATGTCCTCCCATTGTTACATGTCTTTAAGTGTTTAGCTTTGATAAGGAGGTTTGGCCGTCAGCCCGGCCACTCTCAGCGCTCTCAGCACAGCCCGCAAATGCCCCATATGGCGCTGCCAGTCATTACTGTATATGCAGCATGGGGCCAGAGAATTCGGTCCATGAGTCGCTGAAAAGTGGCCGGTGCCCCAAACAACCCGAAAGGAAGCATCACAAATTGGTGTAATCCAAACGGCGTTGTGAAGGTTTTTTTTTCTTTAGATATTGGTGATAAGGGGATCTGCCAATATTCTTTCCACATTTATAGTCCAATGTCGAATAAAAACGAGCCGTACCCAGCCGATCAAGCAACTCGTCAACCCGGGGCATTGAATATGCGTCGAATTTCGACACAGCATTCACCTTGCGATAGTCAACACAGAAGTGAACCGAGCCATCTGTTTTAGGCACCAAAACTATCTGGCTCGCCCAGTCACTGTGTGACTCCTCTATTACTCCCATGTCCAGCATCACCTCTAATTCCATCTGAACCACCTTTTTTTTTGTTCTCAGTTAAGCGATACGGCCGGCTGCGCACTATCACGCTCATTATGATGCGGAATAAGATTAGTTAGACCGGGCAGGGGCGAGAACACATCCGCAAACTCTGCTTGTAATCTAGCTACATCAGTGAGCTGCGAGGGCGACAGGTGATCTTCGCCTGGGGCCAGAGCATGAGATTGCATTTTGGTGCTCACTTCTGGCCCGAGTTCATCCTCTCCTCTCACTGCCGTTGCTAACATCACTGGCTCCTCCACGGTCCATTTTTTAAGGAGGTTGAGGTGATAAATCTGATGTGCCCCGTTCTTGTCAGTTCGAACCACTTCATAATTGAGATCTCCTACTCGCTGTGTGACCTCAAAGGGTCCTTGGCAGTTGATAATTTAGAACTGGACATTGGGAGCGATACAAGCACTTTCTCTCCCGGTGCAAAATCTTGCAGCCTAGTTCCCCTGTTGTACAGCCAGCTTTGTTTGTCCTGGGCCTGTAACAAATTCTCCATAGAGAGCCGCCCCAATGTGTGGAGTTTCTCAGGTCCAGTACATATTGAGTTTCATTTTTACTAATCGAAGGATAATACTATCCGTCCTCCCAAGTTTCTTTCAGGACATCCAAAACCCCACGGGGCTGATGTCCGTAAAGAAGCTCAAAGGGGGAAAACCCTGTGGAGGCTTGTGGGACCTCGCGGACAGCAAACAAGAGAGGTTCCAGCCATTTATCCCAATTTTTTGCGTCCTCGTGAACAAACTTACGAATCATGGTTTTCAATGTGTGATTAATTCGTTCCACCAGATCATCTGTTTGTGGGTAATAGACGCTGGTGCGAATTGATTTAATGCCCAACAATTCGTACAGTTCGTATAACGTTCGTGACATAAATGCTGTGCCTTGATCAGTGAGAATCTCTTTCGGGATTCCCACTCGGGAGATTAACCGAAACAGTGCGTCCACTACACTCTTTGCTGATATGCTGCGGCGCACAACTGCTTTCGAATATCGCGTTGCATAATCCACAAGGACTAATGCAAAGCCATGTCCATGTGCAGATCGTTCTAATGGCCCAATGAGGTCCATACCAATTCTCTCGAAGGGGACCTGCATAAGAGGAAGGGGGCACACCGGTGGATTTGAGTTGGCCGGTGGATTTACCAGCTGACATTCATGATAAGCCGCACACCACCTGCACACATTCTCATGAATGCCCGGCCAAAAGAATCGGGTCATTAGACGATTTAAAGTTGCTGCCTGTCCTAAATGTCCGGCCATCCGGATGTCTGGATTACGGTGCTTTTTGGTACTAACAATTGTGTTGTATCCTGTTTTGTCTGAGTGTCTTGGGTCACTCGATACAACCTGTCTTTGATGACTGCAAAATAAGGATAGGAGGGCGGTTGAGCGGGTTGGAGAAGCCGTCCAACCATTCGAACAGAGCTGATCAAACGCATTTTCAGCGTCTCATCCTGGGAATGCCTCCCAAGTACGCTCGGTTCCCCTGGGACAGGTTCCACTGGTCCCGGATCAGCTTCTCCCACCTGCGCACTCGCCCCCATCTCCGCTTCTTTTTTTCCCAAGAGACATCCGCTGATAAACACCCTAATAACTGATTAAAAGCTGGCCAATTTGTTCCCAAAATTAGCGGATGTCTGAGGTGCGGGCTAACTGCCACCTCAACACTATGTATATGTCCCCTAAATTGTATGGTCACGGACCTTAAAGGATATTCCAACACATCCACCAACCACGCGGCTCATATCCAATGCCCCTGGCTGTATCAGGCTTTGGTGAATAAAGGTCTGGTTGCAACCGAATCCACCAAAGCCTGATAAATACCCCCCTTTATATTCACAGTTATTTGGTACAACCCAACTTGATCGAAGGCAGCCTGCAGGGCGTCCGGAACCTGGACCAGCGTCCCTACCTCCATGACAGGACACCTATCCACAAAGTGCTCCGGGTCCCCGCAACACCAGCCCTAGTGGGTCAAGAAACTGTCCGGACTGGTCGGCCCCGCCACTCTGGGCGAGGCTCTTGGTCCCAAATGCTGTTCCTGCATCTGCCCGCCATTCCAGCGGGGTGGGGCTCAAGGAGGCAGGTTAGAACGGGAGCTGGGAAGAGGGACAGATTTCGAGGGAGAAAGAGAAGGGGAAACAACAGTGTTACGGAGTTCGTTGTTATGGGAAGAAGGAGGCGGGAACCGCCGAACATTTAACAACTTTTTTAATAAAATAAACCAACAAAATAAAATAACAGTGGCAGCCCCTCACGGACAACTGCCACCTACATACAAAACCAAACATAAACAAAACACAACGTAAATCCAGGCCTGGTCCTCTCTCGTCTTGCACTGTCGTCGCTCCTCCTTTTATGCTCCCGTCACTCCTCCGTGAGACCGGTGTGGCGCGCAGCTGGAGCTCATTATCACTCGCCACCAGCCCGCTCTCACGGTCCCTCGCCTCGCTGCTTGCCACAAACAGGGTTTGGGAGAGAGAGAGAGAGATGGTATGGGTTCGCCGACCCCGAGGCACGCCACCATCTGGTCCTCCGCCAGCCAGATGGCCTGGTCCAGCGACGTCGGTCGGTGGCACTGGACCCACTGCGCAGTTTTCTTGGGCAGGAGCGCAAAGAACAGCTCCAGTACCACCTTATCGATGACAGCCTTAAAGTCGCTTTCGCCATCCAATAGCCATTTGCGGCACGCGTCCTGGAGCTGCTGCACCATTACAAAGGGTCGGCCACTTTCGCTCAGTTCCAAGGACCAGAAGTGCTGTCTCTGCTGCTCCGGGCTAAGGTTGACCCTCTGGAGTATGGCTTTCTTGAGATCTTCATACACCAGGAGGTCCTATATTTGTTGACTTGAACAACACGCTTGCATGGTAGATTGTTTGATTGGCAGTGGAGACCGAGTTAATCACATCGATATTTCAAATTTGTGGTCAGGTGTCTGTTAACCAGTATGCAAAGAGCTCATGTCTGTGAGCTTGTTTTTCAACTACAAAACCAGTTCAGCTGCCTCAGCAGTAATAATAAGTGTCAATTCTAATTGAAATACAGTATACTTCTCTACAAAAGGTCATTGAGTCAAACCCTCAATAGACTGCAACAAATAGCCTTATTTAAAAGTGGCAGTATTTATAAATATTCATGCTATTTGTCAGAGTATAATATCTGAGTTTGGACAGAGTTGGTAAAAATAGTTGGCTATTTGGACTTTATGTAAATAAACACTGCCTTTCAATTATGGTTGAATTATGAATTATGTTACCTGCATGTCTAAACTTAATGAACTTGGCCTACAAACTATATTATGGTTTTACTGGTCTTTGGATTGTTGGCCTTTATACTGACTAACTAAAAGGAATTAGTGAGATGTTTTTTAAAGAAAGATCCTGAGAAATCCTGAGAAAAGTTTGGCCTTTTTTTGTCAGATAAGGAATTGTACACTCTGTGAAAGTGCAAAATCTACATCACTGTCCGTTTTTAAAAAGTTAAAAACCATAGTCAAATTCTGTGGATCAATTCTAATCATCTTATCATTTTAATGCATGTACATCAAGCCAAATCAGTTCACATATTGCTTGCTCTCATGCAGGCCCGGTTCTACGGTGCTAAGCACCCTCAAACGCAAGCAAAAGCACACTCAGTTGATACTGTAATAATATTCGCAAGATTTGGGAAATTTGCAAATTTGTGTTCGAGCTCTGGAGAGCATCAAATGCATCTATTTACAGCGGTGAGCAATGTAGCCAATCACAGATAGCCTAGTTGTTGATCTTTTGATCGCGATCAGAATCTCACCACTCAGATTCTGTTTTTATTCAGTGCTGAGTTAATGCAGGCTCGCAAAACCTCTCATTAACAAACAAAGTCAAGACACAATGAAAGTAAGAGATTTATTGCTGACAACTTCATTTTTATAACGGAACTTTGTGAGATTGCGATGAACTGACAAAGCAACAGCATTTTAGTGATCGTAGCGATCTTGGCTCGCTTTCGAGGCTACAGTCTATAACATTCATTGAATAAAACTATTGTTGCTAAGAGGACCGAAGGCCAATTGCATGCTGCAAAGTTTCGGAAGTGACATCTAAATAGAAATGCCACTCTGCACGAGACAGAAATATCCTCCTGAGACCCAAATTAGAGGTTTTGCCTCTGTAGAGGGCATAATATTTTAGCTAATTTCTCTGACAACATACACAGTTTTAAGTCTAGATATTCTTATAAAATACATTACATTTACTTTTTACATTACATATTGTCCCAAAACAAATTGATATGCAAATTAGACATCAAATTATTCAGTATCTTTCATAACATTAAGAATCATCTTTATACAAAGTTTGGATAAAAAAAACTTAAAAAATTGATTGGTGAATGAAAAAAAATCCCATTGTTTGTTTATTCATGTATTTTAATCTTCTCAATAAATGGGTTCTGGTGTCCTCTACAGAGCAGAGGATATAGCATATAACATAGGAATTTTAAAACAAATATCGGGGATGGTCACGTGACCCGGAGAAAGATGGATGATTGAGACTTTGCTCCTTGCCAAACCACGGCTTAAAGTCTTTTTTTCTCCAAACAAACGTCATTTAATCAGTTAATTTTCATCTCAAGACAAAGATTTTCCTATATTTTCGACATCTGGCCTGTCCACCGGGAGGAAAAAAGCGACGACTCAACCGACCGCGTGCTCCACTACTGAAGATCAGCATGGCGAAACTAGCACCCCGGAGGCTATCGGCACGGTTACCATGGGTCAGATTTTGACTGAAATCAAATCTGTAGCCTCACGCGTTAATAACATGGATGAATCTGTCAAAACTCGTTTGGATACAATAGACAGTAATTTGGGTGACAAATCCAACAAATCCAAATTGAGGTTCTATTCTGACCTTTTGGCGGAGGTCCTGCACAAACGTCGTGAGTTTGACTCCGTGGGGAAATTGATGGCCCGTCGTAACATGTATCGTGGCTTTGCTTATCCAGAGTGGCTTCGATGTCTTCACAACGGCAAATTCGTCTTTTTGATACCCCTGAATCAGCCGTTGCCTTTTTGGAAACTCTTACTTGAGGTATTTTTGTTCTTACTCTCGTTTACAGGAGGAATACTGACTTGATTTACAGGGAGTCCCTGTCATCATCTTTTATTTTCTTTTGACTATTTAACGAAGCTAACCTTATTGATAATGTCATTATCATTTACGTATTTATAAACATTTTAAATGCGTATCTTTTTTTTTTTTTCTGATTCATACCTGTTTCAAAGTGATATTTACATGAGGTTTGATTTAATTTTAAGTATAGCTCCCCATTTATAATATAGTTTCCATTCTATTCCTAAGGGACTCTCTTTTCTCCATTGGGTTCTTATGTTTTTATTCATCTTTTGGTTTGGCCGTTGTCTCTGGTGACTGAATTGTTATTGTGGTCTCTAAATTGAGTTTGGATTTGTACTTGATTATTACGCTCGTTGACTTCATTTTGGGGGGTGTTACTCTGTCGTTTAGAGTCTGGGGTGGGTGTGCGCTGCAAGGTGTTTTTTAATGTTTTATGTGTTTGTTGTAAGTCAACTCTCTGCCGTCTTTGCCAAAAAAATTTGTTTTATCTACGCGATTAATCCGCGCCCTTTATGGCTGGTTCACTTAAACTTATCACTTGGAATGTTCAAGGGATTGGACATGTAATTAAAAGGAAACATTTTTTAACTCATCTGAAAAAACAAAAACCTGACATAGTACTGCTTCAGGAAACAAAATTATCTGATGCTGAACACTCAAAGCTGGGGAAAGACTGGGTGGGTCAAGTTTACTTTTCCAGTGAAGAAGCGCGAGCCCTAAGTAAGTGTTTTTGTGAATACTCAGTTTCGCTGTATTGCTTAGCGTATTACATGCTAGAACGAGGATACATTTCGATTTTGTACTTATTTATCTACTTATAATTTTACTGTGTTAGAAAATTGTATTTGAATTATAACCACGGCTGTTTAAAGAAACGGCCGCGTTGTGCTGCACTCAATTGTTATTGCTGGCTTTTAGCACTGGTAAGAACCCTTAAGTATCTCCTTTTCCTGTCCTCTTTCACCTTCCTTCCTCTCTCTAACCATATGCTTTCAGTACATTCCCGTTATCTCTCAAACACGCACCAATATTACTCGCAGAAGGCAGCGCAACGCTTCCAATCTGTGCCCTATTCCCTCCTCCTCTAATACTCCTCCCTCTTTCTCTGTGGGTCTATGGAATTGTCAGTCAGCTGTCAACAAAGCTGACTTCATTCCAGCCTTTGCCACTCATTCCACTCTCAATATCTTGGCCTTAACTGAGATCTGGATCTGTCCAGAATACTCAGCAACCCCTGCTGCTCTCTCTAACAACTTCTCCTTCTCTCACACCCCTCGCCACACTGGGAGGGGTGGAGGCACAGGTCTTCTCATTTCTAACAACTGGAAATACTCAACCTACACCTCTCTATGCAATAACAATGCATTTGAATACCATGCTATTACAGTTACAACTCCCGTTAAAATCCATCTTGTATTCATTTACCGCCCCCCAGGTCAATTGGCCACTTTTGTTGAGGAACTGGATGTGCTGCTGTCCTCTTTCCCAGAGGATGGCAGCCCACTTGTAATCCTTGGCGATTTCAACATTCACCTGGACAAACCTTATGCTACAGATTTCCACTCCCTCCTAGCCTCATTTGATCTCAAACGCCTCATCACTTCACACACCCACAAATCTGGCAACCAACTTGACCTCATCTACACACGCAACTGCACTACGGATAACATTTTGGTGAAGCCTTTACACACCTCAGATCATTACTTCATCACATTTAATCTACAACTTACTACTCGTGCACCTCCAGTCCCTCTACCAGTTACTTTCAGATGAAACCTGCGCTCTCTTTCTCCCTCTCATCTCTCCTCTGCTGTGTCATCCTCCCTTTCCTCACCCACACAATTCTCATCTATGGATGTCAACACTGCAACAGACACGTTATGTTCTACTTTAACTTCTTGTCTCGATAGTATCTGCCCTCTATCTTCTAGGCCAGCACGCCCCAATTCCCTCTAACCCTTGGTTATCTGATGTTCTTCGCGAACACCGGACCAAACTCAGGGCAGCAGAGAGAAAATGGCGAAAATCAAACGACCTGTCTGACCTGGGTAAGTACCAATCTCTGCTCTCATCCTTCTCAGATGATGTCCACGCGGCTAAATCCTCATTTTTCCAAAACAAAATCAAAAGCACCTCAAACACATGCACACTTTTCAGAACATTCAACTCTCTCCTCTGACCCCCTCCACCACCTCTTTATCTGCTGACATTTTTGCCCATTTCTTCACTGATAAAACAACAATCATCAGCAGTCAGTTCTCACCTCCACACACACAGGATTTTAGATCAGCCACATCCACAGCCAAACATCTTCTCTCCTCCTTCTCTACACTCACTGAGTCAGAAGTATCTAAACTTCTCCTCTCCAGTCATCCTACTATTTGCCCCCTAGATCCCATCCCCTCACATCTCCTACAAGCCATCTCTCCTACACTCCTACCAGCACTCACACACATCATCAATACATCTCTCTGCACCGGTATCTTCCCTACCACATTCAAGCAGGCTCGGGTAACCCCACTGCTTAAACCCACACTCAACACATCACTTGTAGATAACTACAGACCTGTTTCTCTCCTACCATACATAGCGAAAACACCTGAACGAGTTGTTTTCAACCAGGTTTCATCTTTCCTCTTACAGTCTAATCAGCTGGACGTAAACCAATCAGGTTTCAAAAAGGGCCACTCAACCGAGACTGCATTACTGTCGGTCACTGAAGCCCTGCGGATTGCAAAAGCTGCTTCCAAATCATCAGTCCTCATCCTCCTCGATCTATCTGCTGTGTTTGACACTGTGAATCATCAGATTCATCTGTCCACCCTCTCATCACTGGGCATCACAGGGATTCCACTCCACTGGTTTGAGTCCTATCTCACAGGTAGGTCTTTCAAGGTTGCCTGGAGAGGGGAGGTATCCAAAGCACATCAACTAACCACGGGGGTTCCTCAGGGCTCAGTGCTTGGACCTCTCCTCTTCTCCATTTACACTACATCACTGGGACCCATCATACAGGCACATGGCTTCTCATACCATTGCTATGCTGATGACACACAGCTCTACCTTTCATTTCAACCAGATGATCCCACAGTAGCTGCACGAATCTCACGCTGTCTAGCAGACATCTCGTCATGGATGAAACAACATCACCTGCAGCTGATCCTGGCAAAGACTGAGCTTCTCGTCTTCCCTGCTAATCCGACTCTACAACACAACTTCACCATCCAGCTAGGTTCATCTTTGATTACCCCTTCTGAGTCGGTCAGAAATCTTGGAGTAATCTTTGATGACCAGCTGTCCTTCAAAGACCACATTTCAAAGACAGCTCGGTCATGCAGGTTTGCGCTGCACAACATCAGAAAGATCAGACCGTTCCTAACAGAGCATGCAACACAGCTTCTTGTCCAAGCCCTGGTCATTTCTAGGCTTGACTACTGCAATGCGCTTCTGGCTGGACTTCCATCGTGTGCAATCAAAACACTTCAAATGATTCAGAACGCAGCGGCACGTCTTGTCTTAAACGAGCCCAAAAGGGCCCATGTCACACCTCTCTTCATCTCTCTGCACTGGCTACCACTCGCTGCCCGCATTAAGTTCAAGGCTTTGACGCTTGCTTATGGATCCACCACAAGCTCAGCACCCGCATACTTCGACTCGCTCCTACGAGTCTACACCCCCACCAGAAGCCTCCGCTCAGCTAAAGAGCGGCGGCTTGTGTTACCATCCCAGAGAGGCATGAAATCCCTCTCCAGAACTTTTTCATTCACTGTTCCCGGCTGGTGGAACGATCTTCCCACCTCCATCCGGATGGCAGAATCACTGACATCCTTCAAAAAAAGCTAAAAACCCATCTCTTCCATGAGCACTTAATCTTATCAAAAAAAAAAAAAAAAAAAAAATTCTAATTCTTTTTCCTCTATCTTTCTCTATTCCATCCCTATTCTAGCTTAGGCTACTCTGAGCAATGTCCGAAACTTAGTATTTAAGGCACTTTTTGTGTTTCTTCGCCTCTTCATAACGGATCACTTCCTGTACTCCTCAGTTGTAAGTCGCTTTGGATAAAAGCGTCTGCTAAATGCATAAATGTAAATGTAAATGTACATCGTTCTTTAAATCTTTGAATTCTTACATATCTCGTTTTATCTGGAATAATAAGCAACAGAGAGTTGATTTTTCTAAACTTTGTAAACCGAAGGAACTTGGGGGTCTGTCCTTACCCAATTTCCAGCTTTATTACTGGGCTGCTCAAATCAAAATGATAACAAGCTGGGTTATGAATAGGCAGGACGCTCTGTGGATTGACTTGAATCTTTATTTTGCCATCCAAGAAGATTAGATTCCCTGTGGTTTATTAACAATATATCCCAGATAAACTCTCTTACTGACAATGTGATTGTCTATAACACATTACTGGTCTGGAATGATGTAAAAAAACATTTAAATATCCCTCAAAATATATTGTAAGCTCCACCTACTGGCCCAAGAAGAACGGAATCCAGCAGCTGGTTGAAGGGCTACTGCGTGTATGTCTTTTCTGGCGCTTCTGGAAGAAACACTGTAATTTATTAAAATGTGAATATCCAATTTTACCAATCTGACTCCATGAATAATTTGATCTGACTAAGTGGTCGCACCTGCTTACTCAACAAAAAGTGTAATTTGTTTAATAGACACGAAAGCTGCAACTTGCTAATACAGTAATAGCCAGAAAGCAGATTATCCCGCATGCTGCGCTCCATGCTTCAGTCATGGGGTCCTCGGTTTGATCTATTCTGGCAAAAGATTTGCGGGACTCCACAATGATCCATACTAGAATAATGATTTCAGAAAAATACAAGATAAATCAAGATTAATGTTTATTTTAGCCAGGTAAAACCAAATAAAGGAATTAAAAAGAATCCATTATACACAACTGATCAGCATACAATATAAAACACAATTACAAAATAATGTAAAAATAGTTTCAAAGAGTCATCATTACCTGGCAATAGAGATACACCACAACAGTGTGGGAAGTTCTGATTACAGATGCTTCCCTGAGTGGTTTACCAATTCCCTTTAAATACTCAACCAGAACAAAGAACAATAAACATTTAGCACCCAAATATTTATGCAGCTTTTGGTAGAACTTTTCTCGTGCCCAAATGGTCACGCGTATCTTTGGGGGGTGACAGCAAATGTTTATCAAACAATCTTTATGAGCACCTCCCACACCAGGGGAACAAGCCCTGTTTTCTTTATGATGACCTGTTCTACTGATGTGGGAATGAAACCCCTTTACCAATCGCACCAAACGTATTTATATTGACCACAAAGAAACAGCTTGTGACAGTATCTGTGAGATTTGCATGATTGTGTAGGCCCTGAGAAAGAGAGGGTAAGAGGGTCAGGACTCGGCAGGGGGAAAGATAAGATTGGGTCAGGTGGAGTCTTGTTTTCTCTTGTATTCAGATGAGTGAAGTTTTATTGCCTTATTGCAGCATAGATCTCTTGAGTTCGTTCTCAGGTGAAATCCATTCTTACAGTTTCCATTCACTCCCCTCTGGCTTTGAACCCGGACTTTCCCATTCAGATTAGGAGCATTGGATTGCTGGACTGGAGTTTTAAAGGTTTGTCTGACTTCTCAGGAATCTTTAACTCTGAAATTTTGAGATCATTTGAACAAATTAGAATAGAGTTTGATATTCCCTTCGAAGACTTTTTTTAAATATCTTCAAATTCAGCATTTTATAGAGTCTCTCTTAAAGCAAAACAAATTTCGATTCAAATTATCAGAATTGGAAGAAACCATACTGTCAGTCAATTCTTTCAAAAGGCTTATTTCCAAATGTTATGCCTTACTAGCTTACTCTGATTCCTCAGTTTATGACTCTTTGAAACCACTGTGGGAACGGGACCTAGGAGTTTTGTTTAATTCCGATGATTGGACCAAGATCTGCAATGGTATTTTTCCAAAATGCACCCCGATTTCCATACATGAACAAAATTTTTAATTCTTTCACAGAATTTATTTTACAACTGTCCGTCTGCATAAAATGTTCCCAGGTTGTTCCGACCTCTGTTTTAAATGCAAAACTTTGACTTTGACTTATGACCTCAACCATAAACAGGACAAATTCAAGAATCTTTGGGAACCTCTCCAATCCTTCCTACATACATTTTGAATTTTTATTTTAAGAGTTCTGGCTTCTCTTGTTTTGACTTATGTTTTTTGTAAACAGGTACATTTGTACATTTTATTTAACTTGCAGCGCTTGGGGTTTGTTTGTTTGATTGTCTTTGTCTTCCTTGTTTGTACTATTTGAAAATCCTTAATTAAAAAAAAAAAAATTATATCAATTTGTTTTTTATGCTCCAAACAATGTAATGACCGAAAAAAATATATATATATATAAATTCACAAAACCTTTTTTTCTGGTTCTCAGGAAGATGACGTTAAAATAGTAACGCATTAAAGCAATGTAAAGGCAGACTAATAGATTAATAGACAATTTGTAGCAAAATATTTTTGAAATTCCAATTATTGTTAAAAGTGATGACTTGTAAATAAATAATCACAAATTTCTCACTGTACACTGCTATGGGGGAGCCGTTGCTTAGCCTATCTGCACTTTACTAGAGCACCCTCAGTAATTTCAGAAGCACCCTCAGTGATTTGATTCTGTAACCGGGCCTGCTCTCATGCTCAGTTGGTTCCATTAAAGTGCCTCTATTATGCTATTTTAAAGGTTTCTAGTTTTGTTTTGAAGGTCTCCTACAATAGGTTTACATGCCTCCAAGTTAAAAAAAAAACACTTTAATTTTATTTAATATTGTAATGTCTAGTGTTTTGGTTTTGTTTCATGTTCATGTTTCATGTTCTTACTTTGTCATGGTCACTGTCATGTTTCCTGGTTTTGTCATGTGTTCCTGTTTGTCATGTGATTCTGCCATGTGCTCCATTGTCATGTGATTCCCTTGTCCTCATGTGTTATGTTCTCATTGGTTGTTTTAGTCATGTATTCTCAGTTCAGTTCTGTCATTGGTTCATTGTCTTGATTGTTCACAGGTGTGTCTTAGTCATTAGTCTTTGTGTATTTAAACCCTCATGTTTGCCCTGGTTGAGTACTGTTATGTGTAACCCACTGTTGGTAAGTGTTTGTTTCTTAGTCAAGTCTGTTCATGTCAAGTCTTAGTTTATTTAGTATACTCGACCGCTCAACTATTAACCAAGCAGTTTTTCATCTCCTGTGCCTCCGTCAAGGCCAACGTTCCATTGAGGAGAATTTTGTGAACTTTGCGACCAGGTGGATTTTAATGATGTTGCCCTCAAGGACATTTTTAGACATGGATTAAATGAGCCCCTGTCTTCTCAGCTGCCTGGGGGGGAAATTCACTTTTCCCTGGCTCGATACATTGACCATGCGCTACTCTTGGGTGGTTCATCATTTACTGTGGGTTTGGTGGACAAGGAGCCCCACAGTCCATTGACGTCTCCGGTCCACGTCCAGAGGCCAGCGGCGACTCTGGTCCACGTCCAGATGTCAGTGGCGTCTCTGGTGCATGTTCAGAGTCCAGGGGCAGCCTGTGACCAGCGTCCAGACATGGCTCCAGCCACTGACCAGCGTCCAGAGAGGGCTCTGTAATGTTTCATGTTCTTTTTTTTTGTCATGATCACTGTCATGTTTTTCCATGTGTTCCTGTTTGTCATGTGGTCCACTGTGATGTGATATGTATATATGTGTTATGTACTCATTGATTGTTTTAGTCATGTATTCTCAGTTCTGTCATTGGTTCATTGTCTTGATTTGTTCACAGGTGTGTCTTAGTCATTAGTCTTTGTGTATTTAAACCCTCATGTTTGCCTTGTTCTCTGGTTGAGTATTGTTGTGTAATCCACTGATGGTGAGTTTTGTTTCATAGACAAGTCTTAGTTTATTTAGTATCTGTTCACATGCTCAATAAAACTTCACTTGGGTTTACTTTCAACTTGCCTGCAGTGGATCTGTTTGTTACGATATTAGATAGGATGAAATCTCAAATCCAGACACCGGATCTTGTTAAAGCTATCCGTTTGTCTGGTGTGTGCAACCCAGCAAACTTGTAAACAGAAAGTCTTGTCTCAACTCCATTAACAGTCTATAATCAGCCTGGCAGTTTGACTGAGAAAGCCAGAGAAGAGCAGAAGCAGGAGATGAAGTGAGGATAATAAAGAGCAGAGTTAATAAGCAGAATAATCTTACTTGTGTATGTTTCAATGCTCGGACTTTATCTAGATGTTACCCTACTCAGTGCTCTGACTTCGTCTGACCAGTACAATTCCAACAAGTGTTATACCAAGGGAAAAA
Organism: Rhinogobio ventralis; assembly: GCA_039654625.1. Taxonomy (NCBI): domain Eukaryota; kingdom Metazoa; phylum Chordata; class Actinopteri; order Cypriniformes; family Gobionidae; genus Rhinogobio; species Rhinogobio ventralis. The sequence continues at coordinate 13,179,776 of CM077199.1, forward strand.
CAATGGAAAATTACAGCTTCACAACATTGTTCTGTGACGATAACCTTGAAATAGAGACATTCTCTTATCTCCTACCCATGAAGACAAACATCCCTTTAAACCACCCAATCTTGAGGTTAAACAACATTAGAAAATAAATAAGTCAGATAAAATACAAAAATTAAATGACAATAATTAAAGCCGCAAGCAGTATTTATTAGGGTTCAAGCATTTAAGGCCATTTATGCTGTTAGGGGTTGTCAACCTGAAATGTATTGCTGACACCATAAAAGATGCCTGAAAAAGAATACGCTAAAACGCACAAAGGAAAGAGAGGCTTAAGTGTATATATAAGTTAATGGTACTTGTAATTAATACAGTTCTACCATTAAAATGGAACTTGGTGATAGTATATGCCACGGGGTGTTTGCAGAGAGACAGACAAGACAGACGAATAAAGTTCCAAACGAAAAAAGGTTTAATATTTTCCAAAAAGACAGGCAGAAAACGTGATGAACATAACTGTGACTGGACAAAAACTGAGTGAACAGGAGGGACTTAAGTATATAAAAATCCACAAAAAATGTATGTAAACCGCTCAAAGCACACTTTTAAGTAATGGACTTATAAAACACTTCTGTGGTATACTTGATTTCAATGCACTAAAAATCTATTTAAGTATTAGTAGTATTTAGTGCACTGAAGTACTACTGAAGTAGAAATATACTTTTAATAAGTATATTTATAGTGTAGGCCTATAACTTTTACAATTTGAATTTGAAAAGGCATGGAAACAGTTATTTTTGCAGCTGACCTTATATATGCATTTGTAGGAGTTTCCCTTTCAGACACAAAATTTATGGGGAGATGCAAGGAGATTTAAGATTTGTGTTAGTCAATTTACTGGTATTTGTGCCATTATTTACTGCCCCAAAAAGCACGTCTTAAACCAGATGCTAATTTGCACTGCTCCTGGTAGATTGCATTGGTCATTATGGAAATGAACCGGATGCGTCTGTGTTCTTTAATTTGCGCATTGTCAGTAGATCACGCACGCTTTTTTTGGAATTGAGCTCTCACGCTAATTCAAATATACCTTTAACTGTACTTTACATAGATTTGAATTAAATTCCTATGTACACTACCAGTGCACTACACAAAAAAAATCCCATACTCAAAATTGGGAACATATATGTTTACTTTATAAATCAATATATATCAATATATATATCTTGCTCTAAGCTATTCCACCCCAAAGTTGACTTGTTACTATATAAACTTGAACATGTAAGCTTATAAGACAGTAAAAAATCTGTGAAAAAAAGAATTTAATAGTCTACTCAATCAAAAGAGTAAAGCACAACTACAAATTGTCAGTGCATGGTTTTGTTACAAAACTTAAAAGAAACAAAACACTTTTTCAAAAAACTGAACTAAAACACGTGACAAACCCACCCAAAACAGGAACTGACACCGATACCTTAACACAAGCCATATACACTCACCTAAAGGATTATTAGGAACACCATACTAATACTGTGTTTGACCCCCTTTCGCCTTCAGAACTGCCTTAATTCTACGTGGCATTGATTCAACAAGGTGCTGAAAGCATTCTTTAGAAATGTTGGCCCATATTGATAGGATAGCATCTTGCAGTTGATGGAGATTTGTGGGATGCACATCCAGGGCACGAAGCTCCCGTTCCACCACATCCCAAAGATGCTCTATTGGGTTGAGATCTGGTGACTGTGGGGGCCATTTTAGTACAGTGAACTCATTGTCATGTTCAAGAAACCAATTTGAAATGATTCGAGCTTTGTGACATGGTGCATTATCCTGCTGGAAGTAGCCATCAGAGGATGGGTACATGGTGGTCATAAAGGGATGGACATGGTCAGAAACAATGCTCAGGTAGGCCGTGGCATTTAAACGATGCCCAATTGGCACTAAGGGGCCTAAAGTGTGCCAAGAAAACATCCCCCACACCATTACACCACCACCACCAGCCTGCACAGTGGTAACAAGGCACGATGGATCCATGTTCTCATTCTGTTTACGCCAAATTCTGACTCTACCATCTGAATGTCTCAACAGAAATCGAGACTCATCAGACCAGGCAACATTTTTCCAGTCTTCAACTGTCCAATTTTGGTGAGCTCGTGCAAATTGTAGCCTCTTTTTCCTATTTGTAGTGGAGATGAGTGGTACCCGGTGGGGTCTTCTGCTGTTGTAGCCCATCCGCCTCAAGGATGTGCGTGTTGTGGCTTCACAAATGCTTTGCTGCATACCTCGGTTGTAACGAGTGGTTATTTCAGTCAAAGTTGTTCTTCTATCAGCTTGAATCAGTCGGCCCATTCTCCTCTGACCTCTAGCATCAACAAGGCATTTTCGCCCACAGGACTGCCGCATACTGGATGTTTTTCCCTTTTTACACCATTCTTTGTAAACTCTAGAAATGGTTGTGCGTGAAAATCCCAGTAACTGAGCAGATTGTGAAATACTCAGACCGGCCCGTCTGGCACCAACAACCATGCCACGCTCAAAATTGCTTAAATCACCTTTCTTTCCCATTCTGACATTCAGTTTGGAGTTCAGGAGATTGTCTTGACCAGGACCACACCCCTAAATGCATTGAAGCAACTGCCATGTGATTGGTTGATTAGATAATTGCATTAATGAGAAATTGAACAGGTGTTCCTAATAATCCTTTAGGTGAGTGTACTTAGGATACTTTTAAAGTATATATCGATCAAAAGATTGAGTACAAGTATAGGCCAAATATATAGACTTTTCTGTCAGTAAGTGTTATTTTAAGTATATTTCAGAGAAGTACATTAGAAGTAGACAAAGTTAACATTCTTAGTATACTAATAGCACACCTGAATAAACTTCTTTTTTGTTAAAGTTACAATAATAATGGTGTCATTTCATTGCCATTGCTTTATACATGCTGATCTGAATGCTTATTGTTATTTGCATACTGTATTCTTTGCATACTGTGGTTAAGAGGCACCCAAAAACCAAAAAGTTTGCAGGGGTTGTTGGTAGTAGAATGCATGATGTTGACAGGAATCTATTGAAAGCATATACTGAACTGGTTTGTTAGAGAAATGTCTAAGGCATAGTCATGATGATGCTGTTTAAAAAAAAAAGACTTGTACTTATTTTCCATATAAAACCTCTGCACTATATCATGTTGCGCAAGCATATGTTTTATTTTTCATTGTTTCACTTGTGTCTGTTTCTTTATCCACTGCAGAAAATGTCAAATGACAAAATAATCATACAAATAATTAAGCAATTTCTTTCTATGACATCAACAGCATGTTTGAGTAAACACTGAAACTACTCTAACTAATACTAACTCATCTTTTGATTAGAACCGCAGCCACCTTTAGCAAGAATAGAATAAGGCCTAGCCACCTGAGAAGGGAAATTGAGAGAAGGGAAAGTACATTGCTGGGCAGGAAACACTCTTTTTTTTCGTCAGCTTGGTCTCTGGTTGCTATCATTAAATAAAAGACACTGATGACACTTATCTCAATTTGAGACTAGGTTAGGTTATTGTACATTCATTATAATTGATAATTAAATTTAAATTTCTTGTCCAATAAACAATTGAAAAGATACATTTCCATTTATTTTTGAACAGAACCATGATGGAAAGTGTTATCTTGAATTAAATTATAATTTTTACTAATTAACTGAAAGATTGGGAAATATAAGTTTATATAATTAATCTACAAAACATTTGGTAACACTTTATTTTAAGGGTCCAGAATAATGCATTAGTTAAGCATTAATTAATGATTAACTTGTTCACAATTAAGCATTAGTTAAGCATGGACACAATAGTAATTAATGACTAACTTAACATTATAGTAAGGGCATATTAGCCATTATTTACAACTTAATAAGCCATATATTATTTTTGTGTAGAGATGTAATTATATTTCTGTGCCGTTCTGTTAAGTTAACTGAACAATAAGCTAGTAATTATGTTTAATTACTGCTGATTTTGCTGTTATAAATTGCTATTCTAAAGTGAAAGTTTTATCCTCATTAATTATGGCAATTATTGAGTGATATTTAAGTTTATTAACCAGAATAAGCCAATAATTAAGTCTAACTACCATTAATACAGTACTAATAAAGGCAATTTGACCCCCTATTCTAAAGTGAAAGTTATATCCTCAGTAATGGCAGTTATTTGTTATACAAGTTAATAAGCAGCTTTTACAGACACAAAACATACTTTTTTGTATATTTGGATAAATGGTGAAAGGTACATGAACGTATTGGCAACATTTAAACAAACGTATATGCTTTTACAGCAGAAAACGCAAAATATATTTTATATCATAAAAAAGATGTACAATTTCCCTTTTACCATTTTATAGATACATGTTATATCCCTAAACCCAAACATAACCATTTTACAGAATAAATGACAATACAACTTAATGGGCCGAAATGTTTGGAAAAATTAAAATTTTAGTAACAATATAGCATTACAATGATATTTTGAGTCTCTAATCTCACTCAAACCTCTAAACCTACACATAACCATTTCTTAAAAATATGTAGGGTTATAAAGAAAAACGTAACTAACAAAAGTGTAATCACAATAATTTCTTTATTGTGAAAATGTCAAAAGCGGTACCAATAGTCGTCCGAATGACGATGTGTTGCAGTCGCAGTCCTTTCTGGCGATATAGTTTTGTATGAGCTTCACTCCACTATTTGAAGGCGCGCGTTTCTCATTCAAACACTAAAACACGGCATGTCGCAATCTGTGACGAAGCAGGCGAGAGCCAATCAGCGTTTGAGATCACTGCCGTAAAACGCAAGTTTTGAATTCATAACGAGTGCGTTATTTGTTTACGGTCGCTGTTGAAGATAAAGATGAAGATCGCTGGATAAAGAAGTTCCTCGTATGGATTCTAAAGATGTGGATTACAGCGAACAAATTAAATTGATGTCTTTTGTGAATTTATGTTGCGTTTTGGTGTACTTTCTAGTCATTGTGTCCCACGGCAAACAAAATAAGTATTACATGATAAATAATGGTTAAATGATTACAGAAATGTTACTCATTTTAGGGTTTTAAAGTGTAGTTTTGTTTAACGTAATCCTTTGAACCGAGTTTGCAGCAGAAGTCACAAACAGCGAAATGTTCAGTGCTGTCAATGTTGTGCGTGTTAGATGAATGTAGAACCACATTTTACATAAGAATACACATTCTCGTGAGATGACGTTGCAGAATAACTGTTAAACAAACCAATAGTGTAAATAAGAACATATCTTTAGAATACGGGGTCAAATTGTCTTTATTAGTACTGTATTAATGGTAGTTAGGCTTAATTATTGGCTTATTCTGGTTAATAAACTTAAATATCACTCAATAAGTGCCATAATTAATGAGGATAAAACTTACACTTTAGAATAGGGGGTCAAATTGTCTTTATTACACTATTTTAGCAATTTACAAGGGCAAAATCAGCAGTAATTAAACATAATTACTATCTTATTGTTCAGTTAACTTAACAGAATGGCACAGAAATATAATTACATCACTACACAAAAATAATATATGGCTTATTAAGTTGTAAATAATGGCTAATATGCCCTTACTATGTTAAGTTAATCATTACTATTGTGTCCATGCTTAACTAATGCATAATTGTGAACAAGCAAATCATTAATTACTAGTTTAACTAATGCATAATTCCAGACCCTTAAAATGTAAAGTTAATCATTAATTACTAGTGTGTTCGTGCTTAACTAATGCTTAATTGTGAACAAGTTAATCATTAATTAATGATTAACTAATGCATTATTCTGGACCCTTAAAATAAAGTGTTACCAAACATTTATATTTGGCTGTCTTTTACTGCTGGTGCTGACATAAATGCACGTTTTTGCCTTGGCTTAGTAAAACATATTGCTACCCTGTGAAATTTCATGTAGACAAATACTAAACCTAATGAACACATGCATCAGCGGTCAATATGAATACTTAAACATCAAGCAAGTAAATGACTGAATGGAAAATGAGTAAGTGAGTAACTTAACCACCAAAAAGCAACACAGAGCTTCATGCTCAAGGCTGTTAAAACAGATTCAGGTTACTTTACCCACTGCATTGTTACCCAGCACAACCAGTGGAAAACGTTACCGCTCACCGCTGACTGCTCACTCTGCCACATGGAACATAATTATCACTTTAACAAACCTCTTTCCAGAGACATTGACATTGTTATATATCATCAGTATATGATTTTATGAGTAATATTGCTGATGCTACTTAATAACAAATAATCTTTCATTTTATTATTTTGAAAAAGTTTCTTCACCTTATTAATTTCAACAACTTAATTTCCGTTGCCACACCCAATTTAATAACTTGTCTTTTATACAGTGCATCCGGAAAGTATTCACAGCGCATCACTTTTTCCACATTTTGTTATGTTACAACCTTATTCCAAAATTGATTAAATTAAAAAATTTTTTTCCTAAATTCTACAAACAATACCCCATAATGACAACTTGAAAGAAGTTTGTTTGAAATCTTTCCAAACTTATTAAAAATAAAAAAAATAAAAAAATCACAGCTCAGGTGCATCCTGTTTTCACTGATCATCCTTGAGATGTTTCTACAACTTGATTGGAGTCCACCTGTGGTAAATTCAGTTGATTGGACATGATTTGGAAAGGCACACACCTGTCTATATAAGGTCCCACAGTTAACAGTGCATGCCAGAGCACAAACCAAGCCATGAAGTCCAAGTAATTGCCTGTAGACCTCAGAGACAGGATTGTACAGAAAAATTTCTGCAGCATTGAAGGTGAGCAGAAGGCTGCACAGTGGCCTCCATCTTCCATAAATTGAATAAGTTTGGAACCACCAGGACTCTTCCTAGAGCTGGCTGCCCGAACCAAACTGAGCAATTGGGGGAGATGGGCCTTAGTCAGGGAGGTGACCAAGAACCTGATGGTCACTCTGACAGAGCTCCAGCGTTTCTCCTTCCAGAAGAACAACCATCTCTGCAGCACTCCACCAATTAGGCCTTTATGGTAGAGTGGCCAGATGGCACATGACAGCCCAGAATCAAAATTCTCAGGTCTGATGAAACACAGATTGAACTCTTTGGCCTGAATGCGAAGCGTCATATCTGGAGGAAACCAGGCACTGCTCATCACCTGACCAATACCATCCCTACAGTGAAGCATAGTGGTGTCAGCATCATGCTGTGGGGATGTTTTTCAGCAGCAGGAACTGGGAGACTAGTCAGGATCGAGGGAAAGATGAATGCAGAAATGTACAGAGCAATGCACCTGCTCCAGAGCGTTCTGGACTTCAGACTGGGGCGAATGTTCATCTTCCAACAGGACAACGACCCTAAGCACACAACCAAGATAAGAAAGGAGTGGCTACGAGACAACTCTGTGAATGTCCTTGAGTGGCCCAGCCAGAGCCCAGACTTGAACCCAATTGAACATCTCTGGAGAGCCAGAGTCAATAGTTACAGACCTCCAAACTTCATGTGGCCTTTAGATTAACTCAAGAACAGGGCGTAGAGAGCTTCATGGAATGGGTTTCCATGGCCGAGCAGCTGCATTTAAGCCTTACATAAAAGCGCAATGCAAAGTGCCGGATGCAGTGGTGTAAAGCACGCCACCACTAGACTCAGTGGAGACGTGTTCGCTGGAGTGACAAATCACGCTTCTCTGTCTGGCAATCCGATGGACGAGTCTGGGTTTTTGCCGGTTGCCAGGAGAACAGTACTTGCCTGACTGCATTGTGCCAAGTGTTAAGTTTGGTGGAGGGGGGATTATGGTGTGGGGTTGTTTTTCAGGGGTTGGGCTTGGACAATTTGGACAAATCATTAATTACTAGTTTAACTAATGCATAATTCCAGACCCTTAAAATGTAAAGTTAATCATTAATTACTAGTGTGTTCGTGCTTAACTAATGCTTAATTGTGAACAAGTTAATCATTAATTAATGATTAACTAATGCATTATTCTGGACCCTTAAAATAAAGTGTTACCAAACATTTATATTTGGCTGTCTTTTACTGCTGGTGCTGACATAAATGCACGTTTTTGCCTTGGCTTAGTAAAACATATTGCTACCCTGTGAAATTTCATGTAGACAAATACTAAACCTAATGAACACATGCATCAGCGGTCAATATGAATACTTAAACATCAAGCAAGTAAATGACTGAATGGAAAATGAGTAAGTGAGTAACTTAACCACCAAAAAGCAACACAGAGCTTCATGCTCAAGGCTGTTAAAACAGATTCAGGTTACTTTACCCACTGCATTGTTACCCAGCACAACCAGTGGAAAACGTTACCGCTCACCGCTGACTGCTCACTCTGCCACATGGAACATAATTATCACTTTAACAAACCTCTTTCCAGAGACATTGACATTGTTATATATCATCAGTATATGATTTTATGAGTAATATTGCTGATGCTACTTAATAACAAATAATCTTTCATTTTATTATTTTGAAAAAGTTTCTTCACCTTATTAATTTCAACAACTTAATTTCCGTTGCCACACCCAATTTAATAACTTGTCTTTTATACAGTGCATCCGGAAAGTATTCACAGCGCATCACTTTTTCCACATTTTGTTATGTTACAACCTTATTCCAAAATTGATTAAATTAAATTTTTTTTTTCCTAAATTCTACAAACAATACCCCATAATGACAACTTGAAAGAAGTTTGTTTGAAATCTTTCCAAACTTATTAAAAATAAAAAAAATAAAAAAATCACAGCTCAGGTGCATCCTGTTTTCACTGATCATCCTTGAGATGTTTCTACAACTTGATTGGAGTCCACCTGTGGTAAATTCAGTTGATTGGACATGATTTGGAAAGGCACACACCTGTCTATATAAGGTCCCACAGTTAACAGTGCATGCCAGAGCACAAACCAAGCCATGAAGTCCAAGTAATTGCCTGTAGACCTCAGAGACAGGATTGTACAGAAAAATTTCTGCAGCATTGAAGGTGAGCAGAAGGCTGCACAGTGGCCTCCATCTTCCATAAATTGAATAAGTTTGGAACCACCAGGACTCTTCCTAGAGCTGGCTGCCCGAACCAAACTGAGCAATTGGGGGAGATGGGCCTTAGTCAGGGAGGTGACCAAGAACCTGATGGTCACTCTGACAGAGCTCCAGCGTTTCTCCTTCCAGAAGAACAACCATCTCTGCAGCACTCCACCAATTAGGCCTTTATGGTAGAGTGGCCAGATGGCACATGACAGCCCAGAATCAAAATTCTCAGGTCTGATGAAACACAGATTGAACTCTTTGGCCTGAATGCGAAGCGTCATATCTGGAGGAAACCAGGCACTGCTCATCACCTGACCAATACCATCCCTACAGTGAAGCATAGTGGTGTCAGCATCATGCTGTGGGGATGTTTTTCAGCAGCAGGAACTGGGAGACTAGTCAGGATCGAGGGAAAGATGAATGCAGAAATGTACAGAGCAATGCACCTGCTCCAGAGCGTTCTGGACTTCAGACTGGGGCGAATGTTCATCTTCCAACAGGACAACGACCCTAAGCACACAACCAAGATAAGAAAGGAGTGGCTACGAGACAACTCTGTGAATGTCCTTGAGTGGCCCAGCCAGAGCCCAGACTTGAACCCAATTGAACATCTCTGGAGAGCCAGAGTCAATAGTTACAGACCTCCAAACTTCATGTGGCCTTTAGATTAACTCAAGAACAGGGCGTAGAGAGCTTCATGGAATGGGTTTCCATGGCCGAGCAGCTGCATTTAAGCCTTACATAAAAGCGCAATGCAAAGTGCCGGATGCAGTGGTGTAAAGCACGCCACCACTAGACTCAGTGGAGACGTGTTCGCTGGAGTGACAAATCACGCTTCTCTGTCTGGCAATCCGATGGACGAGTCTGGGTTTTTGCCGGTTGCCAGGAGAACAGTACTTGCCTGACTGCATTGTGCCAAGTGTTAAGTTTGGTGGAGGGGGGATTATGGTGTGGGGTTGTTTTTCAGGGGTTGGGCTTGGACAATTTGGACAATTTTGGACAATTTCATGCTCCCAACTTTGTGGGAACAGTTTGGGGATGGCCCCTTCCTGTTCCAACATGACTGCACCAGTGCACAAAGCAAGGTTCATAAAGACATGGATCAGCGAGTTCCGTGTGGAGGAATTGACTGGCCTGCACAGAGTCCTGACTTCAACCCGATAGAACACCTTTGGGATGAATTAGAGTAGAGACTGCGAGCCAGGCCTTCTCGTCCAACATCAGTGCCTGACCTCACAAACGTGCTTCTAGAAGAATGGTCAAAAATTCCCATAAGCACACTCCTAAACCTTGTGGAAAGCTTTCCCAGAAGAGTTGAAGCTGTTATAGCTGCAAAGGATGGGGCAACTCCATATTAAACACTAAGGATTAAGAATGGGATGTCATTAAAGTTCATGTGCATGTAAAGGCAGACATGCCAAAACTTTTGGCAATATAGTATAACTAAAATCAAACTATAATATGGTTATATTATATTACAGGTAGTGTGATCAGACCTCTAGGATTTACCTTTCTTATCGTTAGGCTGGGGGTCTTTAAAAGTTCAATTAGTCCGACTACGCCGCCCTGGTGGAGGGCCAGGGAAATACTCCCAATAAGGACACAGGTAAGTTTTACCAATTGAAGGCAAAGAAAGATGTAGTAAGATGGGAGTATCAATACAAAAAATATACTTCAAAAAATCAATAAAATTCTCTCATGAAACATGCCCAAAAAAATAACAATAATTCTCCAGGGCCAGGATAAGCAGGAACAAGGCAGGCGGCTACAACTCAGGAGGTCATTCAAACCCACGTCAGTTCACACCAAATCAGACACCACACGCACACCATAAAGAAGTTGTCAACACACAGAACACCGTGAAACACACACCACCGAATGAAAGCAGATAGCCTCCCCTGTTCCACATCGAGTTCGGACTGGCTCCTGGAGAGAAAAGAGACGCACATTAACAAAGGATCACAAAAGAAAATGACAAATTGTACTATAGTAAAAGAAAACCAAAATAAAGTTTACAGACAGACACTGTGGCACAGGATCCCTGACGACACATACAGCAAAAGCAGGTGGCGCCTAAATGGCACCAGAATAACATGACAATGAATGAATGAAGAAAAATCACCAGGGTCGATGAGTAACGGAATACATGTAACAGCGTTGCGTAATCAGGATAAGAAAACTTGGCAATTGTAATTCGTTATAGTTACGTCAAAAAACAAAGTAATCAGAATACAGTTACATTTTGAAAAAAGTGGGAATACTTTCAGGATTACAATGGTTTAATTTAAAACCAAATAAATTAGTATTTTGACATCATAACGTTATTTTAAGCACTGCTTGATAATGGGGTTATTTGTAACGCACATGGTTTAAAACTTTTCACACATGCCAGCATGATGAAACTTAGTGTATTTAGTAATTGCCATATCAATTTTTTTATAAATATTTTTTTTTCCGGAAGATATCACTAGACATTCATTTAACCATAGCAAAATTACATTTCTTACGCAAGTACATTTTTCATCTCTGTTTTTTTTTGTGTTTATTTAAAATTAGATAAATCTGATTATATTTTAATCTTATATCTGTTATTTAAGAGTTGAGATAGTTCTTTAATGCTGATCTAACCAGCAGAAGACACTAGCCGGGTTTAAATCCCAGTTGCGCAGATGGGGCATGTTGTCACATTGCATTACAATGTGCCCATATTAGAATTATGCTATTCTATTCTATACTCTTATGAATTCTATTGAGAAACCATGAGAAAAAGGTAAATAATGACTGAAAGTCAATGTTCAGAAGTTATTAATTTTTTTTAATGTTTTGAACTATGCTGTATAGCTGTGTTTTGCAGTGTGTTTGTTATTAAACTATTTTTAAACTAAAAATTAGTTTTTTTTATTATTATTAAAAAATGCCATTATTTTATATAAATAGGTTAATAATTGTATTTTATTGACAAAATATTTTAGTTTGTCTTGGATATTTTTCTGGTTAGATCAGATAACATTTTAAGCTGCCATATGGTCGTTACAATGTGCCCCTCACATGTTACAATGTACCCCACCTATGGGGCATGTTGTCACATTTCACTTCCATTCTGTAGGGGTAAATCAAGAAAAAAGTATACACTGTATTAATGAAACAAAACCACATAATTGTACTAGACATGTGGGAAATTAATGTGGGAAAAAATAAATACTCTGAACTCCAAGTGGATTTAAACAAACTAAGTGTTACTTTGTGCCCCACTCTCCCCTAGTTCCTGTTCTGTTGCCAGTCGTGACTCATGAGCCACCTGCTGGTGCACGCGCAAATAACAAGCGTCTACAATCATTCGCCACAGACGCAGGTTGAGACGCAGATAAGTTATTTATGATGCTTGATCTTCCCGCGGTGAAACCCGTTTTCATGTCGGTAAATTTCAGTTATTTTGTTTTAAAAGAAGAAAAGGAAACAACATAGTTGTATAGCGCAAACCTTTCAGCTATGAAGACGCTTTCTTTATCAAAGGACTCCACGTCCAACTTAAACATTCAGAGGTGTTACGACTAGCACGGACATCGCGTTAGCTAAATGTAGTGTTTGTTTGTGATTTAAAATTCCATTGTTTGTATGATCGCAGTTGTATGTAAGTTTCTAGCTGAAAATGAGCTGGAAAATGTAGAAATTAACAAAAGAGCCCCCACAAAGGGGAACTCCTACCACTGAGGTGGTCAATGAAATTAAGAAAGTTCACGACCTTGATCAACATGTATTTTAAAATAGACTAATATGTAGATGGTGTAGACTTTTTTTTTTATATTGTGTATAAACTAAGTATTTTTTCCTTACATGTTTATTAACATAAAATAATAAAAACATGTGTAATACCATATGCTATATGGCCATTAGATGTCTGTATATCCTTTAATTTACACAGTAAAAAAAACGTTGGGTTATTTTTTTAACCCAACCATTGGGATACACATATTGGGTCACTATGTTGGGTTATTTTCCAAAAATGTTGGGTCATTTTAACATCGTTTGGTTATTTTTAGCAATAACCCGGCCGGTGGGTTATACGCTTTCCGCAGTGACGGTTCAAATTTTAATGGTCCAGTGACAGTCAACAGAAGGAAGCTGCTGCAGCCTTATTACGAAAGCTACGTCATTTCGTTTTTTTAATGTATACAACTATTATAACATTACTGTGCACTGAAACGTTGAGTAGAGTCTAAAACTGAAATTTATATTTTTAAAAAACGAAGTTCCCTTATCAGTTTTAATGCTCTCCGGAAAGTGAGATAAATCCTAGTTAGCTCACTAGCAGTAATAAAGTAATTAAAACATTATTCTAGCGAAACTGTTTAGAAACGAATTGTGATAAACTAAGTAATAGTTAGGCCTGAATTCACCATCTAGCATTACGCTTGTTTTATGGTCAGTGCACCGGACTGGTACATTTTTCATACAGGTGTGACTACAATTTGTTAAAGGTCTGACTAGAAGAATGCTCCAAATGCGGAATGAAAGAGCACTACTCATTTGAACCGCATGGACCATTATCAGTTGCCCTCAGACGCGGTCACACGACACCACACCGCTGTGAGATCCAGTGAGAAGCATTTGAATTTGCTGAAATCTCTGTTGTAAGATGAAAGAGTGCAGATATTCCTAACAGCATTGACGCAGAAAACAGGGTAAATATTTTGCAACCAATGAACGATTAGTTCACAATTAGTTAACGACAGTTCAAACAAGAAACATACGCCGTCTCTCCCTCCCCCACCCTTTACAAAAAACGACTTTTATTACAATCGGAATATGACTGTTTGATGACACATGGTGACAACTACGACAAACCAAGCAGCGTTTTTTTGAACATGGCGATAAGGCGGGTGCACTCTGAGCCCAACAGGCTTGCGCAGCCATGTCTCTAGGCTAATTCCAAGAATTATTTCCCCTAGTGGCAATCTTACTGCAGACCCAGCTGAAATCAACAAAGCTTTTTTTAGATTTCTACATTAACCTTTATACCTCCGAGCACTCTTCAGGTTCAGCAAAGATTCCCAACCCCTTAGACTCCTTAAATTACCCTAAAATTGATGAAGACACAGCTAAAGAACTAGGTAGCCCCATTTCCCCCCAGGAGGTCCAAGAAGCTATAATGCAGAATGGGAAATCCCCAGGCCCTGATGGGTTTACAGTTGAATTTAACAAGGCATACTCTGATTTACTAGTCTCAATTCACCCTTCACCGCGAGTTTGATTGACAGTTTTCAATCTGCCGTTTTGTCCGACAAAGCAGTCAGGAGAGTTATTAGATTAACATCGGTGGACTTGAACTTGAAAAATGGTGAGTACTGATGTCTTTTCGCGGTTTAAACAACATTCCTTTTAGTGTTCATTCATGTTAATTTGATGCTTATCAATGAATTAGAAGAAAAAGATGATCTGTTCGCTGAGGCGCTACAGCAATTACGACACATTAAAGAGCCACAAAACGGTATTTGTTGTTTAAATTTCTTTAAAAATGAAAACATTTTAAAGTTGAGACTTTGTTTCATATCAAAAGTAACTTGCTCTGTCCTGTCTGTCGGCGTGTTGTCAGTGTCCACTTTGCTCCGTGATGTATTTTCTCTACGTGAGAACGTCTGTGGTGTGAGAGCGCCATGGCTTGTCAGACATAGCAACAGTAACTAAAGGGGGCGGGTCTTTGTGAACGGTCAATTCTGGTGAGGATGTATAATGATTCCTTTCATAAAGGTCAACTACCGGTGACCCTGTACATGGCCTCCATATCCTTGCTTTTGAAGAAGGACAGAGATCCCGCTTCCTGTGGCAATTATCGACCGATTTCTCTGCTAAACGTAGATTGTAAGATTTTAGCCAAAGTTCTCACTCTTCGCATCCAAGATGTCATGCCATCCATAATTTCTTTAGATCAAACAGGCTTTACACTCACCTAAACGATTATTAGGAACACCTGTTCAATTTCTCATTAATGCAATTATCTAATCAACCAATCACATGGCAGTTGCTTCAATGCATTTAGGGGTGTGGTCCTGGTCAAGACAATCTCCTGAACTCCAAACTGAATGTCAGAATGGGAAAGAAAGGTGATTTAAGCTATTTTGAGCGTGGCATGGTTGTTGGTGCCAGACGGGCCGGTCTGAGTTTTTCACAATCTGCTCAGTTACTGGGATTTTCACGCACAACCATTTCTAGAGTTTACAAAGAATGGTGTGAAAAGGGAAAAACATCCAGTATGCGGCAGTCCTGTGGGCGAAAATGCCTTGTTGATGCTAGAGGTCAGAGGAGAATGGGCCGACTGATTCAAGCTGATAGAAGAGCAACTTTGACTGCAATAACCACTCGTTACAACCGAGGTATGCAGCAAGCATTTGTGAAGCCACAACACACACAACCTTGAGGCGGATGGGCTACAACAGCAGAAGACCCCACCGGGTACCACTCATCTCCACTACAAATAGGAAAAAGAGGCTACAATTTGCACGAGCTCACCAAAATTGGACAGTTGAAGACTGGAAAAATGTTGCCTGGTCTGATGAGTCTCGATTTCTGTTGAGACATTCAGATGGTAGAGTCAGAATTTGGCGTAAACAGAATGAGAACATGGATCCATCATGCCTTGTTACCACTGTGCAGGCTGGTGGTGGTGGTGTAATGGTGTGGGGGATGTTTTCTTGGCACACTTTAGGCCCCTTAGTGCCAATTGGGCATCGTTTAAATGCCACGGCCTACCTGAGCATTGTTTCTGACCATGTCCATCCCTTTATGACCACCATGTACCCATCCTCTGATGGCTACTTCCAGCAGGATAATGCACCATGTCACAAAGCTGGAATCATTTCAAATTGGTTTCTTGAACATGACAATGAGTTCACTGTACTAAAATGGCCCCCACAGTCACCAGATCTCAACCCAATAGAGCATCTTTGGGATGTGGTGGAACGGGAGCTTCGTGCCCTGGATGTGCATCCCACAAATCTCCATCAACTGCAAGATGCTATCCTATCAATATGGGCCAACATTTCTAAAGAATGCTTTCAGCACCTTGTTGAATCAATGCCACGTAGAATTAAGGCAGTTCTGAAGGCGAAAGGGGGTCAAACACAGTATTAGTATGGTGTTCCTAATAATCCTTTAGGTGAGTGTATATTAGGGAGGCATTCTTTCTTTAATGCTAGAAGAGTACTCAACATTATTTCCTCTCCTTCATCCACTACCCCTGAAGTTATAGTTTCACTGGATGCGGAGAAACTTTTGACAGGGTGGAGTGGGAATACCTGTTCTTTGCTCTGGTAAATTCGGATTCGACCCCAAATTAATTTCTTGGATTCGACTTTTCTATGCCTTCCCGTCTGCATCAGTGCATACCAATGGTGCTCGTTCGCCACCCTTTTTGCTTCAACAGGGGACACGTCAAGGGGTGTCCACTTTCGCCCCTGTTATTTAATATAGCTATTGATCATTTGGCCATCTGGCTTCATAGTCATGATGCATTTAAAGGCATCGTTCGCCATGGCCAGGTCCATAAACTTTCCCTCTATGCGGATCATTTGTTATTGTACATCTCCGACCCTATAGCTTCTCTGTCCCTATACTATCTATTCTGGGCCAGTTTGGTTGTTTATCAGGGTATAAGTTACATTTTCAAAAAAGTGAGTTATTTTTCATTAATCAAATGACTAAATCTCTTTATCTCTCTTCATTCCCCTTTAAGTTAGCCTTGGATGGGTTCAAATATCTGGGCATATTTTTTTTACCAAATCGTTTAAAGACTTAAGAATTTTAAACCACTTTTGGACAAATGTAAATCGGATTTTGCTAGGTGGAGTTCTCTTTCCCTATCTATGATAGGTTGCGCAAATCTTATTAAAATGGTTATCCTGCCAAAATTCTTGTATCTTTTTCAACATGTCCCATTCTGCATTAATACATCCTTTTTTACCCATTTAGATCAGCAATTGAATGGGTTCCTTTGGAGTAACAAGCCAGCTCGTATTTAGAACAAAAGAACAAGTTTTCTATTTTAATATATTTTAAAATGTAATTTATTTCTGTGATGACAAAGCTGAATTTTCAGTATCATTACTACTGTTTTCAGTGTCACATGATCCTTCTGAAATCATTCTAATATACTGATTTGATGCCCAAGAAACATTTCTTATTATTATCAATGTTGAAAACAGTTGTGCTACTTAATATTTTTGTGGAAACTGACTGGGAAAGGTTCTTTGACTGGTTGTCAAGGGGTTGAGGCCCAGGGAATGGAGGCTCCACCCTGAGGTGGTGGAGCTCCTGTGGAAAAAGTTTGGCAAAGCAGAAGTAGATCTGTTTGCACCATTGGAGAACTGTCACTGCCCTCTGTGGTTTTCTCTGGTGCATCCGGCTCTTCTGGGACTGGATGCCATGGTACAGGAGTGGCCGAGGCTACCCCTGTACGCTTTTCCCCCGATTGTTCTGCTTCCCGGAGTTCTGGAGAGAGTTTGCCGGAACGGGGCATGTCTGCTGTTAGTAGCCCCATACTGGCCGGCCCGAGTTTGGTTTTCGGACCTAGTATCTCTTCTGGAAGGCTTTCCTCTGGAGATTCCGACCAGGAGGGACCTGCTCTCTCAGGCGAGCGAGCTGACAACCCCCGCCCGGAGTTGTGGAAACTGTGAGCTTGGCCTCAGCTGAGGTTGTTGAGACCATCCTTCACTCCAGAGCTCGTGGCGGCCTTAGCTGCTTTCCACACTCCTTTGGGTGGTGTTTCATTGGGGAGACACCCACTAGTTACTCGTTTCCTTCAGGGTACTTTGAGGCTTAGGCCTGTAGTCCGTACGAGGGTTCCAGCCTGGGACTTGGCCATTGTGTTACAAGGCCTTTCAGTGGCTCCCTTTGAGCCTATCGAAGAAGTGTCTGAAAAGTTTCTTACACTAAAAACAATTTTTCTGATTGCTATTTCATCTCAAGAGAATTTGGAGACATTCAGTCCCTCTCGGAAATTTCCTTCATGTCTGGAGTTTGCGCCCGGCATGGTGAAGGCTTTTCTTCATCCTAGGCCAGGTTATGTTCCTAAGGTCCCTACTGTTACTGTAAGACCTACAGGTAATGTCCACAGAGCTGCCCTGTGGAGGAAAGCTGAACAGTTGTTTGTGTGTTATAGGAAAGGGTGCCCCGCATCTAAGCAGAGGATGAGCAAGTGGGTGGTTGAGGCCATCTCACTTGCTTATGAAGCGGACGGACAGCCTTCACCTTTGGCTATATGGACTCACTCTACTAGGGGTATGGCTGCTTCTAAAGCTTTATTATTAGGAGCTTCCCTTCAAGATGTGTGTGATGCGGCAGGCTGGTCCTCGCCACATACATTTGTGAGGTTCTATGAACTGGATGTTGGCTCTACTCCTGGGGTGCAGGTGCCATCGTAGTAGTGTGCCTTTCGGTTTCATACATATGGTCACTTGTTCCTATGGCAATGTGGGTATTGTGTTCGACTCAGCGCAAGTTCCCTTGAAAGGGAATGTCTCAGTTACGTATGTAACCTTAGTTCCCTGAAGAGGGAACGAGACGCTGCGTCGCCCTGCCATATTCCCTGCATGCCCGTGATCAACTTACTTCAGGCTTATCAGAAACTAGCACTGTTTGTGTTCACGGGTGCTTTATAGTTTCCGGCCTATGATGTCACCCGCCTATGACGTTACGTCTTTCCATTGGACTGATTCCACACGTGCTTCACAACGCAATCACGCAGAGGCGTTCTCACAGCGTTTCGATGCAGCATCTCGTAGTCTGTAATTCTGTAGTCGTGTGGAGAAAACTTGAACTTCTCTGTGACACAATCCGTCTTCTTCCATTGTGTATCTGGTAACCATAGCAACAGTGGAAGTTGGCACACTCGTTGTCTCACACTTTTCTTCATCTGTAGCTTTGTCACACTTTGTTTCACTTTTGTACTGTGTAGTCACATACCTTTTCAGCATGTTGACGTGGCACACACAGCTTTTTGTGCCTGCGGTCGTGTGTTAATGATGTAACTTGTGTCACTCACTTTCTTTTTAACTACATAAGGATCAGTAAACTTTGCCTGTAACCAGGCAACAAAGCCAGAACACAATCACCAGGCTGGAAAGATCTTTTAACAGACTTCTTGTCATAGCACGCTTTCATCTTTCCTTGTGTTGTTACAAGGTGTTGTGCTGCCACTACGAACACATTGCAGTCTCTGACGTAGAGACTGAATATATAGTCAGAGATAGTCATAGGGGTTGGTTGTTCAGCTAACAGTCGCTCGCTCAACAATTTTAACGGTCCTCGCACCACATGACCAAAGACAAGCTCTGTTGAACTAAATCCTAGAGACTCCTGCACTGTCTCTCTCACAGCAAACAGAAGAAAGGGAAGACCCTTGTCCCAATCTCTTCCTGTCACAGTAACACAGTAACTGCGCAGCATCGTTTTCAGAGTATGGTGAAACCTCTCAATCACACCCTGTGACTCTGGATGGTAGGCACTTGATAGCCACGGCCTGTCTGAATTATCTTTGGCAAGCCGAAAGTAGAACAGAACTTGATCAGCTCCTTCACAACTGCTTTGGCTTTCAGGTTGCGGAAAGGAATTGCCTCAGGAAAATGTGTTGCAGTACACATAATGGTTATTAAATACTGATGTCCTGCCTTGGTCTTAGGTAACGGGCCAACACAGTCAATGACCAAACGTTCAAATGGCTCACTCATGACAGGGATTGGATTAAGAGGAGAAACAGGAATTCTCTGGTTCGGTTTTCCTGTGACCAGTATAAGTATCTGGAAACTCGATAGAATGTCTTCGTCACTCCTAGATGACCAGACGTTATGTGTTCATGAGCCAGTTTCAACACATGCGTTAGATAGCCAACAGGCAAAACTATCTGCTGTACCTCCTGACAATTCTCATCAATGTCTGGATTCCATCTGCACATCAGCAGTCATCATCCCAGAAATACATTACTTCTGAATTAGGCGTTTGCCCAATATCTGCAGCTTTAATACACCAAGCTAATGTGGAGTCTTCTCTTTGCACATTTATCAAATGTTCTCAGCTCCCTATTAAGGGGGTTTTGGACTCTGAACTGGCTTTACCTCAGGCTCTACAGACAGTGTGCACTCAAATGGAGTAGATTCAGGAACTAGAAAGGAATCAGCAAGATCCACCATTTCCTTTAACTTCTGTGCTTGTGCACGGGTAACTGCGCATGCAGGGAATGCTGAAGTAAACAAAGTAGAAAGGTCAGATTGCTCCTTTTCATTTGGGGTGTTTCACAATTGGAGTGGGAAAAACCACCATCTGCTAAATTATTCCCTATTATTAAGTCTATACCTTCCAACAGCTCCACTGACAAGATCTGACTTCAAGTGAACCATGTGCACAACTTCATACAACTTTGCCGTCCACATTTGCCAGATTTTACAATTTGGAAGTCCCTGCGCTGCAAGCTCGGGTCCTATCAGTCTAGATGAACATTGGCCTCTAAGGAGCCCCAACCCATTAGCTCTTCCTCTGGGGGCCCCGACTTGATCTTGGCCCCGGGGAAGCCGACAAATTTATATTCTGATGTCTCAGGCTTCAGTGCTTCAGGCTAGAGTGTCAGAACAAAGTCTCTCAGCTTAATGGCGAATGCATCGGATGTATGTCTACCTTTGAGTGCAGGTGAGGACACATTTGAGCTGCATGCGGTGCAGTTGGAACTGGAGGCCTTGGAGAAACAGATCCATGACCTCCTACAGAGACAGGCCGATCTGAGGGACCGACGATCAGCGCTAGAGATATCGCGGACTGACGCTCACAGGTCCGTAGTAAGTAATGTCTCTTCTACTCTGTGTGTTTCTCTGCTCAGGGCTTGAGCACCCAGAACGCGATCATCCCAGACCTCCTTCACTCCGGTGCCAACACACAACAGGCCCTGGGTGATTCAGCTGCAGAAGGCACGAGCCAGGCCTTGGGCGAGGACCTCTCCTCCTCCGCTGCCTCCTGTCTTCGAGATCTCCACCCGAAATCATTTCTCCCCTCTTCTCGAGACAGAACGCGACGCTGTGATCATCGGCGACTCCATTGTCCGGCATGTACACCGTACCTCAGCTAAAGGTAAGGTGCGCAGTCACTGTTTTCCTGGTGCGTGTGTTCTCGATGTCGCTACACAGTACCGGCGATCCTAAATGGTGACGAGAGCATTGGTGCTGTTGTGCTACACGCGGGGGTGAACGACATCAGGCTACAGCAGATGGAGGTTCTGAAAACTGTACGCAGAACATCACCCGCAACCGCTTCCCACGTACAGACGAGGACATGAAAGGTTCAGTAGACTATTTGCTCTAAATGAATGGTTAATGTCATGGTGTAATGAACAGAAGCTGCTCTTTGTAAATAATTGGAATCTTTTCTGGGAGCGGCCTAGGCTTTTCCGTGCTGATGGCCTGCACCCCAGCAGGATCAGAGTCGATCTTTTGTCAGACAACATCTCCAAGATTGTCCTGTAGTGCATTGTATAGAAACTGTGTCTATTCCACGAATATTGAGGTCAAAATCCTCTATAGGATCTAGAAAAAATTATTAAACCAGATAATATTAAAAGAAATTAACAAAAAAATTGTCTAAAACTAGGTCTCCTTAACATTAGATCGCTCACACCTAAAGCAGTTATTGTAAATGAAAGAATTTCTTAAAATAATTTGCTGATTTTCTCTCAGACCTATTGGTCACTGTCGATAAAGCACTGATTGTCAGTGATTTGAACATTCACGTAGATAATACAAACAATGCGCTAGGGGTTGCGTTTACAGACTTATTAAACTCCTTTTGGGTCAAGCAAAATGTGACTGGACCTACTCATTGTTTTAATCATACACTAGATTTAATTATATCACATGGAACCAATCCTACTGATATAGATATCTACTAGCAGTATGAGCACCATTTTCTCTAATACATTAGAAACGTTCGCACCGATCAGATTAAAAAAGGTTAGAGAGAAAAGTACTGCACCGTGGTACAACAGTATTTCTCACGCTATCAAGAGAGAAACTCGTAATCTAGAGCGCAAATGGAAACAAACTAATTTAGAGATCTTCAAAATCGCATGGAAAGACAGCACTTCCCGTTTAAAAAAGGCCCTAAAAGCAGCCAGGGCCAAGCATATCCGTAAACTAATGACCAAAATCAGGGGCGATTCTAGGATTTTCATTTTAGGGGGGCTTAGCCCCCAGTGAGGGTATGAAACAAATGGTAACACTTCAGTTTAGGGTCCAATTCTCACTATTAACTAGTAGTTTTTTAGCATGCATATTATTAGGATATTGGCTGTTTATTATTAGGGTACTTATAAAGGAAAATATTAATGCCGTATTCCGCATGACCATATTGTATATACATTAATCATACCCAGGAATTTAGGTAGGGTTTTATAATCAGTGAGATCCCAAATGTGACGTAGTTAGGGGGGTTGGCCCCCCCAAGAAAATTTTGATTTCTATGATCTACATATGTGCATTTTCTTGATAACAATATAGCTTGAAAACCATGTCTGTGGGCAGTAGATTATTTGTCTTTCTTCTTATCCCCACATCTCTCTTTTTCTCTTTGTTTTTCTCTTGCCCTGTCTCGTCCCCTAAAGCTGAGCTTTGACTGATATATATGTATATATATATATATATATATATATATATTTTTTTTTTTCATTTTCATCAGTGAAGAAAGTAAACATATGGTAAACTGATATTTATAAGTTTTATGAATCGTAGAATTTTCGTAGACACGTCAATTTATTGAAGGCTACCAGAAAAATGTAGTGTTTTTTTAATTAATTCACAATATGCACACATTCATTACTAATCGTATGCCCAATACAGGCTGAAAAAAGCTGAGCTTTTTTAATTTAATGAAGGCTACAAATGGAATTATATTAATTTACAATATGTACACATTCATTATTAATCTTATGCCTAATCTGATGAAAACAGCTTTGTTAATATTTCTTGTTCGTTAATTAGGCTACATTATGAATCACATTAGATAGGCCTATTTTCAATAAAAAATATGAAATGTTTAGTTTAGCTACTTATCTCTACATTTCTCTGACTTGACGTCGAGTCGCGCTGCTAAAATTCGCGCTCAGCCTCATCAGCTTCTGTGTGAACATAAAGCCCACCTACTCTGATTTGATTGGTTTTCTCAAATATTTTGACATTGACGAGCGGTGACCGGCCAATGAGGCTTAGATGAACACACACACACACACCTCTGCTTCTGATGTGCGCTTTGCTCATCGCCGCTGCGGATTGAAGAACGCGCTGATTAAAAGACAGGACGAAGCCGAAGCCTCCCACCAGTTTCATATGTTTTAAAGAGGAGTTAATCACATATTTTTTAGAGGGGCTAGGCAGAAGTTGAAGCTGGGCTGAAGCCCCCCTAAAAAGGGCCTAGTGACGCCCATGACCAAAACAACCCTAGGTTTTTATTTAGTAGTGGCCAGATTAACAAATTAACAGACATCACCTGAACAAAATATTACAGAACAGTTTAGTAGTAATGACTTTATGAATTTCTTCGCATTTCTACAATTCTAAATATACAACCTTTGACAGCATTTTATGATTCAGCCTCAATTATCACCCCTGAAGAACAATTGCAGTGCTTTACAACTATAGAACAGGAAGAGATAAATAAACTTATCGTTGCTTCTAAACCAACAACATGTTTATTAGATCCAATACCCACTAAACTACTGAAAGAGTTGTTACCTGTAGCAGAAGAGCCTCTCCTCAATATTATTATTTATCTCTAGGTCATGTCCCAAGACCGTTCAAGATGGCAGTTATTAAACCTCTCATTAAGAAACCACAACTAGATCCAAATGAATTGTCAAATTACAGACCCTTTTCAAATCTTCTGTCTAAAATACTAGAAAAAAATTGTCCGCTCAATTGTGTTCTTACTTACAAGAAAACGATATCTATGAAAAATTTCCGTCTGGATTCAGAAAACTGCGCTCTTTAAAATTATAAATGACTACTAGGTCAAGAAAATATGATCACATGACACCAATTTTATCATCTCTACACAGGTTACCGATTAAGTTTTGTATCAATTATAAAATACTGCTACTGACCTATAAGGCCCTAAATGGTTTAGCTCCTGTGTATTTAACTGATCTTCTATCACCTTACAATCCATCACATTCTTTAAGATATCTGGGCTTCTGGTAGTACCTAGGATATCGAAGTCCACTACAGGAGAAAGAACATTTTCATAATTGGCACCTAAACTCTGGAACAGCCTTCCTAATAATGTTCGGGGCTCAGACTCACTCTCCCAGTTTAAGTCTAGATTAAAGACGCATCTCTTTAGCCAAGCATTCACATAATGCATCTCATAACCTTGTACTTCAGTTATATCTGTGCACATGATTGTCTTTGCTTAATGCTTTGAACAGCAGCTTCGCTAATTGTTTTCCTGTTCCGGTTATCTTGGGACGCCCATCCTGAGGTAACTAGAGAGTGTTAGCTCCAGTCTGGATCCAGCCTCTTATGAAGACTTCAGATGACCAACACCTGTGAAGAGTCGACTCAACTCCTGCAAGAACTTCAGACGACGCAGCTCAGCATCAACACATGCGTACCCATGCTCAATTTTCTATATACCCTAATCATTGTTAACATGTATTCTTACTTCACTTAGCCCATTGTAATGGTTGGTGTGCACAGGAACAGGCTAAAGACTTGGGAGATAATAATCAAACATAAACTTTCATCTAAACTTCTCAGAGAACAAAAAAAAAGGCACCAGGAATCCAACTAAACATAACAGTGACTAAACAAAGACTGAAGGTGAGGGTGTAAATTAAGTAGTGAACGGAAACAAGATGATTAACAAGACACAGCTGGGACAAATTAACTAATGAGGATAACCATGGTAACAAACAAGTGGCGGGAAACGTCTCGGTTACGACTGTAACCTTAGTTCCCTGAGTAGGGAACGAGACGCTGCGTCACCGCTTTGGGAACGCCTCTGCGTGATTGCGTCGTGAAGCACATGTGTAATCAGTCCAATGGAGAGACGGAACGTCATAGGCGGGTGACGTCATCGACCCGGAAGGTATAAAGCATACCGGCAAACAAACGCCGCTAGCTTCTGTGGTAGAGTGAAGCAAGACGCTTTTGCGGGCATGCGGGGAGTATGGCAGGGTGACGCAGCGTCTCGTTCCCTACTCAGGGAACTAAGGTTACAGTCGTAACCGAGACGTTCCCTTTCGAGGGAACTCGCGCTGCGTCACCGCTTTGGGAACGAGAATACCCACGTCCCCATAGGAGCCGGATGCCCGCCTGTGCATTGTCTAAAAGGCGAGCACCCGAGCCCCTGGAGTAATGTCAAGTTCGTAAAACCTCACGAAAGTGAGCGGCGAGGACCACCCCGCCGCATCACAGATGTCTTGCAGGGAGGCCCCTGCTAGGAATGCCCGAGAGGCAGCCATACCCCTAGTCGAGTGTGCCCGGACAGCCAAAGGGGAAGGCTGCCCGACCACCTCATAAGCAAGTGAAATAGCCTCAACTATCCACTTGCTCATCCTGGTCAGACGTCAGAAAGGGAGGTGGACAAAAGGCCATAAGTACTATGGGTCTCACAGTATTAGTGGGAACCTTAGGAACGTACCCCGGTCTGGGGTGCAGAAAAGCTTTAGCCATACCGGGAGCAAATTCCAAGCACGAGGGTGCCACAGAGAGGGCTTGTAAGTCCCCTATTCTTTTTAAAGAAGAGATAGCCAGCAGAAAGATGGTCTTTAAAGTGAGGAGTTTCTCAGAAATTTCTTCAATGGGCTCGAAGGGAGCCTGAGAAAGGCCCTGAAGGACAATAGATAAGTCCCAGGCCGGCACCCTGATGCGTACTGCGGGCCTCAGTCTGATAGTGCCACGGAGGAAACGAGTAACTAGGGGGTGTCGCCCGAGCATAACACCATCGAAAGGAGAGTGGTAAGCTGCTAAGGCCGCCACGTACACCTTCAAAGTGGAGGGAGCTAACCCAGCGGAGAATTTCTCCTGCAGGAACTCCAGCACCGCGCTCGCAGGGCAGTTAACTGGATCCCACAGGCGATCTCTACACCATAAGGTGAAGAGTCTCCATTTCAATGCGTACAGTTTCCTCGTGGAGGGAGCTCTAGAGTGTAGGATGGTCTCCACAACCTCGGTTGAGAGACCGGAGCTTAAGAGCTGGGCCCCCTCAGAGGCCAAGCCCACAGATTCCACAGCTCTGGGCGTGGGTGCAGGAAGGCACCGCCCGACTGAGAGAGCAGGTCCCTCCTGCACGGAATCTCCAGGGGAGAGCCGTTGAGGAGCGACACAATGTCCGAGAACCAAACCCGGGCTGGCCAGAACGGAGCTACTAGGAGCAGATGGGCACCGTCCTGACGAACTCTCTCTAGAACTCCCGGAAGCAGAGCGATCGGGGGGAAAGCGTACAGGGGCAGCCTCGGCCACTCCTGTACCATGGCGTCCAGTCCCAAGGGAGCTGGAGGAGTTAGAGAAAACCATAGACGACAATGAGTGTTGTCTTGAGTTGCGAAAAGGTCTACTTTGGCTCTGCCGAATTTTTGCCAGAGGAGCTCCACCACCTCGGTGTGGAGTCTCCACTCCCCGGGCCTCGGCCCCTGCCTCGACAGGATGTCTGCTTCCATATTCAGGCGCCCTGGGATGTAGATTGCCCTGATTGAGAGCAATTTCCCCAGGGCCCACAGGAGGATTTGACGAGTCAGCTTGTACAAAGGGCGAGACCTCAAACCCCCCTGGTGATTTATATAGGAGACCACCGATGTGTTGTCTGTGCGAACTAGAACATGATGGCCCCTGAGATACGGCAGGAAATGTCTCAGAGCCTGGAACACAGCAAGCATTTCCAGGCAATTTATGTGCAACGCACGATGAGAGTCCTGCCACAGGCCCTGGGCCGAGCGACCACTCATGGTCGCCCCCCAACCCGTAAGGGAGGCATCCGTGGTCAGAGTGACCCGCTGGCACGGTACCCCCAGTAACGGGCCTTGGGCTAGAAACCGAGGGTCCTTCCACATGACTAAGGCGCGGAGGCATCGCCGCGTTACCTTGATCACGCGAAAGGGATTTCCCCTCGGGGAAAAACCCTTGGTCTTGAGCCACCACTGTAAAGGTCTCATGTACAACAGGCCACGAGGAATGACGTTGGACGCTGCTGCCATCAGGCCTAACAGTCTCTGATACTGTTTGACAGTGAGTGGCTGGTCTAGTTTCACCCCTTTCACAGCTGAGAGAATCGACCCTACGCGAGGCTCTGATAGACGGGCCTGCATCAGGATCGAATTCCAACACACACCCAGATACGTTATTTTCTGTACTGGAGAAAGAACGCTCTTCTTGAGGTTGAGCCTCAGCCCTAACCTCTTCATGTGTGCGAGAACAACATCTCGATGTTGAACCGCCAGACGTGCTGACTGAGCCAAAATCAGCCAGTCGTCGATATAATTGAGAATGCGGATCCCCTGCATACGCAAGGGGGCTAATGCCGCGTCTACACACTTGGTGAAGGTGCGGGGTGATAGGGCTAGACCGAAGGGAAGCACCCGATATTGGTATGCTTGTCCCCCGAAAGCGAACCTCAGGTACTTCCTGTGCTGCGGAAGGATGGAGATGTGGAAGTAAGCATCTTTGAGATCTATCGTGACAAACCAGTCCTCGGACCTGATTTGGGACACGATATGTTTGAGTGTAAGCATCTTGAACCTGAACTTTGCCACTGCGCGATTCAGAGAGTGCAGGTCCAAAATGGGGCGCAACCCCCCATCCTTCTTTGGCACTATAAAATAGCGACTGTAGAATCCCGACTCCCTGTCGGAGAGAGGGACCTTCTCTATGGCCCCCTTCCGTAGGAGGGTCTGGACTTCTTGAGTCATAACCAGAGCCTGCTCGGGGCCCACCAAGGTAGGTAGGACCCCCTTGAAACTGGGTGGACGACACCTGAACTGGATGGCGTACCCTGATCTTATTATCTGCAGGACCCAACAAGATATATTTGGCAGTTTTTCCCATTCTGGCAAAAAATCTACTAGGGGTACCAGTCCCTCGAGACTGGCCTCTGGTATACTGAGTGCTGGGAGCACAGCGCCCTGAAGCGGATGACCGGCAGGGAACGACTGACTCGACAGCGCCACCTCCTTGTCTGGAGGACGCGGGCCATCCTCGGATGACTCGCGAGGGCCTTCCACGCCCCGGCACTCGGGCGGGGTTAGTGGAGAGACCCTGTGAGGGTACCGGAAAAGGACGGGCACCGTATGCTGAGGTGAACACCGCCTGTTCCCGAAGGGGGAAACCCTCATTGCCCTGGGCCCACTGGCGTCAGGGCTTCTTAGACGCAGCCTTCCTAGAGATGAGAACAGTCCGCAGATCTGCTCTACCCCTAGAGGGCTGCGTCTGGGGGTGTCGCCCACCGCCCCACCCTTTCTGAGGGGGAGTACGAGTAGCGACACTCTGTTTCTGTTGCGCCCGGTGTACGGAGCTTGTACTCGGTGTCTGCTGCTCCCGCACAGCAGCAGACGAGACCTGGGGCTTTCTTGGGAGGAGCTGCTTGAGCGCCGCAGACTGTTTCTTTGCCTCCTGAAACCTGTCGGTGACGGTAGTGACAGCGTCACCGAACAGGCCGTCAGGAGACAGCGGCACATCAAGCAGAAAGCTCTTATCTCTCTCCCGAATCTCGGTCAGATTAAGCCACAGATGCCTCTCCGTAGCCACCAGGGCTGCCATAGAACGGCCTATAGATTTGGCCGTTTCCTTGGTGGCTCGGAAAGCTAAATCTGCTGAAGATCGGAGCTCATTGACTAAGTCTGCTCCGATCTCCTGGCTGGACCCCAGGTCTCTTAGCAGGTCGGCCTGGTATGCCTGCACAATGGCCATAGTGTGCAGGCACGCGGCGGCCTGACCCGCTGCCGAGTACGCCTTGCCCACCAAAGAGGAGGTGGTTCTTAATGGTTTGGTGGGCAAGGTCGGAGTTTTAATGGCCGATGCCGACTGAGGAGAGAGATGGCTCGCAAGCGTCTCCTCCACCTTCGGCATCGAACCATACCCATGCTTCTTCAGCCCCTGGATGTTACTATACACGGACGTATGGGGACTGAAGACACGAGAGGACATGGGCCGCTTCCACGTTCTCGACACCTCAGTGTGGAGATCCGTGAAAAACGGTAAACTCCGACGTGGAGGCTGAGCAGAGCGGGTGGGGAGAAAGCGCTCGTCCAGACGGCTCTTGGACGAGACGCTCTCTTGATTCTCTTGTGGCCAGTCAATGTTTAGTTTGGCCACAGCTCTGCACAGCACCTCCATTAGCTCCTCACCAGCAGGGGATTGAAGTGGCGAGTCTTCAACCCCCGCGTCAACGCTGCAAATATCGATCTCCTCAGAGCTCGATAAAAGCAGCGCTGAGGCTGCCCCCTGGGTGGGAGAAACCGCGGGGCGGGCTCCCGAACCCAGAGAGGCAGCACTGGATCTGCCAGGTGAGGGCAGAGAAAGGGCTGGGCCCGTCTCTAACCCCTCTGACAGATCCATCTGCGAACCCCACGACATAAGCTGCCGCTGTGCCTCAGCAACAGCGGGGCCTGTGCCGCGGGGAACGCGAACCGGGACACCCTCCTCAAAAAGTGCCCGGCGGGATCGCAGCACTCTCTAAATGTCAGTGTGTGTGCAAACTTGTAGGAGAAAACAAGAGAAGTCTGAACTCAGACACAAACACAAATTCTGACAATGACAATGACACAGAGCGCTTGCTGAAAGCAACAGAAGCTAGCGGCGTTTGTTTGCCGGTATGCTTTATACCTTCCGGGTCGATGACGTCACCCGCCTATGACGTTCCGTCTCTCCATTGGACTGATTACACATGTGCTTCACGACGCAATCACGCAGAGGCGTTCCCAAAGCGGTGACGCAGCGCGAGTTCCCTCGAAAGGGAACTAAGACAAAGGAACATGTGACAGGATAAGAACAACTGAAAGATGAACAAAACAGACTGAACATGTGAAACCCATTGTTTGTGCCTTAAATTATTACATTGATTAATATTACATTGTTAGCTAACTGTGTGCTTTGTATATGTACATTTTTTTAACGCTTTGAAATAATATGTATTGTGAAAAGCGTTATACAAATAAATGTGAATTAAATTTAACAAAAAGAGACTGGGTTGTGTTTTATGTCAGTTTTATTACAGTGAAGATAATCATATATATGCACACTTATTGCTTGAACCACATATTAATATGTTTAATATTTTTTTTTAAATGTAAACAAAAAGAGACAGGGTTGTGTTTTATATTTACTTTTGTTATAAATATACATGCAGTGAAAATAATCAAGGTATGCGTTGCATGAACCACATTTGTGTGGCTATTAATATGTTTAGGATTTTTTTAAATTAAAATGAAAAGAGGCAGAGTAGTGTTTTATGACATATTTCATTTTATTGTAGCCTAAAATATACACACAGATATAACTGGAGTAGCCAGAGAGAGTGACGCTATCAAGAACGCTGCTGTTCCATTTGCAGAATTACCGGACTGGTGTCCTCCTGTCCTCGGGAGTTCGTTCTTCTGAGTCGAACTTGGCAAGTCAGAACTACCAAGGAGGCAAGTCCGCAGTTCACATACTTGGTATTGAGAAACAGCCCAAGTCTCATGTGCTATGTTGTCATTGGTTAATTGTCTTGACCATATATATATTTATTTAAAATAAAAAAAATAAATAAACTACATTTGGGTTCACTACAACTCGCTCCAGTGGATCCACAATAAAATATTCATTTTTTGTATTTAAAAAAAAAAAAAGTGCCCTTTTTTTTCACGTCTCCTTGTTCACCCTGCCTTTGGCAATGAACCTGTGTGCCCTTGTGTATTCCAGGTGGAGTAGTTGAGTATTTACTACAGGATCTTTGGTCCTTTGTGTATTTTTTAACCCCCCTACCTGACCATCTGCACACATAGGTTATTCGCTCATGTTTGCTCTGCTGTATCCTTACGTTACCTATGCCTGTAATCAACGAGACAAAGCAACTCAGATGATTATCATATTACAAAAACTCAAACTACTGTATGCATTGTTTTGAACATGTAAACTGTTGCAGTTTATGCTTAACATTCAAACTTATATTACCTTTTCGAAAGAATCCATTAAAAAGTTGTGATTTAACTAATATGCACTAATATTTTCAATATGTTTTGCGCATTCCCAACATGAATTTTTGTGTCTAAAAGACATCTAATAGCCGTAAAAACACAGCCCAGACGTCTAGGCTAAAACAAGGCAAAATTTGGGCTGTCAGTAAAAATCTAATAGACGTCTAACCATAGCCCAAGAATAGACTAGTCATAAATTAGACGGCTATTGAACGACTACATATATACGTCTAATAGACAACAAAATGATGGCTAAAGGATTCTTTTCACTCAAATATAATAGGTTCTCAAAAATGACAATCCATCCAAACAAATTAAATATAAAGGTTTTATTTAGAAAAAGAACATTAACAACATAGACAACTTAAGATAATACATAAAAATGACCAAATAAAACATTAAAAATACAATTGAATATTAAGATTAGGATAAAAAAATATGGAATATTAACAACGTAATATAATAAAAATATAAAGAATGAAAAAATAAAAAGTTAACTTTTAAGTTTTAAAAAAAGGTTAACCCTTTTGTTGGTGTATAAAACATGGTTAATTGTTGGCTTTATTTCCATTGTTTAAAATGGCCCCCAATTGCATTCCTTAACTCAAACTCTGTTGCCGCTGGAAAGTTGGTCATCACGGCATCTGCCAAATAAGAAAAAAAAATTGCACGAGAAAAGCATTGTTGACATCATAATTTTTTACTTTATTTACAGTAATGAAGAAGTCATTCTCTTTTGCTTGGATGCACACTAGAGCTGGGCAATATAGAGTTAAGATACATGTATGTGACATGTTTAAAGAGAGAGATCACCCAAAAATGAAAATTATACATGTTTGGAACAACTTGAGGGTGAGTAAATTATGACATAATTTACTCACCCTCAAGTTGTTCCAAACATGTATGGGTTTCTTTCTTCTGTTGAACACATACACAAAAAATATATATATTTTGAAGAATGTTGGTAACCAGACATTTGATGGTAGCCATTGACTTTCATAGTAGGAAAATAAATACTATGGAAGTCAGTGGGGTCCATAAACTGTTTGATTACCCACATTCTTCAAAATATCTTCTTTTGTGTTCAACAGACGAAAGAAACCACCTTGGGATAACTTGAAGATGAGTAAGTGTTGACAGAATTTACATTTTTGGGTGATCTCTTTAAACATGTTTTAGCCACCATGTTGCATTAGAACAATGAGATAGACATTTGGGAAAGCTCCTTTGTGTGTGCAATGTGCTTTTACACTGGCTTCCTGTCTGTCAAAGAATTGATTTCAAAATACTACTGCTGGTTTTTAAAGCATTAAATGGTTTAGGGCCAAAGTACATTTCTGATCTTCTGCTGCATTATGAACCATACAGACCTGGGACAGGTCTGCTTTCTGTCCCCAGAGTAGAAAAACTAAACATGGAGAAACAGAATTCAGTTTTTATGCATGGTATATCGGGCACAAACTAACAGAAAACTGCAGTTCTGCTGCAACTCTAATTCTTTTAAAATCAAGTTTACTGTTTGCCACTGCCTTTTATTAATTGGAAAGGAATAATGATACATTTCTTACACTGCACTGTAACTTATACTCTCCTGTTTTATCATGTTTTTATTTTCTATTGAACTATTTTAAAGTGTTTTTAAATGTCTTATTATATTACCCAATGTTGCTTTTACGTTTTATGTAAAGCACTTTTGGCTTGTTGAAATGTGCTACACAAATTTGCCTAGCCATGTCAAAAACTCATATTTTCATATCATAATGACCCAAAGAGTAAAAGGATATTTGTGGCTTTCATAACAACATGTAGCATGTTAAGCTAACCACAACATGGCTTCTTCTACACTCGCTAAAATGTCACAGTTCCTACACATGATAACTGTTACGGTGTGTAGTGCAGCAGGGAAGAGAAGATCCAGGGCTTCCACAAAGATGGGTTTTTATTTACAAAGGGAAACAGAACACGACACACATAGGCATAACACATAAGAACGGACAAGGAGTGCAGGGAAGTGAGATCAATATAAAAGGAGTGCTAATGACGATGACCAGGTGCAGGGAATCCAGGGAGAGTGGGAGAGATGAGTGAGTGATTTCAGGTGTGAGACAGGGAGGATCATGGGAAATGGAGTCTAGGACAGGCGTGGATTGTAACAATAACAAATAATGTAGATATATAATGAGCACGTCAAAACGAAAACACATATACTTACAAGGCCAAAGAATGTCCTTTTAACTACAAAAAAATATTTTATGTCAAAGGGGGTTTTGCCGACAAAGAAACAAAAAACAAAACAACAAATGTGCTAGACTATTCAAAATGGACCTTTTTTGCCTGCAGAATTTCACTAATTTGACTTGCTCACAGATTTTAATACATTACATTTTTCCCGACAAAAACACACTATTCCATAATAATAACAAATGAATAATTCAAACAGATTTGTGTAACATGGTAAAAAGTGCAATTTCAGAGATAACAATAACTATGTGTTACCTTTAGGTCTCATTCATTAACCATTTTCAATCTGCATATGCAAACTTTTTAATGCAGAAATCATGATCCATCCATAACAACAACAACATTTATTTATAAAGCACATTTAAACACAATATAAATTTATCCAATGTGCAGTACAGAGTACAAAGCAGGTCTGCACAATAAAAAACACAATTACAGGTTTCCAAAAGAATAAAATACGATTTAAGTGTAGATTTAAAAATGTCTAATGAAGTATGAAGACCAATCCACAACTTGGGCCCAGCCACAGAAAAAACCCAATCACCCATTGATTTGTAGTGACACCGTGGCACAGTTAAGAGCAAGTGATTAGAAAATCCCTAGCAGTGCCCTAGCAGGACAGTATGGCAAGATAATTTATATACCTTGGTGCACGGCCAGACAATGCCTTATATACAAACATAAGGATTTTAAAATCAACTCTGAATTTAATGGGAAGCCAGTGAAGGGATGTTAAAATAGTTTGATAAGTTTTATAACATTTACAAAACTTAGAAACAAGCAATTTTCAATCAAATTTTTTAAATAAAGACTATATTATACATGGAATTACTAAGTGACACTGTAAAAGTATTTATAGTAACAATAATACAAAAGTGTGTGTGTGTGTGCGAGAGAAAAGGAGTGAGAGAGAGATATTAATTTTGTTGTGTGTATTAATGCTCTGGCAATATTGTAAAAATCATCATACATGCTTCCTTCTTTAAAATAATCTGGATTTATCAACATTAGAACAAGGGTAAGAACAAATATTTATATGCACCCTGTTTTCTGCGCACATAAATAGGCAAATGAGGATGATCACTAATTACACATCCCTGTAGAAAGTTAATATTACTAAAAAAGACATAAGCTCACAAAGATTACTGGCAAAGTTTATAATCTTCTTCATTGCCTGAAGGGCTTAACCCTGCTCATTTGGGCTACACCTGATGCGTTTTTCAAATTTATCTAGTTTATTAGCACTTTTTCGCCCCTCAGTGGTTTGCGGATTCATTTTCAAACACTCTCTGTAGTGATTGATTGCTAAATCCAGACATTTATTACTGTACTCCTGGAACTGAGCATAGTAAAAATGGACCACTTGCAGGTGTTCATTATTCTTTCTAGCGGTCTCAAATGCTTTTTCAAACCTTTCCTCTGCCTTGTCCAGTTCACCTCTCTCTCCATACTGAACTGCGAGCTCACTCATGGCAATGATGAAGGAAGGTTTTAGGAAAATCGCCTTTTCGAAGTAGTCGATGGATTGATTTCGAGCCTCATCTATCTCATCTGTCTTGCCCTGATTTTCTTTGTGTAAATTAATTTTCTTGGTCTTGTAGCACACACCTAATTGATGATATATGAAGCATGGTTTTGTTGAATATTTAAGCGCTTCCTTTAGTAATGCAATGGCCCTGTCTACAGACCTAAGATCCCTGTAGAATATCGCAGCATATCTCAGTACATGTGGATGTTTTGGAGAGCCCTCCAGAGCTTCCTCAACAAATTTCTCAGCCTTCTCTTTTATCAAGCCTTTGGAACATGGCAGAAGATGAATTGCTAGAAAAACTTTTAGGACATCATCATTTGGGTTGATATTAATGGCCGATTCCAGCTGTTTGATTACAGTACAAGGTGCAGATACAGAGCGATACAGAGCAACGGCATAACCAGCATTGCACTCACTATTGTATGGATCTAGTTTCACAGCCTTCTGGAAAACCTCTACGGCTCTGTCATAATATTTGCGAGAGAATTTAAGAAAAGCCCAACCTTTCTCACCAAGCACCTCTGGAACTGAAGATGATTCAGTCTCAAAAGTTTTTTTTATCACCTCAAGCTTGTCCAGGTAACTTCGACACTCTGGGAATTTATTCATGTGGAAATATATCCAAGCAAGGTTTCCATAAGTGACAATGAGGGTCTTTTCACAGTTGTCGCCAAGGTTTTCTTTAATGAGTTTTTCAGATCCCAACAGGTTGTTAAGAGCCTCTTCTGTGTGATCAAGAAGGAATTCCACATACCCCAAAGAGCTCTTCGCCTGTGCAATTTCTTCCTTCAGACTGACCTGTTCCTCAAGTCTGCTGAGGAGATCAGTTAAGTCTAGATCATATTTTTTAAGGTCCCATGTGAAGTGACACTCCAGCTGATCCAGTATCAGTTTTAAACTGTCCTGACTTGAACTGATGAGATGAAAATGATACATTATGATTTTGTAAAACACCTTCATGTTATACACCTTCATGTCAAGAGCTATATCTGCACAGCCTAGTAGATATTTTTATTTGTTTAATAAACCTTAATCATTTCCATTGATTTAACACATATCTTCCTTGGTAAAGTCAAACAATGGTTGTAGACAATCTATATGTATATTTCATTGTCTACAGCTATTATTTAACATGTGCATTAATTTACACATATCTTCCTTGGTAAAGTTAAATAATAGCTGTGTGTAATAGCTGTTAAATAATAGAGTGCTACTAGCATGTGTTTGCCTTGACCTAATTTCAAACTAGCATTGTCATTTGTACTAAAGAATCGAAAATGGATAAATCTTCAAGTTTAGCTTTAGAAACAAAACAGCACTCACCTTATCTCTGACATCTTTTTTCTTTTACTTTAGGAAATAAAATAAAGTGATGTTTCACAAGGTCATCCAGCGCAGTACTTTCTGTTTTTATTCCATGAAAGAAGTGTCAAGCATTTAGACTTTCAAGTCACGCCCCTCAGATTCTTGACACACTTCACTGAGCTTGTGAATGTGAATAACTCCACTGCAACACGTAAATGACGTGATGTCTGCGTCAGCACTTTACTTACAACTGCAGCATCTTTACTGAAAATTTCATACACCCATAGGCTAGCACAGCACTGAAGAGAGTTGGGTTGTGCACGAATAGTCGAAAATTGTATCTGTAATTTTTATAAAAAAATAAAAATACTATTCGAATTTTGCTACATACGTTGCTTTGCTGGCCGTAAATGCAGAGAAATCCTAAGCACGCAAACTAAAACTCAAAGTTATAATTAAATGCACTGGGTAGCGCTGTGGACATTGTTAACAAGTTGATTGTTTTTGATCCAAGTGCGCCGCACAAGTCCTGAAAAGTGAAGCCAAAATGTTTCGATCGCCCCCAGGTAGCTGGTCCCAGTATATGGAAGCTTATGGGTAGCAATATTAAATTTGAAATGTAATGCAAAATGACAATGCAATATGTAAAATGGCAATGTATTTCTATTAAATTTACATTTTCCAATACCATATGTGCAACGTTTGGTGCAAAATTGAAATTTAATTATATAATTTACATTTGCCATTTCCTACACTAGTTTTAATATTTAAATTAAATACATATTTTAACTCTTTATAAGTTGCAAAATAAAATGAAAATGTATTACCCATAGATATGTTTAACATGTCCAAGCTAAAAGCGTAGCAATATGATCATTTAAATGTTATTTTTCCTAAATGCATTTAGACTCACAGGCAGGACACTTGAATCAGGGTATTTTCCGATCATTTTGATTTAATATTAAAGAAAAATATTGATATTGAAAAAAAATTAGAAAACGCCTGCTGCCTAGGTAGAGGCTGATGTTTAGACTGAGCAGGGGTGGAGGTGGAGGTGGACACAGGGGGGCGCCCTCGGCAATGAGCAGGCGGAGGTGCTGCAGCCGACGACTGGGTGGAAGCAGCAGCTGGTCATCGGGGGAGGATGTGCTTGATCACCTCTGTCTGCTGGCCGAAGTTTTCAACGGCGTCACCGAAAAGGGCGGCTTGACAGACGGGCAGTGAGGAACCGAACTTTGTCAGGCTCACGCATATCCGCCAGGTTCAGCCAAAGAGTGTGGACATCGCCCAACCTAGGGAGCATGCAGTGACTTTCCTCCGTTCCTGCATAACCGTTCCTGCATTACCCCTGGGTCGAGACTACCCTTGTGCAATTCCTTGAGCACTTTGGCCTGGTAGACCTGCAGGAGTGGAAGTGGCTTCTCCGCAACCTGTGTAAGCCTTGCCCGCCAGAGAGGAGAAGAACTTACAAGCTTGGGAGGGGAGACAATTGCATCGCCACCGACCGCTCCACTGGGGGGAGCTCCATGTACCACTTAGCCGCACCGCCATCGAGGGTAGTGAGGGAGGAAAAGGCACCAGCCCGGTTTTGGGCAGAAAAAGTTACCATCCATGATCTGGTAACCTCTTCGCGCACTTCCAGAAAGAAAGGCACTGGGGCGGGGCGCTGAGAACCAGCACAGGCCACCCCAAGATACCAATCGTCCAGCCGTGAAGGTTCAGGACACGGTGGTGCAAAGCCCGGGAAAGCATAGCATCAGCTCTGGCTCAGACTCAGACAGCGCTCGTTGCAGACGCACTCCAGGAGAGCTGTGGAAACAGCTGATTTGTCAGCACCCAGTGTGACTGCGACCACTGCTGCTCGCGCTGTATCACCCACACCAACTCGAAGAGGGCGTCTGCCTGGTAACCAGACTCGTTCTTTTATACTTTTGTAGAGACAATTGCAGAGCAGGAACTACAATCATTCACAGCCATCCAGCCATATCACACTTTTTTTTCCTAGCTCCGATTCAGAAGCTCTCAGGCTAAATCTCTATTCAATTCTCTATCCATAGAGGAGTCCAACCACCCTGTTACAGATTTCATGCAACACACCTTCTTTTTAAATGTTTGCCTGCGCTACAGAGCACCAGAACAGCCAGGCACAAGAAAAGTTTCTTCCACCAGGCAATCTAACTCATGAACAGTCAAATGTTCTCCCCACTGTGCAATGATAACTGTGTGCAATATCACTTTTTCACATTTGACAATACCCTGCCTCTGGAGCGGGCTCTGAAACCACTTCCTCTGGAGCAGGCTCTGAAACAGACTCAAGGATTTCACTTTCTGGAACGGACTTGGGAATTTCACTCACTGGAATAGACTCAGGAATTTCACTCACTGGAACAGGCTCTGGAATTTCACTGACTGGAACACAGGCTCAGACACTTCATCTTTAGGAACAGACACGGAAACATAATTCTCAGGAATGTGCAGTATTTAGCATACCAAGGCATCTTAGAGTACAGTGGCTCATCTAAGCCTCCATGAAAAATTGTCATTAGCAATTCATCATCAAGATACACTGTGGGGGACAGCTTTAAAAATTCCTCTGCATATACCTCCATTGGACGGCCATTTTGAGAGAGAGAGTACAGCATATCGATAGTGTGGAGTAGAATGCTCTTGGTTGTGATGAATCAGCATAGGTGCTTTCTGTTACGGTCTGGTCAACCAGATGAAGAACGGCCAGGTAAGTTGCACCACACACACATGTACAAGCATGTTATTGTATTCAAGGGATTAAGGATATGTTACTTTCTCCAACAGATCTAGAAGGTGAACACGAGGGAAACTTGGAGACTGGTGAGGGAATCCATAGGCAATGGAGATGTGGAGACAATCACAGAGGTAAGTATCACAGGTAAGGTTATAGTCCAATGCTTTGGAGGGTCATGAAGAGTGTGGTGCAGGCTTTTATGGTGTGGAGCTGATGAGGGTAACTGATGGCATGTGCGGGTGATGGTGAATGTGGTAGTTCACTATTAGCTAATCAATAACTACTATTTTTTTCATACCTCACAGAGGACTACATACAGGCTCATAATTAATATGAATGATGTATAATTAATTTATCTTTATTAATTATAGGATAAATATAGGATTATAGGATTGATAGGAAGTGAGTTACCATGATCTTCACTTTAGAATACTGATCCAAATAATTAGTAGTTCTTTTAGAATAATGCAGTAACACTTGAGTCATTACTAGTCTGGTGTACACATGATGTAAGATCATCTAACTGGTGATGAAAATGATTTTAATGACGCAGCTTCACTTACTTCTGTAATTTATTTGTGTTAATTGCGTTAAATTAGTTTAACGCGTTAAGGACTTTAAATTAACCGCATACATTAACGCTGACAGCACTAGTTTAAACGAAGAAAAGAAATCCATCCCTACTGAACACATTGTCCTAAATCTGCCTGATGCTGGTACGAAATCCTAAATTAGAGCATCAAATGTTAACTGACCACAATTCATAAGTACACCTCAGAGCCATCAAGACTACAGCAGGCCATCTACGATCTGTTTTAAGTGCAATGAGCATCTGGTGCCATGTGTTGAATTAGGCCAGTCTAACCTGGAGAGATTCATGAACCATTATGCTTCTAATGATGCCTTAAAAATGAGTAGTACGCCTTGAAGCTTCTGTTTAATCAAATGTTCCAGAACTGGACTTCGGATTACTTAGAATTTACTTTTAAAGAAGCAATACCAGAAAAATATTCTAAGCTTTTGGGTAGTATTGTTGAATGAACGTTTGTGGTACATTTAAAACACTGAGTCAGTTTCTTACTGTAACATCTAGTCCACTGGAGGCGAGTTTCAGAACCCAAGTGCAGTTTATGAACTTAACAAATCAAAATGCAAAACATAAAAGGACTTGAACAGAACAAAACAAAACAAAACAAAACAAAACAAAACAAAACAAAACAAAACAAAACAAAACAAAACAAAACAAAACAAAACAAAACAAAACAAAACAAAACAAAGACTCACCAACAGTGGGTTACCACATTCAATACAAGACCAGGACACATGGCAAACATGAGGGCTTAAATACACTGAGACTAAAGACAAGACGAGACACACCTGTGAACAATGATTAACCAATAAACCAATGAGAACATGACAAACCACAAGACAAAGGAGCACATGGCAGGATCACATGACAAGACCAGGAAGTGCATGGCAAGACATGACAGTGAACATGGCAAACTAAACACATGAAACATAACCAAAACACCCTGTGACACTTACGGTGTGATTGAGACTAATAATCTACCAGAATGTTTGA
This sequence comes from Rhinogobio ventralis, assembly GCA_039654625.1. NCBI lineage: Eukaryota > Metazoa > Chordata > Actinopteri > Cypriniformes > Gobionidae > Rhinogobio > Rhinogobio ventralis. Next base: position 13,220,450 of record CM077199.1, read on the forward strand.
TGGTTTAGTTATATGTGAATACAAACCTCGTTCCTTTTGAAGTCTTATTAAAACAGAATGAGCCTAGCAGTTTATATTCTAAAATGACTTGAATGACACTGAAATGAAGTGTTGTCTTAGAGGGCCAAAATGTCTTGATTTCCCTCCCGGGTTTCTGTAGTGAACTCAAAAATATATTATTTCATTCATATCACAGTTTCACCATGAAATAAACTCTGCTTTGAAAATAGAAATGACAAAACAAACCATTCATGTCGAACATGTTTAGCTTCTTTGAAACACGTAATTCATTCGGAAAGAATGTGACACTATTCCAAGATTTTAAAACCGCCGAACATGCTCGGCACGGCCACACCCTCATGAACAAAAGCAAAAACCGGGGGATAAAGGAGCTCTCGTGGTCTGCGGATTCTCTTATTAGTGTTCTCTCTCCCTGATGAGAGAGTAGTATGCAAACGTTTTACTACAAACTCCCTATTTACGTGCCGGGTTTGTTGTACATTTTGAACATCGGTCATATAGACATACATACAGTACGAGGGAGAGGTTGCAGTGGAAACCCCAATCGAAAAACGGGAGGCGCGAGAGGAGGGCATGGCCTTGAGACTGCAGAGCCCTCCTCAGTTCATTTGCTCGAAGAATTTGTAAGTGGGGTTTTCATAGCTGTGATTTTGCATCTTATTGAGCTGTCTTTCCTCGGGGGTCAGCATGGGGTCGACCTGCTGGGAAAGAGACGGACAGATAGGGAAAGAATCGCTTAAAATGGAGCATAAGTGAATTTAAATGGGAAAAATGAATGAACAGAAAGATTGTATTAAGTTGGCCATGAGCAAAACTGAAATTATTAAGGCAGGCACATCTGAGCAAGATTTCCATATGGAAAAACATATCGAACTGTAACATTATTAGACACTTGTACGATAAATTAGAGAGTTACTATTCGATATGTTTTTCCATATGGAAATCTTTATTAATCTATAATCTATCATTATTCAACATAAATATAATTATCTACCATGTGTGTATAATGACCTACAGTACCAATTAAACCGATACTACATTACTGTCCATTTCTGAGCAAAAAATAAATAAAAAAGTCACTTATCTCTTTATATCTACTGATTATGACTTCAAATCTCACCATTGTGACTTTATGGCCTGGTTTCACAAACAGGGCTTAGATTAAGCCAGGATTAGGCCTTCGTTCAATTAGGATATTTAAGTAGCTTTTATAAACATGCCTTGGAAATAAACATTACTGGTGTGCATCTTGAAACAAAACAATGGCACTGATATATTTTAAGATATGCTTTCAGTTAAAACAGCTCAAACATGCTTTTTAGTCTGGGACTAGCTTAAGCCTTGTCTGTGAAACCGGGGGAATATCTCACAAATGAGACCATTTCTCATAATTGTAATTTTATATCTCATAACTGCTGCTGTAGATTACACACATTTAACTTTTCTTATCTTTAACTTTATTTTTTACAAATATTTTATTTTCTGCTCTGAAGCAGAAACAGCCCACTATCTCTTCTCAAAATAATTTAAACTCAAATCATGATTTAATGTCTATTAAGAAACCCTAATCAAGTCTCTGACATTATGATTCATATAGGCCTGTATTTATCTTTTACAAGTTCACATAAAACCTACATTAATTATGAGATATTGGGCAGAATATGTAACTTTTTAGTAAGGATTAACTATTACATTCTGATCATGTTTTTATACCTTTTTCCCTATTATATCCAAATATCAGAATGCAAAACAACTAGATATCAAAACAGATACACTGTAAACACTAATGCTCAAAATAATTCATTGGTTTGAGTAGAGCCAACTCAAATTAAACAAATTAGTTCAATCAAATTAACTTTTATGAGTATTTAGAACTTTCTTTTTCTTTTGAGTTCACAAAACTGACACATTTTAAGTAATCTGAATTGTTTCATTGTTTTGAGTTTTATGAACTTGTTTCTTTTAATTTACACAAACTTAAATTGAACTGAAACTGGGCTGGGATTTATATTTCCCAGCATGCTTTGCCATGTCACTCGAAAGGGAGAAAAAAAGCTAAAATGAAGTGTTATTTAATGTTTTTTTGTGCAAGATTAATGTTAAAGCTGCAGTCCGTAACTTTTTGCGCTGTAGTGGTTAATAAACAGAACTGCATGCGCCTTGCGGAAGAACATTGCAGCCGGAGCTACTTCTCTCTGTTTATGTCTATGGCGAGTCACGCAGGGACTGTGGTTCCTACCAGACCGGTCTGAAATAGTCCCAATATAAACACTTATTATAAGTGTACCATAATGATTCAGGGTAAGACAAAAACACGGTTTGGAAAATGGATTCATGTTGTACATTCTCATTATATAATTTTTGTAAATCATGAACACAAAAAAAGTTACGGACAGCAGCTTTAAGGTGGAGATTTAGTAGTTTTTAATGTTTTGCTATGTTATTTTAGAAGAGTTTCTGTTATGTTGGGGTTTTTGTTTACTTGTCTTTTTTTTAAATCCAATTCAAAGTTTGAAATCAATCTTGTGCAATTGCAACAAAATTAACCCATTGTAAAAACACAAATATATTAAGCGAGCAAACATTTAGGTGAGTTAGTTGTAATGGTAATTGAGCAATGTTTATATATAAATAAAAGGCTAAATTAAAATCTGTCATCATATAAAGTGATCTCTTCAGAAGAAATTATTTAGACTGTCAATGGATGGACAAAAAATTTGATAATATTAAAAATATCTATATGACAGAATATGAGGCAGTTCTTCCCCGTGGTATCGAATATCGATACTTTTCAAGGTATCGTATCATAAGTTAGAAATTCCAGTGTCGTGACAACACTAGTGTAGGGTGCCACAAATGTTTAAAAATGTTCAAAGGGTTCCATGACTGAAAAAAACTTGACTGTTTAGATTAAAAATATAATGACTGACATAATTAAAGTTTCATTGCTTTTTTTAATATTGACCAGAAGCATGCTGACAGGATGATGCTGTTCACAATAACCCCTACTATTCCAAAAGTTAAAAGCCGCAGTCAAATTGTGTGGGTCATTTATAATTTTATTGTCATTTTAATTCAAGTACAACAAGCCAGATCAGTTCACAGGTTGCTTGCTCTTACAATACATGTCAATTAAAAATACAACACATTATTTGGCCTTCCAATCCTATCCAGAACATGTCTTTGGTGAAATTAAGAATGATTCCAGATCAGCTTCTCTCATTGCAATGGTTTCAGTAGCTTAATGACAAATTCTGTGAAGTTCCTTAAAGCACCAGTTCACCAAATCACATCTTTACTTTTAAAGTAACCAATTATTTGACATTATTAAGCTGTATCTTCAATACATGCTAGTAATTTGAAAGATAAAATTAGGGTGTATAGGATGTTCATCACATTAGATCCAGGCTAAATGCGTTTCCATCTTAACCTTCACTGATTGGTTCTTCAGTAATGAATTCAGCAAGACAAGGAAAGATTTTGAAGTACTGATGAATGGACACAAATGAGTCAGTCTGGATACAGTTGTGCTCTCAGTTAATTCGTTTAGTTTAAAAGCATGATGTTGATCAGACCCGTTCAGTGTTTACATTCCAAATCTTAGCAAATGACCAAAACTCCAATTAATATTGACTTAAATAAAAAATACTTATAATTAAATCCAAAACACAGCATTGAAAAAGACAATAATGCAGCAGTTAAAACATCCATAACTGTGTTTACATTTCTATTGGTTCAGGATAAGAGAGGGAGGAGTCATCTCAACAAGAGAAGACGTGTATAAACCTAAACTCAATCCCTACTGATTACATTGTCTTAAATCTGCCTGATGCTGGTACGAAATCTTAAGAGACCTAAATTAGGGCATCAAACCACAATGTGAACTGATCACAATTCATAAGTACACCTCAGAGCCATCAAGACTACAGCAGGCCATCCACGATCTGGTTTAAGTGCCATGAGCATCTGGTGCCATGTGTTGAATTAGGCCAGTCTAACCTGGAGAGATTCATGAACCATTATGCTTCTAATGATGCCTTAAAAACGAGTAGTACGCCTTGAAGCTTCTGTTCAATCAAATGTTCCAGAACTGTGAGATTGTTGAGGCTAAACAAGCATTTTTTGTGGTTTGGTTTCTGTTCAGGTATGTTCAACTGGGACTGCTCCAGAACAGGAAGACAAAAAAGGCAATGCAATCAAATATTATCAAACGATCATGTCATTATGTTTGGTGCATCTCGACTCAGAAAATATAATAAATATAAGCTAAGATTACACAGGACGGAGTTTGGTTTGGTTTATATAAAAGTGTAGTTTTGGACTGAAGAAATGAAACACAAACGTACTGGGCCCACATTTTGGTTTAACTTCTGTTGATATGTCACATAATATAAACACATAATGATTCCGTATTCCTCGCAAAAACCTGTTAGTTCTACTATTAAAAAGATTTAGAGCAAGACGTCCTTTCTACAACAGGCTAACAGTAAATTGTTGCGTTTACGTTATTTGTGTCACAGCAACGGACACCCAAAAATTTGATTTAAAATTTCTATCATGTACTAGAACAGAAATGCAATAGACAAACAACTCTTTATTACCCTCTAATTAAAAAAACAAAACAAACAAACTTGATTTTCAGGCCTTAGTGACACATGTAGAAACTTAAACCAGTTTCAGAACCAGTCAAAGTTGTTTACCACCTTTTACAGGTGACATTATACTAGTTTCAGTCACGCAACACAAACCCTCGACAGTTAAATCAACTACCGTATGAAAACGGAGCAATTAGCTAAGCTAACTAACCTACGCTCTAACCGCTGTGGTGTTAGGAGGAATGGTGAATGGAGCCTATGTCTACCGAAGATACATTCAGTCAGGAGTTACTGTGTCATTTTCTTGTGCTGGTTTATACAACAGTCCGTTTTCATTCAGCCATGTTAGGAAATGTTTCGTTCTCTGTGTGAGCAGCACAAGGTCATCTTTATGTCCACACGTTGCGTCGATACAAATTAATGATAGAAACGTCTATTCGAGTCACGTCTTTAGTTATGTACACGTCATTGTTGCACTGTGATATTTTCATTTTTATCAAAAAGCAAGAAACAGGACCAACACAAGTACGTTATAGCATCATACACCAAATTTTGCATGCTTTTCTTTACGCATATGGACTTCGGATTACTTAGAATTGACTTTTAAAGAAGCAATACCAGAAAAATATTCTACGCTTTTGGGTAGTATTGTTGAATGAACGTTCGTGGTACATTTAAAACACTGAGTCAGTTTCTTACGGTGTGATTGAGACTAATAATCTACCAGAATTTTTGATGGTTTAGTTATATGTGAATACAAACCTCGTTCCTTTTGAAGTCTTATTAAAACAGAATGAGCCTAGCAGTTTATATTCTAAAATGACTTGAAGTGTTGTCTTAGAGGGCCAAAATGTCTTGATTTCCCTCCCGGGTTTCTGTAGTGAACTCAAAAATATATTATTTCATTCATATCACAGTTTCACCATGAAATAAACTCTGCTTTGAAAATAGAAATGACAAAACAAACCATTCATGTCGAACATGTTTAGCTTCTTTGAAACACGTAATTCATTCGGAAAGAATGTGACACTATTCCAAGATTTTAAAACCGCCGAACATGCTCGGCACGGCCACACCCTCATGAACAAAAGCAAAAACCGGGGGATAAAGGAGCTCTCGTGGTCTGCGGATTCTCTTATTAGTGTTCTCTCTCCCTGATGAGAGAGTAGTATGCAAACGTTTTACTACAAACTCCCTATTTACGTGCCGGGTTTGTTGTACATTTTGAACATCGGTCATATAGACATACATACAGTACGAGGGAGAGGTTGCAGTGGAAACCCCAATCGAAAAACGGGAGGCGCGAGAGGAGGGCATGGCCTTGAGACTGCAGAGCCCTCCTCAGTTCATTTGCTCGAAGAATTTGTAAGTGGGGTTTTCATAGCCGTGATTTTGCATCTTATTGAGCTGTCTTTCCTCGGGGGTCAGCATGGGGTCGACCTGCTGGGAAAGAGACGGACAGATAGGGAAAGAATCGCTTAAAATGGAGCATAAGTGAATTTAAATGGGAAAAATGAATGAACAGAAAGATTGTATTAAGTTGGCCATGAGCAAAACTGAAATTATTAAGGCAGGCACATCTGAGCAAGATTTCCATATGGAAAAACATATCGAACTGTAACATTATTAGACACTTGTACGATAAATTAGAGAGTTACTATTCGATATGTTTTTCCATATGGAAATCTTTATTAATCTATAATCTATCATTATTCAACATAAATATAATTATCTACCATGTGTGTATAATGACCTACAGTACCAATTAAACCGATACTACATTACTGTCCATTTCTGAGCAAAAAATAAATAAAAAAGTCACTTATCTCTTTATATCTACTGATTATGACTTCAAATCTCACCATTGTGACTTTATGGCCTGGTTTCACAAACAGGGCTTAGATTAAGCCAGGATTAGGCCTTCGTTCAATTAGGATATTTAAGTAGCTTTTATAAACATGCCTTGGAAATAAACATTACTGGTGTGCATCTTGAAACAAAACAATGGCACTGATATATTTTAAGATATGCTTTCAGTTAAAACAGCTCAAACATGCTTTTTAGTCTGGGACTAGCTTAAGCCTTGTCTGTGAAACCGGGGGAATATCTCACAAATGAGACCATTTCTCATAATTGTAATTTTATATCTCATAACTGCTGCTGTAGATTACACTCATTTAACTTTTCTTATCTTTAACTTTATTTTTTACAAATATTTTATTTTCTGCTCTGAAGCAGAAACAGCCCACTATCTCTTCTCAAAATAATTTAAACTCAAATCATGATTTAATGTCTATTAAGAAACCCTAATCAAGTCTCTGACATTATGATTCATATAGGCCTGTATTTATCTTTTACAAGTTCACATAAAACCTACATTAATTATGAGATATTGGGCAGAATATGTAACTTTTTAAGTAAGGATTAACTATTACATTCTGATCATGTTTTTATACCTTTTTCCCTATTATATCCAAATATCAGAATGCAAAACAACTAGATATCAAAACAGATACACTGTAAACACTAATGCTCAAAATAATTCATTGGTTTGAGTAGAGCCAACTCAAATTAAACAAATTAGTTCAATCAAATTAACTTTTATGAGTATTTAGAGCTTTCGTTTTCTTTTGAGTTCACAAAACTGACACATTTTAAGTAATGATTTTTATGAACTTGTTTCTTTTAATTTACACATGGGATTTAGATTTCCCAGCATGCTTTGCCATGACACTCGAAAGGGAGAGTAAATGCTAAAATTAAGAGTTATTTAATGTTTTTTGTGCAAGATTAATGTTAAGGTGGAGATTTAGTAGTGTTTAATGTTTTGCTATGGTATTTTAGAAGAGTTTCTGTTATGTTGGGGTTTTTGGGGGGTTACCATCATGGTGACGAGTGGAGCATGAGCTTAGTTTGAGAACCGATATATGTTAAATATATTATTATTGCTGTACTCATTCAGCAAGTGATATGCTATGCTAATGCTATCAAAGCATTGTGTTACCAATTAGCAAGGTAGCATTTATTGAATTAGCTAATTAAAGCTAACCAAGTTTCCACTACTAAAAATATTGATAACATTGAAGTTGATCATTTTAATTTAAATGTATGAATTGCTCTTACTCAAATATTTGAAGTTAAGAGCAATTAAAATGTATGAGTACAAAAGTTCTGCTAACTTAAACTTTCTTAACTTAAAAAAAATTTATGTAACCGATTGCCTTAATTTTTTTGAGTTTTGCCAACTCTTTCGGGTTTACATTGTAGTTGTTACTTCCTCATGTTCTATGGAAATCAATAGCCAAATCTGAATTTTATTACCTGAATGGGTCATGATATATTTACATGAGGCAGTCACATTAAAAACCACAAACACAGCCAGAAGCCATAGTGACGTCAGGGTTTGGCCCCATTTTTTTGTACTGCTTCAAAAACAAACCATTTCGACATTCTATCAGCTGAACTCTCACCTCTACTATGCCATGGCTGATGGTTCCATATGGCTTACGGCGGACTAGCAACAAGCTGATGACCATAACCATAGCGATGGCCACGGCAACCACCAGCAGCCCCACCATTGCCCCACGGTTAAATGTCTCCAAAACGTCCGGCTGCTGTGATAGAAAAAAAAAATTAGGAAATGAGTTTCACATTCAGTAGTACTGTATACAGGGAACATATTAGCGCCTGAGGAGGCATAACTGCATTTGTATAAAATGGAAATGTATCCTACTTATTCATCTACTGCTCTATTGTACTTTTATACCTGTCTGCAACTCAACTAAGCATATAGAAACATTTAGTTAAAGGTAGGGTAGGCCATTTTGGAGAGGCTAGCAATAGCAAGCTAGCTTTAAAAGCATAAGATCCCACAAGATCAGACCGAATGCAATGACTGGACAAACATTTTTTGTTCCTGAGACTTCCACAGAAGATAAATGTAATTTAAAAAAAATATTTATACCACTTCTGTTATTGATTGCTATCAGGATGTGAAGAGAGTTTCAAACAGTATAACAAAAGGTGTTTATGGAAAACATTGCCTACTCTACCTTTAAGTGCTTTGCATTTACACTTACTAAACATAAAAGAATGAGAAAAGGTTGGTACAGTCATTTTCCAAGAGATACAAGAAGAAAACTAGACATTAGACTTCACAACACAAATAAATTCACAAATGAAAGCCCTTAACACTGACCAGCTCATCTCTCTGGATTCCTGGAGACTTGTAGACCACCTGCTTCAGCTCTACAGAGGTGTTGATCTGATTGAGTTAATTGTGAGGGATAGAAAAAAAACATTTTCATTTCTACTTAAGCTTTGTGTTAAAAAGTATTAAGGAATTTAACAATTCTGTCAATCTATGTCAGAGAACATTTTTATAAGAGTCAAACAAGTGGTGACATCCAGTGGTCAAGTTGCAAAACTGCAGAAATCCCACACTGTTTTGTTCAGAATAACATACTGACATACTACTCAATTACTCCGGTACATAGTATGCACAGTATACTTTGCATAGTGTGCAAATTTTCAATATAGTTTCAATATAATACTTACATTTTACAAAATGTGCTTTTTACAATAGAGCACACTGTGTGAGATACTGTATCCCAAAATTCAATGCTCTTGATTATTCTGTACCTTCCATTTCCACCAGAAGTGAGGACATTTTTAATGAAACTGAATAAAAACTAAAGTTGGACACCACTGACATTAAGTTGAATGATTCATTAATATCAAATCGTGATATGGCTTTAAAGCTATAAAGGCCGCAAATTAATTTAAATAACACGTACCATTTCAACAGATTTATATGTTGCCAACAAAGAAAAAACTTTAAGGACTCCTTGCAGTTTGATGGTTTGATGTTTGAAATTTAAATTTAGAAAGCAAAGAAAACCTGGAGGTTTTTAAACTGCAATTGTATTTTTTTTTGTATCAGAAAAATATAATTTCCCCCCCAAATCATGCAATCCTAGCTGACATGTAACATAGTGAGGTCATGTGACAACAATGCAGCATAACTACAGTTTTAAATGTAGAATAAGTAGGTAGCAGGTAAAATATAGTGCAAGTCACTTCAGTAAGAAAGCACTTGCTGAGCAATACTGTACATAAAATTTAAATGTGATATTTTGTGTCTGTTAGAGCAGATTTTGTTCTAACCTTCTCCTCGTATTCATAAGTTGGTCCTCTCTCAGAGGTGGTGTAGTCATACTCATCTACTGATGACACTGTGGACAGACAGAAGAGTGACCTTACAGTTATTCAACTTCATGTACACTGTACTGTAAATATATAACTAAAAACAAACTATAATATGGTTATATTATATTACAGGTAGTGTGATCAGAGCTTTAGGATTTACCTTTCTTATCATTAGGCTGGGGCTCTACATTAACCAAAAATAAAGAGAAAGGATAAAGGATAGTTAGTATTTTCAGACTGTTAACATGCACTTTCTGTTTTACGCTCCATCCCCGTCCTCATAATGTATGTTTTGTGTATGTGTGCATGTTGTACCGATGCGTGGTGGGTAGGGGCGGTTCTGGAAAGCTCTGTCCTCTTCCTCCTCATCATCTCGCTCTTCTTCGCTCTCAGCAGGAAGCAGCTCCTCTGTGGTGCGTGTTTCAGAAAAGGAAGTGGTCATAAGTTCGCTGATGTCCCCTCTCTCTGTTCTCACTAACTCCTCTGTAGAGACAGACAGATTGAGTGAATGATTTTGAGAACTATTAGACATTGAGGCAACAAAGGATTCACGAAAACACATCTTACGGATTTCGTCGTGAAGTTTCTCAGCCAGGCCGGGGACTTTATAGAGCAGAGCTAGGCTTTGGTTCATCCTCTCTTCGATCACATGCAGGTGTGTGTACACCTTCAAACACAGAAATGAAATTGCTTTTTCATTAATTTTTGCGTCATCTGACAAGATCAAGCAAGGAGTCGACATCACAGTTATGTCACTGCAGTTGCGTGTGCACTATGGTGGCAGAAAAACAGTGGTAGAAAGTGGAGGAAATTAGGTGAGATCCACAGAATAAGGAAAAAATGTCTTCTTGTGCCTTTGGATGTAAGAATCAGAATGCAAAAAATTATGGTTTTCATAGAACACCGTCATCGAAGATGCCCTTTGAAGCTAAACGCAGACTTTTATGTTTGCAAGCCATTAAACAGACAGACTGGACTTCTGAATCCTGCGACGATTAAACTACTATTAAAGCACGAGTTGTGATGTAAACAATAGGTCTACATAATATTCACATATGCCGTTCATAGAGGGCATAATGTGTTAGCCCTACAAATACAGCATGAGATATTGAAACATTAATAAAACATTTTACAAACATTAATATAACATTTTTCTCTCACAATTCTGAGAAAGAAGAAAAATTGCTTTTTTTAGATTTCTAGATTTTCTTCTTTCTCTTGTGAGACAAACTATATACTATACTTTATTCTGTGGCAGAAACAAGCTTCCCAAGACTATTACTGCAGTTAATTTCTACCACCAGGTAGGCTCCGCCCACAAAACATCACTGTTTACAAACACCAAAATGGTCTGTTCCTGTCATGCTGTGCTAAGTAGCCCCGTCTACACTGAAATCTCACTGGTCCAAAATCCTGCCTCACGTAGCAGTATATTAAAAATCACGCATGTTCTGGTTCACTGTGATTTTATCAGGACAGAAAAATTATTGTCGAGGAAACTTGTCCTGTTGAGTCAGGTTAGGATGCAGTGATAAATAAAGACACGAATGGCAGAACAGATAGAGATAGTGTCTCAAACCTGGAATTTCATCTGCTCAGCCTTTTGGGGGTCGGCTGACTCGATGTGCTGGTAATGACGTAGAGTGTGTCGTCTGTCCTTCTGCTCTGCGGCCATATAACGCTTCAGAGCCTGAAGCACACGGTCCGGCTGTGCGTGAAGGAGAAAAAGAAAGAGAAATAATGTCAAAAACAGAGTGGGAGAGAATTGGAAACACAGTATTTAATACATGAACATGCTATCATCTATGAGAGGATAAGCAATAGATTAACAACAAAGACCTAATCTGACCTAACATAAGAAATCTAACATTACCATGGATGTATTATTACTGATTCTGTACAAATATACCTATGAAATATACTAATCTTTTCTTGTTCTTAATTTTTCTGTGACAATATTTTCCCTTTGCTAATACAACCGAACTACATTTTTTTCCTTTAAATATTGTATTGTGATAATATTCTTGTAGCAGTTCTCAGTTAAAGGGACGGACCTGTGGAGGGTCGCTCTGCACAGCACTCAGGTAGCTCTCCAGAGCCAGTCTACGGTTGTTATTCAGGGTGGCAACCACACGGGCCAGGTGCGTCTCCACCAGCCTCTGCCTCTCGCCGGCTACCTGCTCCTCAAGGGTCTGTAAAACAGACTGGAAATGCTGGGAAAGAAAGGGAGAGAGATGGAGAACAATTTGAGAATAGTCACAGTAATGACTGTAAACACATGAGGCAACATTCGCAACACATTTTACTTTTGTATTGTGACATATTGTAAGAGAACAGGATGTTCAACAAAAAAATGTAGGGCAGGACAGGATTTTTATAGTGTTTAAAGTGGGATTTGTATAACAAAATGGTGCAAGATCTGAATGCAAGTTCACTTCTGAAACACAACACCTACTTCACATCAAGTTCACCTTCAAGAAATCTATCATTATTTAATGATAACATATGCTAAGTCCTCATGAAACATAATTTTCAACCCATTTTACTTGAGAAATCTGGAAATTCAGAACTGATTGGATTGTGACCCTACGGAGCCCTGAACATGACATGCTGAAAAAAATTATGTATATTGCAGCCACAAATTAAGAATTCATTCCCATGACTTACTAAAACGTCAGCACGTTTTACTAATTAGTTCCCTCGTTTTAATAAATAATGTGCACGATATAATAACTTTGTTTTACTAAATCGTGGCCACGTTGTAATAATTTGCTCCTTTGTCTTAGTTAAATCAAAAACGAGGGAATGAATTAGTACAACGTGGCCACGACTTTGTGCCCATGAAAATATGTATATTTTTGTCCGCATATCATGTGCCGGGCTCCGTATTAACCACCCTGATCAACGACACTGTGAACTATGCCAATGCGGTGAGGTTATCCAGTCATAACAAAGGTCATATAAAGGAACAGAAGGACTGTTTACATCTAAGAGTCAGTCATTAAATAGTCAGGAGAAACTAAGTTATGACTGTTTTTGGTTCAAGAAGAAAAAAAAAATTCTCAAAAGTGTAGAATATGACCTCTTTAACAGATGCACACTATCGTAAGTTTGGGGTCGGCAAGATTCTTAGTAAGACTTTATTTCAATGGTCCCTTTTGAACATTTACTATAGGTAACTTTGCATGTCAACTTATTCTACATATCATATCTACACGTAGAATAACTACATGTCACAACTACATGTCAACTTATTCTAACCCTAACCCTACCAGGCTACTAATACTCTACTAACACTCTAATGGAGAGTTAGTAGACATGTAGGTGCAATGTTACTTATAGTCAAAAGAATGTGTTAAAGGGACCATCAAAATAAAGTGAAACCAGATATTTTTATGTTATGAAAGAAGTCTCTTATACTCGCCAATCATTATTTGATCAAAAATACAGTTAAAACAGTAATATTGTGAGATATTATTACAATTTAAAACAACTGTTTTCTATTTTAATGTTTTAAAATGTAATTTATTCCTGTGTTCAAAGCTTCAGCATCATTACTCCAGTCTTCAGTGTCACATGATCCTTCAGAAATCATTCTAATATGAGGATTTGATGCTCATTTCTCATTACTACCAATGTTGAAAACATTTTTGTTCATGATTCTTTGATAAACAAAAAGTTTAAAAGAACAGCCTTTATTTGCAATATAAATCTTTAGTAACATTATTTATGTATATTCAGTGCATCCTTGCTGTTTAAAAGTATTAATTTCTTTCAAACAAAACTTTTGAACGGTAGTGTAAAAGTATCCTACATGACTGAAATAACTATTGTGTTTATTTTACCTCATTCAGCGCCTGGCGGTCTGACTTGGGCAGGTTCTTTGACTGGTTGTCTGCCTCTGCCCACTCCTTCATGATCTGCATGCAGAAATAAAGTCACATGATTCTATTCCTTCTTACACACTCTTCTGGGTCACATAAGGACTTTAAGGTCTACACATACCTAAAAGGTCTTGCCTGCCTTACCTCATTGATGCGTTTCATTCGCCGTTCTTCCAGGTCCATCTTGGCACGCAGGAAGTTGGCATGTTCACTGTCGTCGCCCGGCATCTCGAAGTACACATCCACGCCATCTGTAGGACGAGGAGTGGGCACTACCGACAGGAGAGAAAGAGTTAATTAAGCACCATCAGTGATTATTCAATCAATATTAATCTATCAAAGAGGGAAAGAAGGATCACTACAGCTCAGTGAGACTGAAGTAGCGTCAATACGAGCAGTGTGTTAACTTTAAATCTTCAGCATTGCTGTATATGAGAGGGATTAAAGAGGAAGCATTAAAAATGCAATGTCATTTAACCTTATGCTTCCTGTTTAAGCTCTGCTGGGTGTCTGTGTGTGAGAGAGAGACAATTTATGACTCCTGACACATGAAATGTCAGTTGTAAGACTCACAGTTGTCCATCCGTGTTTGAGGTTGGGTGGAGGCTTTGGCAGTCTGGAGGTTTTTGTCGTAGTAGAAGTTGTCCATGTAGTCTTGGCCCTGGAAATGAGAGTCGATGGGATACTCATATTCTTCTTGGTCCTTCACTGTTGTGGCGGCTTCCTCTTCCTCAGCTTCCTCTACCTCAGCTGCCTCTTCTTCATTGCCTTCCTCCTCATCCTCTTCCTCCTCTGCTTCTTCCTCCACTACCTCTTCCTCTTCTTCCTCCATGTCATCTTCCTCGATGTCTGTCTCAGGGGAAGGACTTGGTGTGGGTGGTGTCGTTTTCAAACTGATCGAGTGGGAAGGATTTTAAAGTTAATTGGTTTTTTAAAACATTTTGTCAGTTGTAGGTCAAGGTGCAATCAGTGTAGTCTGATTCTCAAAGGAATGACTCTAATGAGATGATTCATTTTAGTGAATCAAACACACAATGCAACCAGTGTAGTCTATTTCCAGAACGACTCTTCTGAGCTGATTCTTTTTGATGAATCAAACATACAACACGACCAGTTTAGTCTGACGGATTACTCATATGATTTGGTTCTTTTTAATCACATACAGTGCAACCAGTGTAGTCTCATTCCTACAAAACAATTGACTTATGAGGCAATTCTTTTTAGTGAATCAAACACATACGGTGCAACCATTATAGTCTGAGGCTGCGTTCCACTCCAAATTTTTATGCCCTTCACTCGCTAACTTCCCCCTCAGTCTCGTGGACTCTGATGTGCGTCATTGCTTACGTTGCACGAGTGCCGTCTACTGGTGTAACTTGTGCATAAGGTTTAAATGAAACGCTCTTGATCACTTGGAATTTACTATGAAGCCGATTCATTATTTAAACCCCTTTTTATGAATTTGTTTTATGCACCATTCTATATGCATATAAGTTGTTGGAGAAAATATATAAAATCCTATAGGTACAGTCAAACCAAAATTTATTCAGACATTTTCTCGCATTATCAGTTTATTCACTATAGTTGGTAATGGTAAAATGGTAATAAAACAAATTAATCTTGATAATGTCAGATAACTTTGATAGAAAGGCATGTAATGGATTACAATCAACCAATCAGCTGTCAGCTGTTACATTTAAGTACACAATTAGATAATACCAATTTAGGTCAACCAATTACCAAGCAATGCTTCATTTTGTTCAGTCTTTGGTGTAAAAGGTTGCATTAGCAATTAAAGAAAAAACACTTAAGCACAACATGGTCAGGTCAAAGTGTCTGAATAATTTTGGTTCCAAATTTGTATAATTTTTACTGGTAGTCCACTGTATGAAGAATATGTCACAATTTACTTTATTTTGCTATCCTCACTTACATAAATTAACTATAGTGTCCTGCACCCACTAGTACAAAATTATATCAGAATAATTTTTGGTTTGACTGTATATGAGCTGTTGGAGAAAAATAAAATTACACAAACGAAAAAAAAAAAAATCAATAGTATAAACTTTGACTGTGAACGTAAGGTAGCTACAAGTATTATGCGATTAAATCTCAACAAAATTAATATATTTTACACTATTATGCGATTCATTCTCAAAATAATTAATGTATCATACACTATTATGCGATTCATTCTCAAAATAATTAATATATCATACACTTCAGTTAAGCGCGATCTGCTGTGACGTCACAATCACGTTGAATTGTTGGATATAGAGCTGCTTGACGTGAACATCGGAGTAGATTCGCTCCCTCTGTCAAAATCGAGTGGATGAGGGTCTGTCCATATGAACTTCCCTTGTCCACTTCTCGAAGTGGAACGCACTTAAAAATGGCGGTGGGGATTCCCTCGAGGGGAAGTGCTTAGGGAAGTTTGCGAGTGTGTGTCTAAAAGTGGAGTGGAACGCAGCCTGATTCTTACAATTAATGAATCTTTTGAGGTGATTCTTTTTAGTGAACCAAACACATACAGTGCAACCAGTGTAGTCTAATTCCTCAGTCAATTATTTTAGGGAATCAAAAACATACAGTGCAACCAGTGTAGTTTGATTGCCAAACAAAAGTTGGTTATTTTTAGTGTACCAAAAACATACAGTGCAAAGAATGTAGGATGATTCCTGAATGAAAGCATCATACGAGTCGGTTCTTGTTAGTGAATCAAACATACAGCGCAACCAGTCTGGTCTGATTCCTGAATGAATGACTCTTTTGAGCTGACTGCTTTTAGTAAATAAAACATACAGCACAACCAGTGTAGTCTGTTTCCTGGATGAAAGATTCATACGAGTCTGTTCTTTTAAATGATCAAAAAATAATTCAGCATAGTCAGATTCCTGAATGAATGACTCTTATGAGGTGTTTTTTAGTGAATCAAAATACACTGCAACCAGTTTTCTGATTTCTGAGTTCTTTTCAGTGAATCAAATACAGATTACAACTACAATAACTGTTAGACTTAAATTAGTTGAGTTAGGATACATTTTGCAAGAATTGTTTTAGGCCCAGTTTCACAGACAGGGTTTAGATTAAGCCAGGATTAGGCCTTAGTTTAATTAGGACATTTGAGTAGCTTTTATAAATGTGCCTTAGAAAAAAACTTGGGGTGCATCTTGAGACAAAACAATGGCAGTAACATATTGTAAGATATGTCAGTGCAAATTGCTTTCAGTTAAAACAGCTTAAACATGCGTTTTAGTCTGGGACTAAGCTTAAACCTGGTCTGTGAAACCAGGGGTAAATGTATTTATTATTAATCTCAATCTTATAATTTGTGGAATTGCATTTATATTTTCTTAATATTTATTCCTTAAAAGTATTAAAAGAATCATTAATGGAGCCGTTAAGGAACCAGAATCATGAAGAGGAATTAAAATCAGAATCGTTAAATTCTTTACGATGTCCATCTCTAGTTATAAATGTCAAACATAACTGATGATTTAGGAGATTCAAACCTGCATTTAAACATTGTCCTATATGATGCTAATTATTAAAGTATGGATTAACAGTCAGTTACGGTGAAAATAAGGACTGTTCCCATATAAAGCGCTTTGACCACAAAACTTATTCACCTGGTGATAACTTTTTCCCCCGTCATGGAGACGAGGGGTGTTGTTTCTCCTTGTACAGTGTCTGCAGTCTCCGTCTCCCCCCGTCCACTCGATCCTGCCCTGCCGGGGCAACAGACGTACTCCACCCCACGGAAACGGTCACCGCACGGCAACAACATCCCATAACTATGCAGCTCCAGACTGTCAGCTGTGCAAGCCTAATGAACAGGGCAAAAGATGAATGACTGCAGCAGTGCTTTAAAAAAATTGGAAGAGCATTATTTCTTTCTTTATCTTTTTGTAATTGCTCGTACATGTCAGGGTGAAATGACCTATAAAGCTCAAATGGAAAAACCTGGAGTACCAGGAGATAACTGGTGATAATGCAGAGAGGAAATGAGAAAAAGAAGATCATAGATCACAACGGGCGACTGCAATTTCACAGACATCACACTAACCATTAAAGATGTGAAGCCATTAAAGTTGAATTCCAGTTCTTTCAATACTTTTTCAGGTTGTAATTTTGTGAGCTTTTATTATTTACCTCTTTGGCAATGTTGTGCCAGTACACGTAGCTCTCACAAGAATCCATCTGCTCCTGGTGCAAGAAACGGCAGCGATCTGGGACCAAGAGTGCCTCGCTGACATACTCACCCACTGAGAGACAGAAAAAGAGTGAAACAAAATAAAATCACAGTCACTACAAAAAATGAAGATTAATAATGAAGCATGAAGCTACAGCAGCATTCTAAAGTTTGGGGTCAGTTTATTCTTTTATTCAGCAATAAAATTTTGTTTTCAACATTGATCACACAAATGCTTACGCTACGTCTGACGGCATTGCACACCAGTTACGCTCGTCAGACAGCGTAAACAATCTGAATTTTCCGTAAGTTGAATACGGAAGGCGATCGGCCGGAAGCTAGATAATTTACTTTATAAAGTTTTAAATATGGATATTTTTCTTACACAAACGCATCAATTCGCTTCAGAAGGCCTTTATTAACCCCCCGGAGCCGTGTGGAGCAGTTATATGACGGACAGATACACTTTTATGGACTTCAAAAACAGAACAACAATTACTGGATTAGCCAGGACTTTTTTAATATAACTCCGATTTTATTTATCTGAATAAGAATGTCATATACACCTAGGATGACTTGAGTCAATCATGGGCTAATTTTCATTTTTGGGTGAATTAACCCTTTAAAATAGAAAACATTTAACATTAGAAAATATTTTAAATTGTAACAATAATTCACAATATGACTGTTTTTACCGTATTTTTTATCAAATACATATATCTTTTAAAACACCCCCATTTTATGGTAATGACTAGAAAATATACCGTAAATAAATTCCAAGACAAAAGAATGAGAAATTCGCTAGACAATACCGGAGATAAAAAAAGTGGTGTTAGCATTTTTGAAAATGCCCACGTGAGCTGATGAGGCAAATATAAGAAGTGGGAACTCAAAATATGTGCAGTATGTGAGCAGAAAACAAGGACAAAAGATCCTCAGAGCCAAACAGCTGCACAAGCATTACATATTCATCAACATTAGTATTGAGCCAACAGATTTATGATTTATTTATTTATTTTTGGTTGTGATATAACATATTTGTACGGCATTGCAGAGTACAATGCACTACAAAATGATGCTGTCATATTGTAGTTAAGAAATCTCAGAAACATCATGTACATTCTCACAATTCATGGTTAAATGGCCCCTATTATACTTTTTCCAATTTTGTTTTGGAGGTCTCCTACAATAGGTTTGCATGCATCCAAGGTCAAAACAATTACATTTACATTTACATTTACATTTATGCATTTAGCAGACGCTTTAATCCAAAGCGACTTACAACTGAGGAGTACAGGAAGTGATCCGTTATGAAGAGGCGTAGAAACGCAAAAAGTGCCTTAAATACTAAGTTTCAGACATTGCTCAGAGTAGCGTAAGCTAGAATAGGGAGGGTGTAGAGAAAGATAGAGGAAAAAAGAAAAAAAAAATTTTTTTATGATGAGACTCAAAAACACTTAAATTTTCTCAAAATATACAGGTGCTGGTCATATAATTAGAATATCATCAAAAAGTTGATTTATTTCACTAACTCCATTCAAAAAGTGAAACTTGTATATTATATTCATTCATTACACAGACTGATATATTTCAAATGTTTATTTCTTTTAATTTTGATGATTATAACTGACAACTAAGGAAAATCCCAAATTCAGTATCTCAGAAAATTAGAATATTACTTAAGACCAATACAAAGAAAGGATTTTTAGAAATCTTGGCCAACTGAAAAGTATGAACATGAAAAGTATGAGCATGTACAGCACTCAATACTTAGTTGGGGCTCCTTTTGCCTGAATTACTGCAGCAATGCGGCGTGGCATGGAGTCGATCAGTCTGTGGCACTACTCAGGTGTTATGAGAGCCCAGGTTGCTCTGATAGTGGCCTTCAGCTCTTCTGCATTGTTGGGTCTGGCATATCGCATCTTCCTCTTTACAATACCCCATAGATTTTCTATGGGGTTAAGGTCAGGCGAGTTTGCTGGCCAATTAAGAACAGGGATACCATAGTCCTTAAACCAGGTACTGGTTGCTTTGGCACTGTGTGCAGGTGCCAAGTCCTGTTGGAAAATGAAATCTGCATCTTCATAACGTTGGTCAGCAGCAGGAAGCATGAAGTGCTTTTAAAACTTCCTGGTATACGGCTGTGTTGAACTTGGACCTCAGAAAACACAGTGGACCAACACCAGCAGATGACATGGCACCCCAAACCATCACTGACTGTGGAAACTTTACACTGGACCTCAAGCAACGTGGAATGTGTGCCTCTCCTCTCTTCCTCCAAACTCTGGGAACCTGACTTCCAAAAGACATGCAAAATTTACTGTTATGTTTCATCAGAGAACATCAGAGAACATAACTTTGGACCACTCAGCAGCAGTCCAGTCCTTTTTGTCTTTAGCCCAGGCAAGATGCTTCTGACGCTGTCTGTTGTTCAAGAGTGGCTTGACACAAGGAATGCGACAGCTGAAACCCATGTCTTGCATACGTCTGTGCGTAGTGGTTCTTGAAGCATTGACTCCAGCTGCAGTCCACTCTTTGTGAATCTCCCCCACATTTTTGAATGGGTTTTGTTTCACAATCCTCTCTAGAGTGTGGTTATCCCTATTGCTTGTACACTTTTTTCTACCACATCTTTTCCTTCCCTTCGCCTCTCTATTAATGTGCTTGGACACAGAGCTCTGT
Source organism: Rhinogobio ventralis (assembly GCA_039654625.1). Lineage (NCBI taxonomy): Eukaryota > Metazoa > Chordata > Actinopteri > Cypriniformes > Gobionidae > Rhinogobio > Rhinogobio ventralis. Next base: position 13,241,032 of record CM077199.1, read on the forward strand.
GAACAGCCAGCCTCTTTTGCAATGACCTTTTGTGTCTTGCCCTCCTTGTGCAAGGTGTCAATGGTCGTCTTTTGGACAACTGTCAAGTCAGCAGTCTTCCCCATGATTGGTCTACTTTGCTCAGATTGGTCAGACAGCCCAGTCTTTTGTGATTGGTCTACTTTGCTCTGATTGGTTAGCTGATCCAGTCTGTTGTGATTGGTCTACTCTGCTCTGATTGGTCAGGTGGCTCAGTCTGTTGTGATTGGTCTTCTCTGCTCTGATTGGTCAGGTGGCTCAGTCTGTTGTGATTGAAACCCATGTCTTGCATACGTCTGTGCGTAGTGGTTCTTGAAGCATTGACTCCAGCTGCAGTCCACTCTTTGTGAATCTCCCCCACATTTTTGAATGGGTTTTGTTTCACAATCCTCTCCAGAGTGTGGTTATCCCTATTGCTTGTACACTTTTTTCTACCAAATCTTTTCCTTCCCTTCGCCTCTCTATTAATGTGCTTGGACACAGAGCTCTGTGAACAGCCAGCCTCTTTTGCAATGACCTTTTGTGTCTTGCCCTACTTGTGCAAGGTGTCAATGGTCGTCTTTTGGACAACTGTCAAGTCAGCAGACTTCCCCATGATTGTGTAGCCTACAGAACTAGACTGAGAGACCATTTAAAATACTTTTTTTGAGTTAATTGGCTGATTAGAGTGTGGCACCAGGTGTCCTTAATATTGAACCTTTTCACAATATTCAAATTTTCTGAGATACTCAATTTGGGATTTTCCTTAGTTGTCAGTTATAATCATCAAAATTAAAAGAAATAAACATTTAAAATATATCAGTACATCAATACATCTCTCCAAACCCCTCCTTTCTAAGAGTCTACTCTGCTCTGATTGGTCAGATGGCCCAATTTGTTGTGATTGGTCTACTCTGTTCTGATTAGTCAGATGGCCCAGTCTGTTGTGATTGGTCAGATGATCCAGTCTGTTGGGATTGGTCTACTCTGCTCTGATTGGTCAGATGGCCCAGTCTGTTGTGATTAATCAGATGATCCAGTCTGTTGGGATTGGTCAGATGATCTAGTCTGTTGGGATTGGTCTACTTTGCTCAGATTGGTCAGACAGCCCAGTCTTTTGTGATTGGTCTACTTTGCTCTGATTGGTTAGCTGATCCAGTCTGTTGTGATTGGTCTACTCTGCTCTGATTGGTCAGGTGGCTCAGTCAGTTGTGATTGGTCTTCTCTGCTCTGATTGGTCAGGTGGCTCAGTCTGTTGTGATTGGTCTACTCTGCTCTGATTGGTCAGGTGGCTCAGTCTGTTGTGATTGGTCTTCTCTGCTTTGATTGGTCAGACGGCCCAGTCTGTTGTGATTAGTCTGGTCTGCTCTGATTGGTTAGCTGATCCAGTCTGTTTTGATTGGTCTACTCTGCTCTGATTGGTCAGGTGGCTTAGTCCGTTGCGATTAGTCTACTCTGCTCTGATTGGTCAGACGGCCCAGTGTGTTGTGATTGGTCTAGTCTGCTCTGATTGGTTAGCTGATCCAGTCTGTTGTGATTGGTCTACTCTGCTCTGATTGGTCAGGTGGCTCAGTCTGTTGTGATTGGTCTTCTCTGCTCTGATTGGTCAGGTGGCTCAGTCTGTTGTGATTGAAACCCATGTCTTGCATACGTCTGTGCGTAGTGGTTCTTGAAGCATTGACTCCAGCTGCAGTCCACTCTTTGTGAATCTCCCCCACATTTTTGAATGGGTTTTGTTTCACAATCCTCTCCAGAGTGTGGTTATCCCTATTGCTTGTGCACTTTTTTCTACCACATCTTTTCCTTCCCTTCGCCTCTCTATTAATGTGCTTGGACACAGAGCTCTGTGAACAGCCAGCCTCTTTTGCAATGACCTTTTGTGTCTTGCCCTCCTTGTGCAAGGTGTCAATGGTCGTCTTTTGGACAACTGTCAAGTCAGCAGTCTTCCCCATGATTGTGTAGCCTACAGAACTAGACTGAGAGACCATTTAAAAGACTTTGCAGGTGTTTTGAGTTAATTGGCTGATTAGAGTGTGGCACCAGGTGTCCTCAATATTGAACCTTTTCACAATATTCAAATTTTCTGAGATACTCAATTTGGGATTTTCCTTAGTTGTCAGTTATAATCATCAAAATTAAAAGAAATAAACATTTAAAATATATCTGATTGGTTAGCTGATCCAGTCTGTTGTGATTGGTCTACTCTGCTCTGATTGGTCAGGTGGCTCAGTCTGTTGTGATTGGTCTACTCTGCTCTGATTGGTCAGATGGAAATGAAATGCCCTTTACCATATCTGATTTTCTGCTCCAGAGGCTTCCTCTGCACTTGATACATAGTGATACAAACAGTAACGATAACATCAGTTTTCCCATATCAATTCAAGCACGAGTCTTCATCTTTTGGAAGTGCATGCATAGTGGATTTGCTTTCGGAAAGCAGAAAACAGTGTCTTCTCAACATGTCGACAGCACAAACCAAAATCTTCCAGGCCTCAGCTACAACTACAGTGTTTGAGGGCGGGTCAAAGTAGACGCTGTTTGCGGGCAGCCAATGAAGACTATAGAATTATGCTAAATTGTTATAAATGGATAAATGGATTCATGCAAATTTGTTATAAACCTACATAGGTTCAAGCAGGAAATAACACTGGAATTACTGACAAATCGTCTTTCTTTTAGGAGAAAATAACTCCAGTTATTGTGCACTTTGATCTATAAAACTTTGCAGACTTTTTACATTCAGCTATATTATACACTGCATGCAAGATAATATCAGAAAAAGGTGCACTTTAAAATAATTGTTCACCAAATAAACTGAATAAATAATGAACTGTTCCTTCAATTCATGTCCATCAAAGAATTGAACTGCAAAAACAGCTGTATGAACACATTATTGATTGAGGTTTAAAACAAACTACATGCGATAATGCTGTGTAAATCTGGTCTACACTGCATTCTTGATGGGATTATAAACTGTTCAGGATGTGTTTGTGACTCACCCAGACAACGGTAGGGCACGACGATGAAGGAGCGTGTCTGACAGTGGCCCCAGCCCTTCTTACACCAGCCTGGGATGGTCGCTGGAGATGAGGCCTCTTCCACATGAGAGATCTGCAGTCCTGGATACATCTAAAATACGGCGAGAACGACAGACACAAACTCACGTGAGGAAAGAGCAGGGGACAGGAGTCAGGATCACAACAGTTGGAAGAAGGACAGGGGAATAATACATTTAGCATGCAGAAAACAATAAGAACAAGGGGAGGAGCAGGAACAGGACAAAAATAAATAAAACCACTCCGGATAAGGATCCATGGAAGCCATTTGGCCACAGTTCGTCACTGCACAGTGAAATATTCAATTATTTCTGTTTAATGTTTAATGAAATGTGTTAATTGTGAAATTCACTACCACTTTCTGAGTGAAAAATTGTATCTACAACAATTTTTTTCAGTGTAGTTGCACATGGGAGTCTTTTATATGACCATAGCTAAACCACACATGCAATTAATAGCAAGTCAGATAAACACATAATGGATGCTTTGTTTAGCTGATGGTTACTTTTTAATGCGAATACTCTCATTTTACCACAAGAGGGAGTCGCTGAGTCAATCATGCCAGCTAGGACTGCAGCACTTTACAGTTAATAAAGAAAGAATTAAAAAAAAATCTGTGTTTGGCCAGCTGGGGGCGTCAGAAAACTCATTGCGTGTTATTCACAAATGTCCAAAGCTATTACACCTCACCTTCAAAACATATTTGCAGGGGCACTGAGTCATACTGAATCATCTGTACATTATTAGGATTTTGTTATAATTCATAATAAAATCATAAACTGAATTACATAGGAGAGGGGATATAGGGAAAGAGGGGAAATGGATAAATATGTACGTATATTCAGAAATATACATGTGTATATTGTCATATTAGGTTTGTTTCACTATATATTTTTATATATAGATCAGATTTGACAAGACAAGGTCAGTTACACAAATAAAAAAAGTTGTGAGTAAAAATTCAACAAATGTTTTCTTTCAATATTCTGTCCTCGCAATCGATTAATCACTTCCAAAATTAAAGGTTGTGTTTAAATAATATACGGTGTATAATTATTATGTATATATAAATACACACTTCTTCATGTCTTTATTTAAGAAATATTTGCATGTATATACTGTATATATATATTTATATAATTTATCTTTTTTATATATAAATATAACATATTTTTCTTAAATATATATATATGCATGTGTGTGTATTTATATATGCATAATAATTATACACAGTATATTATGTAAACACAAACTTTTATTTTGGATGCGATTAATCGATTGCACAGCACTATCTGCATATATATATATATATACACAGGATATATAACCCATTGACATTTTGTTATTATTCCGTATTTGCTTAAACAATAAAAAATGTGCCTCATACCTGAGATAACTGGGCTAAAGGGTTTGCGCACACAATCTGCTGCATTTCAACGTCCTTTAGTTGTAAATTCATATTCACAATACAGGACAACCTTGAGTTCATTACTGCTTAATTTTGAATGTAGTGTAATATTTGCAAATATTCTTTGAAAAAGAGTATTGTCCTGGGTATATGCATGCATCAAATCCATTCGCACTGGGCTGAAACAAGTGAAAGTGTAATCTTTCAGACATATGGAAAGGGATTATTATGTTCTAAACAAGCTCTGGCAATGAGGCTGGAGTCCACTGGCAGACTGCTAGTCTAAACCTCATCCAACCAGAAGAATGACATATTCTTTGGCCTCTTCATTCCATTTTGATGTCACTCGTGCCAGCTAGCTTATGTATATGTCACTTCGTGCCAAGCTAGAATGCGGGCACAATAATGCTTTTAAAAGCCATTAGGCAGAATGACTGGTTGACTGGTTCAACCCAGATTAGAGCACAACGAGGTGATTTTACACTGTGGAGCTAGGGACAGTGTGTTGATTCAGACAAGGTTGGACAGACATTGCTGGCACGTTTAGTGCACAGAGAGACAAAACACGCTTTTTTCAGGCTGACATCTCAATTTTCAGAATTGCTGTCATGCAATAATACACGCTTAGAGTATTGTGCGCTGATTTCAGCCATGAAATACGCTAAATCTTATTCGGCGAGGCGCATTTGGCAATCGAGATATATTGAATGACCAGAAGAACGCAGGAAAGCGTGGAATTTTTCAATCTTGTTATCCGTCAGGAATGCAATGGGAATTGCAATTCTATAGGGATGCAGGGGAATGCTATTTTGCAATGTTGATATCCTTAAGGGACACGGAAGTGTATTCGGAAGCGCTGCTGTAAACTGATGAAAAACCGAGGAAAACAACCAGGAACCATAGCTCATTCCTAATTCCTCTAGATGAGACAACAGGGAACGAAAACTTGCAATCCTCTTAGGAGTCAGAGAATACCGTCACATTAGCCGCACAATATGTTTGAGCCCGGGGCGTACGGAGATCATAAATCTCCACTGCTGATTGATGGTGAAGAATATGGCCATTATCCTGCACACTTAATACGGGAAGAGTTAGACAGAGATTTGCATCGAGTTCCCTGTGTATGCACATAAACGACGTTGCACATTTTAGTCTTGTTTTACAATGCTAATATTAGAGCAGGCTGCCCTCGGCGTTCACCTTGAGAATATGCTTGAGTGGAGATTGTCTGAGGATGCTTGTCCAAATAGTAATTAAACCAATCACAGTGCATGCTAATGTACGTGCGCCGAGTTTGATGTTTTGTGCTTGACTGAAATTAATTACATGAGTTCAACAGAACAGAATAAAAGTAGAAGAGAATGTAATACAATCAGTCAAATAGAATAGGACTCCACTGAATAGAAAAGAGCAGTGGAATAGAATAGAACGAGAGCACAAAACAAAATTTAATGGAATCAAATGATATCAAACTAAATTGAAAAAACAAAAAACAAACGGAACAGAATGTAACAATGGAATAGAAAAGACTAGACTAAAATAGAATAGAACAGAGCAGAAAACTAAATACTGTAAATAAACAATAAACCTCAAAATATATAGGAGAGAATAGAGCACAAAAAATTGAAAAAACAAATATAGAAAAGACTAGAATAAAATAGAATAGCACACAAAACAAAATACTGTTAATAACGCTAAAAACTAAAAGAATAGGTGAGAATAGAGCACACAAATACAAATGGAACACAATGGAACAATGAAATAGGAAAGTCTAGACTAAAAGTGAATAGAATAGAGCACAGAACAAAATACTATAAAATAAAATTCAAAACAAAAAACAAAACTGAAAATGAAAATATAGAAAAGACTATACTAAAATAGAATAGAACAGACTACAAAACAAAATACAGTAAATAAACCTCAAAACAAAATAAACAAGAGAGAATAAAGCACTAACAAAAAAACAAACAGAAAACTAGTGCTGTCAATCAATTAAAAATTAACACTTAAAATACTTACGTTTTTAATATATTTTGTAATGTAATAATTTCACAGTCCAAAATAATGTAGAAAAAACTTAAAGACAGTATATTTTAAATACTGTTTTACATTTATTAGGCTTCAAAAAAATATAACAACTTCACATAAAACCATTATAATAAATGTCATATTAACCGGTAGGAAATATACAGAAATTGAATAAAGTTATCAAACAGTCTGCATTGCATAAATTTAATTATATATAATATAGATTAATCCTTATTAAAGCTTCAAACGTTCTTTAGTCAAGAGCAGTGAGCGATTTTCTCTGTTGCTACGTTCTCTGATTAACATTAATGACAGACAGCATTAGAGGCTGCTGTCGCTTTAAGACCTGCCGCTGCTGCACATGACGCGGATCTCACACGCCTAACATTTTATTACGCAACTCTTTAAAACAGACATTTTGGCATAATTCTGTGTGTTATTGTTCGTTCAAGCGTGAAAGAGAACTCGATTAAGGTTTGCTGTCTGTGCTCCGTGTGTGTGTGTGTATAACATAGACAGGACATTCACAGACAGCGTGTTTTCTTGTGTATTGTCGCGCCTAAATGGTTTAAAAACATTTGCATGAATAAGAGTGTGATCATATAATGTTGCGCAGCCAAAGGATGACAGAAAAAAAATGGATGCTCGTTTATTACGTTAAATATTTTAACGCGCTAAACTGGACAAAAATAAATTGCATGTGTTAACCCGTTAACATTGATAGCACTATAAACAAAACAAAACAAAATACAAAACGAAACAAAATGGAAAAAATGAACACACAATCAGATTAGAAAAGCACCTCTTGGCAGTATGACAGGATCTTGCTGGGCTGGGTGAAGCATCCCTGTCGCCCCTGAGGATCTGGTTCCCACTGTCCGCTCTCAGTGTTCATGTGTAGAAGCTGACGACCACAAAACATGGCAATCTGAGGTTCTGCCACATGAGGACCACCAACCGGTCCATTCACCTCCGTCATGGCCAGAGCCTGAGAAAAAGAGAGAGAGAGAGATTTTGACTTTTCAAACTGATTCAAACTCAAAGTGACCCTCAACTGTACATTAAAACATTACATTTGCTGTACACATATGTTCTTGCAGGGGCTTTCTTGCACAACCAGACTTGTGACTATAACCAAAGCAAGAATACAAGTGCCAATCTATTAAAATACATTACAATATAGTAGGCAAACACAAGAAGAACAAGTATACAACACGTTTATATTCTAGAAAAGATATGCAAACTTTATATATTGTATCGTATTAAGAAAGTGAGAGAACTCAAATTGTTCGAAGTTCGGAGTGGCCTACATTCCTGATAAAAACAAGTTAAGCCTGGCTGCCTGTTATTACTGCAAACCGCAGAGCGATAAGAAATATTTGAGGCCAGCAGAAATTCAGAGCGATAGATAAGTGGAAAGGACAGGACAAGGAGAGACGCAGAGACAGGGAAGAAGGGTGAGTACAGTTGTTATCACTGCCCTGACAGAGAGGAGGAAATATAACATGGAGACTCATTATTGAATTTCAAATTGAGCCAGCAAGCCAGACCTGCTGATAACCCTAAATGCAGCTTATCCATCTTCCATCAAACCTGTGCGTGTAACTGGAGGACAGGCAAAGACAGTACATTGAGCTGCAGATGTGCACAGCAACAGCTTTTGTCACTGGATACTATAGTCACAAATATGTCTGCTCACCCATCCGGTGAAAATCAAAATGTTAACGAATTCAAAAGGGCAAAGGTGAACTATTATCTTTAAAAAGGTATCAAAACAAAAAGTGGCATTTTCTCTGTGAATATGTGTTCTGTCTACATAGTACACTTTCCACAATCCCTTCTTGACTATCTCCAGCTGAGTTGGGAATGAAAAAAAAAAAGTTAACAGCATTTAAATAAATAAATAAACACTATACATATTAAGTAAATATTATTAATAAATAAATAAAATAAAATAAATAAATAAATATTTTAATAAATAAATAAAATACTAAAATAATACTATTATTAAATAAAATATTAATTAAGGAAAAATAAATAAATAAATATTATTTGATATGCAGCAATTTGTTTTAAATTGTAGTATGCTCAATATCAGTAGAAATAAAATTGGAAAATAAATTGACGTAAAAAAAAAATGTGGATCAGTTGTCTTATTGAAAATGGAATGTGCATTGCATTATGGGATACAGTAAGCTTACTATAGGCAAATATAGTATTCAGGTGTTCCGTGCCTTCAAAAAACACAGTATACATGCTGCAGGAAATAGAAGTATCACCATTGAGAACACACCCTCAGTCCCTGATTCGTTCTGCTCTCTCGCCTTCTCTCTCACATCACTCAGTTTCTAGTTCATTCACATCCTCTGTCTCTTTGGCAAAGGATGTAGGTATTGATCTGAAATCTGTTCAGCACTCCTGGAGGAAGGCCCCGGGGACAGTCACACATGCAGAGCAAACAGTAACCCCGTGCTAGAGTCAGATGTTAATACAAGCTCATTGACCACTAGGTCATTTGAGTACAGCAATACAGAGCAGGAAACAAGGGATCAGGCGAGAAAAGAAAGTCTAATCAGGGGAGAGGCTTCATTTCATCTGGGTATCTACCCATTTCACTGTTTAAGGCTTAGTAGCGGTAGTCAGCACACTAATCGCTTCTCTGCATCGAGGAAAAAACAAGTGTTTGTTTCTGTGTTTGTATATTGTGTGCAGGTCATTTGTCTTCTGCAGGGACAAGCCTCACATATTCATATACATATATATATATATATATACTGTATATTTTGTATGTAGCAGACAATGTAATCCAAAAAGCCTGTTGTTACTCACCTCATTTTAATAATCCCAAAGCAAATGAAATCAAATCAGATATATAGCTGAGGTCATATTTAATTCAGAAAGTCTAAAATATTGTAATATGGAGAAATGTATGGTGACCACATAAATGTTACTTAAAACAAAATGGCTTGGAAAAAGAACAAAATAAAAATAATAGTCCTTCACAATTTATGGAAAAGACTATAAAATAAGCAATACAAAAACAAAGATTTTATGGCAACAAAATAAAATCAACATGCGCAAGAATTGTCACTGACAGGGCTGCTTTTCAGAAGAGAAAATGACTGCGCCTTTCAAAAGCATCATTAATCTGGGGTTTGTCTGTGCTGGAGTGATTTATCCTGGATTAAATCTAATCTGATAAATTATAGTCAAATTTATATCAGGGTACAGACACTGAATTGAAGAGAGGCAGCAATTTAAATGAGCGATTGTTTAAAAGTGTCAGACAGAGCACTAGCTTCACTTATCCTGACACACAACCAGAATTGGATATCAAAATCATCTGAAGAAAAAAAGAAAATATGTGACCCTGGACCACAAAACCAGTCATAAGGGTACTGAAATTGATTTTTCTGAAATTGAGATTTATACATCATCTGAAAACTGAATAAATAAGCTTTCTATTGATGTATGGTTTGTTAGGATAGGGTGAAAAAAAATCTAAATATTGAGAAAATTGCCTTTAAAGTTGTCCAAATGAAGTCCTTAGCAATGCATGTTACTAATAAAAATACATTTTTGATATATTTACGATAGACAATTTACAAAATATCTTCATGGAATGTGATCTTTACATAATATCCTAAAGATTTTTGGCATAAAAGAAAAATAGATAATTTTGACCCATACAATGTATTGTTGGCTATTGCCAAAAATATACCTGTGCGACTTATGACTGGTTTTGTGGTCCAGGGTCACATATATGTATACAGTGCTTGCCAAATGCGGGTGGATTTCAGCAGTGGTGTGTAAAAGTGATTTGCCGGGTTGAATTTTATATATAATAATAAAATAATAAACTAATTGCAATATGACACTACGACACTACACTACAGTGTTGCGCATCACACACGATTCTGTTGAGCTTATGAATGCAATGGCCAATCAGAGGCGTCCAGATTAGTCATCACTGAGTTTTTTTTTTTGTTTAATGCGTGCGCTCACTGACTGAATTCTGCACTCTCGGGAATTCTCTCATCAGAAACGACAAAATGCAGATGTAAGTCAGAGATTCATTTCACAGTGTAGACGGCTTCATTGATTATATTGGGAGTTTTTATTTTTATTGATTATATTGGGAGTTTTAGAGCGCGTGTGTAACAGTATATTAGGTCCGTGCCGCTCTTAAAGTGACAGCAGTCATTAATGTCAATCAAACAAGAAAAGACAAAGATAAAATCACTCACTGCTCTTGAATAAGCTGTAGTTTAAAATAAGGATTAGTCTATATTTAATGTATACAGCAGTGTTATTTTACATTATTTAATGTCTGTTGTAGGCTATTACTTATCTGAATACCACTGTTAGTACATCTCCCTGAAAAGGAACTTTTGATCTGTTGTATTTTTTGTCGGTTTTGTTTCTTTGTTTTTTGCTGACTGTTTACTTGTCTTCTGTAACTGTTTTGAGGACTTTTTTACATGAATTAATCTTGTCTTAGTTTTTTGCTGAAGTATCGATAATTGTGAAATTTCACTGACATTTAAAATGAGTCATATCATGAAATAATAATCGAATATGCTTGCACTCTGTCACTGACTAGATATATTTAAAATAATTCAGGCCACTTTTACTGGTGACAAAAGCATTATCAGGACCCACAAATATTATACATTATATTCAACATTATATATAGTAGTTTAATGTAGTGCTGACACTAAAACTACATTTTTTCTTTGTCTTAGTTTTTGCTGAAGTATCGATAACTGTGAAATTTCACTGACATTTAAAATGAGTCATATCATGAAATAAGACTTTGATTATATCACCCACCAATAATCATGTTAAAAAATAATCGTGATTTCAATATTAACCAAAATAACCGTGATTATGATTTTTGCCATAATCGGAAGCCCTAGTTTTTTGATAGGCTAATGTAAATGTTCTTTGCTCGCTTTCTGTATATAATTTATTCGCTGTTTGAATAACCGTGGAAATGAAAGTGTTATAATTAGTAACCTACAATGTTATTTATTATACGTAGTTAATATTTACACTAACATTAGGCTATGTATAGCCTTACCATGGAGTTGGTTCACCCTCTGCCTATGGAAAAAAGAAAAAGAAAAGAGTTCCACAAAAAGTAGTAGTCAGGTTGAGAATGATGTATGATCATGTACTGCGCCGATTGTAGGACACACAGCAGTGAAAAGGTGAAAGACAACATGAATTTGTTCTTTGCTCTTTGTGATTTTTTACTACTTTGCATCATAGTATTTACTGTAGTTGTTAATAATTATTTAAACAGACAGTGTTTCTCTGTCTAGGTTTTTTTTTGTTTAGTTTTTATCTTTTCAATTAATCTTATATACCCCTGCACCACTTTTATTATATGCAATAAGAAGCTAATAGACTGCATGTTTTCATAAAAAAGGAGCTTTACACAATATCGGAGCTAAATATTAAAATGACCTGTAGTGTTATGTATTTCATGTAGTCATGATTTGGGTGTGTACAGTGGTCATTTACATTTAAAAGGGTTGTAAATATAGCTCAAGTCAATTTTAGCACGCCACAGTACTTTAATCATATAAAATGTAATTTCCCAACAACAAGTGACAAGTGGCTAGTGAAAATGCTGAATGGCTACTGGCTAGTAACTTTGTAAAACCATTAGCTACAGTGACTGGTGAGCAAAAAAAGTTAATGTCAAGCCCTGTATATATATATATATATATATATATATATATATATATATATATATATATATATATATATATATATATATATATATATATAAGCTAGGAGAATTTTCTTTTCATCACACAACTAGCAATTTTGATCAGTTCGGTTCTGTGGCCAAGAGTGATTTTAAGAGAACTGTAATGACTAATGACAAACAACACATTGTAACTTGTGATTCTAACACCAGACTGGGTGTGCGTCAGTTCTGAATATGATTCTGCCGCATGAATTCTGAGGGGGAGTGCTGTTGCGAGGTTGCACGACTTAGTTGTAGGCGGAAAGACGCAATCAAAGCAAAAAACAGCTTTTAGAAGCCTGTCACAGTTGTTTTTAACACTCCAAAGCTCGCTGCATTTCAATGGCATCCCCAGCGAGGGCACCAGTCTGGCAACCTTGGCAAAGACTGGAAACCCGGCGTACTTTAATCTTCAATGACAGAGTGAATGACAGACACACAGCACTCAGCCAACCAATTAGACTGGAGATGCCCACAGGGAAGGAATAAAGAGAGAGAGAAAGGCAGAATGTGAAAGTGATCAAAGGAAAACCCTGCCTCTGCTGGCCAATGCAAAAACTTTTGAAGTCCTAATTAAAATTTATGAGGAAATAAATATATAAATCGGAGCTGTAAATATACAATAAATATACAGAACCCGCAGGAGAGAGAGAGAGTGAGCAGCATTAGTGCAGAGCTGAGAATAAGCAGCAAATGCCATTAGGAGACTGTTGGATTAAAAATTATGAAAAAAAAAAGGCTTGACGAATTGGTTTGTACCGCCGCTGCAGAGTTTGCAGTGCACACATGTGTGTGCGACAACCCTAGTGTCATGACCTTGCACTTAGTCACCGCTGAATTTCAGCTGTTGATTACTCATGAAACTGTTCTGAAGTGAACATTTGTTCGTGTCACTTTTACTTTTGAGTAAAACAGATTTCTAGTTGAACTCATCTGAATATGTACTGTATACTTCATGTTTTAGGGTTAATATTAACATTTTCTGTATTATCAGTATTGGATATTGGAAGCAATATTTTTTATAATGAATAATTTTTCCAGTTTGGGCAGTATAATCTTTTTCTTTACTAGATTTTAAAGTACAATTTTCCAACATTTCTACAATGCAATATAAATGGTTTAATGTGAAATTCCACTCTAAACAGTAAAATGCTCAACTGAGCATTTAGTGTTACAAATCATAACACACATACATAGAAACTTAAAGGTACACTATATTACTGTTCAATTTATTTTTTGTTCAATATATTTTTGTCAATATATCATCAATCCTTCTTCCAAAATGTGTTTTTGTCTTACCATGATTCACTATGCTAAGCCTATAAGTGTTTATATTTTAGGCCTAGGCATGTAACGATACCCTCATGTCACGATACATATCACGATACTGACCTCACAATACGATATTATTGCAATACTACAAGACATTTGGTAAAAGGATAACAAAAATGTACTGTTGATTAAAATGCTAAATTTGGTGTTACATTGGGGGTGGAAATGAATAGGCTTGGACTTGGTGCTAGTAACGCAATGCACAGGACAATGGTGACACCAGAATAAAAATATTCATAATTCTGAAGCTGAAAATACAGAATTATTTTAGACGAATATGCTTGCACTCTGTCACTGACTAGATATATTTAAAATAATTCAGGCCACTTTTACTGGTAACAAAAGCATTATCAGGACCCACAAATATCATCTCATTGCATTATTATACATTATATTCAACATTATATATAGTAGTTTAATGTAGTACTGACACTAAAACTTTATTTTTTTCTCACATTTTTATTTTGGGTGAACTGTACACGATACAGATTGTCACCATCCATGATACATATTGTTGCATTTTTGTATTGCGACACAATATATTGTTACACCCCTATTTAGGCCTGTCGGGATTCTTTTTGTGCAAAATTGCATACTTGTGTCCATGCGTGTCTCATCATATCCGTAAATAGAGAAAATTGCTCCGGCTACTTTGAGGAATCTGGGAGTGGCAGAGGTTAGTTACCACAACAAGGGAGAATGGTTGACATGGAGCAGCTAAATCTTGAACCTCCGGGGAATCACCCATTTTAAACAAACGCCAAACAGAGGAAAGTCTGCTGGCAAAAAGAGAATGAGACAGAGCTCATAATAAAACAAGAACCAACATTGGCCTAATGTTACAGAGTGAAATATCGACCCAGGAAGTGCTACAGGACTGTGAAGCTTTGGGGGTGTTGAAGGACTCGATCTACCCCATCTGTGTTTTGCTCATTGTACTCAGTGTTGGGGTAACGCATTACAAGTAACTTGAGTTACGTAATCAGATTACTTTGTACTTGTTAAGTAACTAGTAAAGTAACGGATTACTTTTAAATTTACAACAAAATATCTGAGTTACTTTTTCAAATAAGTGATGCAAGTTACTTAGTTTTCCCATTTATTGACTGACAGCTCTCCTGTCCACATGTTGAGAGAAATTGTAAGTAAGTGCAGAGGTGTTGTGTATGAACAAGATGATTATTGCAGTAATAGACTAAATGTGAACATTTACTCTTCTCACTTGCTGTCACATGCCTGTCCTGTCTCGTGTAGCACATGTGGTGTTTTGGTTAATTTCTTTGTCATGTGCATTCCTGTCTTCTGTCTTGACCCCACCCCTCTTGTTATCTGATTATTGTTTAATTGGCCCCACCTGTTCTCCTGCTTAATTTGTTCCCTTTATAATCTCCTTGTGTCTGCAGTCCTGTGCTGGATCGTTGTCTGATGTTCCCTGTTGTGCTTCTTGTTCATGCTCCTGGTATTTAGTTCATGTCAAGTTTGGTTTTCCTCCTCGTGGGTATTTGGTTTGTGTTTGTTTTTATTTTTATTTAATAAAGTCACCTTTTCTTCCTGCACTTGAGTCCTCGCTACCTTTTCATTTGTACCCGTTCTTGACATAACGATCCAGCCACCATGAGGACTCAGCGGAAGAAGGGTTCGCCTCATCCACCAGCCCCCACTGTCCCGTGCCTTCAACACCAGCGCATACTTCAGTTTGAGCTCTTATGTTCCCTCCGTCAGCAAGGGACGGAGCCTAGAAGGTTTGCTGAAAAATTCAGCAGAGCGGCAGAGGGTCTAGGACTCAACGACGGGACGCTCAAGGACCTTTTTAATTATGCCCTGGCTCTGCCTTGCTCTGTCCGCGCCGCCCAGGCGTCTTGCTCTGCTATGGTCACCCACTGATCAGCGTCCAGAAAGGGCTCCGTCCCGTGCACCGAGTCCGGAGAGGGCTCCGTCCCGTGCACCGTGTCCGGAGAGGGCTCCGTCCCGTGCACCGAGTCCGGAGAGGGCTCCGTCCCGTGCACAGAGTCCGGAGATGGCTCCAGCCCCTGACCAGCATCCAGAGATGACTCTGCTTCCCGTCTCGAGTCCAGAGAGGACTCGGCTTCCTGAACTGTGTGGGCCGCCCTGGCCTCCTGAACTGTGTGGGCCGCCCTGGCATCCTGAACTGTGTGGGCCGCCCTGGCCTCCTGAACTGTGTGGGCCGCCCTGGCCTCCTGAACTGTGTGGGCCGCCCTGGCCTCCTGAACTGTGTGGGCCGCCCTGGTCTGTCCCTCCCGTCCAGCCCCGCCCTGGTCTGTCCCTCCCGTCCAGCCCCGCCCTGCCCTGGTCTGTCCCTGCCGTCCAGCCCCGCCCTGGTCTGTCCCTCCTGTCCAGCCCCGCCCTGGTCTGTCCCTGCCGTCCAGCCCCGCCCTGGTCTGTCCCTCCTGGCCAGCCCCGCCCTGGTCTGTCCCTCCCGTCCAGCCCCGCCCTGGTCTGTCCCTCCTGTCCAGCCCCGCCCTGGTCTGTCCCACCCTGGTCTGTCCCAATAAAGTCACCTTTTCTTCCTGCACTTGAGTCCTCGCTCCCTTTTCATTTGTACCCGTTCCTGACACTTGCACAAAAACAGATTCAGTATTCCTCAAAATGAATAAAATCAGTGAAATGCAAAATCAGAATACTAAGCAAACCTCCAATAATTAAATATGCTAAATAAAACAAATATTTTTATGCATTTAATCTCATTTTATTGACCAGTGTACTTGCTGCTGCTGACCTTCGATGATTCAGTTAAACCATAGGCAAAAATGACTTAAGATTTTTTGTTTTTATTGGTAAAGTAAGTGTTAAACTTTCTTCTCCTGGATCCTATTCTTCTGTAATCACGAATGGCAGCACAGCTGAAAGGTTTGTTTGAGCTGCATGCTCTATTGTACACATGTGAATTTGCAGTTTCTTCAGCCTGAGGCTTATTATTTTAATTTAGGTATGAAAGGGCCTTTACATTTGCCCAAAAAATATAACTTTTTTTTGTAATAAAAAAAAACAAAAAACAAGCCCAGCCCAGGTGGAAAAAAGTAACGCAAAAGTAACATAACGCATTACTTTTCTTAAAAAGTAACTAAGTAAAGCAATTAGTTACTTTTTCAGGGAGTAACGCAATATTGTAATGGCATACTCTTCAAGGTAACTTTCCCCAACACTGATCGTACTGAATATATTCCAGATGTAGTCTTTGACAAAAATGTGATTTTCTCAGCTTTTTTACTCAAAATGTTCCTTTTTTTTATGAAACTTACCCACATTCAAGTGTTGATAAAAAAAGAATGCATGAAGCTAAAATAAAACTGCACTGTATTTATGATATTCATATTTATAATGCAATCAACAAATCAATGCTAAAACTTCAGTTACAACAATAGAACAACATTGGTTTTTGGGCAAAAACATAAAACTAATTGTCATTTAACATTAGTGCATCTCTAATATGTGTTGAACTAAGCTGATAGTACTATAGTTATTGGTAGCTGAAATATGCTTATTCAAAATGTAAACATAAACAAATTGAGCAAGGGATGTGTTGAACTTCAAAATCTGTGTAGATTCTGTGCGGGCCTATTTGATTACATTACACTGAACCGAAACATACACAATTTTTACATACCATGAAAAAGAAGCCTTTTTGAAGACCTTTGATGTGGTTTAAAACAGGATGAACCATGGTACGGGACCTGCAGCTCTATCTACTGAAACGCTGCTCAGATAATGGGATGAGATTTTTTTTTTTTTTTTAACTGGAGGAAGGTCAAAGCCACATGGGAGACTTCCGGACATTTGAGAAGATAACCTGCCTGCATGCTCTCGAGCTCTTAGTTCCACATGCACACATGGCACAGACACACATTCAGAAACACACACGGTCGAGATCAATACCCAGAGATGCTGTACAATCCTGCTCCTTTAATCGATATCAGTGCATCAGGAGCCCCGAGGTCTGATCTAAAACATGCACGCACACGCACACACACACACACACACACACAAACAGGAGGTTTGTTATATACCAAGTCTTTTGGCTTAGGCCAGATTGCATTCTGGGAATAGCAAATACGCATGACTCCATGATGTGCATCATGCCATTAATTCTTGCAGTCTGCTAAAACCTGAGCCGGGTTGCACAATGGTTGATGTTCTTCATCCAAAGCAGAAGAAAAAGCACTAAGCAGCAACTCTTTCTCTCGGATAAAAGAACCGTCTGTAAGAGTTATTGTATTGGGGATGACAGAGATGAACGCATGCTCTCATTCTCTACAAGATATTTAAGACGCAGCCTTTTATCTTGCTTGCTGATGACAGATGTCATCAGTCTTGAAACACTTGGCAGGCTGAAGTGAAAGGCTTATGCTTAAAGGGATAGTTCTTCTGTGGAAAAACAAAGTAGAAATTTTGAACAGTTTACCTGTCACTCTTTTCAAAGCAATTATAAAAAACAAACAAGCGACAAAAAAAGAACCTTTTTTACTACCCTAAAAGTAGTCCATATGACTTGTGAGCTAAACTTACATTCAAAGGTTTGGGTCAGTTTTAAAAAAAAAATAAATGAATACCTTTATTCAGAAAGGATGCATTAAATTAATTGAAAGTGACAGTAAAAACATAATGTTACAAAAGATTTCCATTTCAAATAAATGCAAAACATTTCTATTAAATCAAAGAATCCTAAAAAATCAG
Organism: Rhinogobio ventralis; assembly: GCA_039654625.1. Lineage (NCBI taxonomy): Eukaryota > Metazoa > Chordata > Actinopteri > Cypriniformes > Gobionidae > Rhinogobio > Rhinogobio ventralis. Next base: position 13,259,306 of record CM077199.1, read on the forward strand.
CACAACTGTTTTCAACATTGAGAATAATATGAAATGTTTCTTGAGCAGCAAATCATCAAATTTCTGTAGGATCATGTGACACTGAAGACTGGAGTAATGATGCTGAAAATTCAGCTTTGACATCACAGGAATACATAATATTTTAATATACAATATATTCAGTTCTTTTAAATGGTAATAATATTATAATATTTCAGTTTTTACTGTATTTTTGATCAAATAAACGCAGCCTCCTAAAAACATTACAAACATCTTACCAACACCAAATATTCATTTAGGGTATTCAAAGCCTTTGGAACCACTGTGACTGATTCCAGATCGGTCGAATTTGTGAATTAATAATCAGGTTTTTGCGAACTTGATCAATAAGCAAAAAGACATGTTCATGAACAGGAGAGCTAGGGCTGATTTTCAGATACCAAAGACATAGAATAGAGCACATGAGTATGAACTACTCATACATACATATATACAGTGGTGGCCAAAATGGACAGATCTGAAAATATAGATTTTTTTTTTTGCCTCAAAACATTTCATAATGTTCATGAAACATGCAGATGGTTGCTCTGAGCACAACAAATATCAGATAAAGTGAGCCGTACTGGTTTTATCCACTTTTAAACTTTAATATTTGGTATGTCCAACTTTTGCAGCAATTACAGCAGTACATCTCTCTGGCATGTCAATATATTTCCTGAGAACTTCAACACTACTGTTATCCCATGCCTTCTGCAACTGAAGCCAAAGGCTTTCCTTTGAATGTACAATAGATCTGGCCAGTTTGTGTGACATTGACATAGGCCTAGCTTGTTTTTTGTAAGGAAAATTACCTAAATCTCTAATCTAATAATTTTGGCCACCACTGTATATATATATATATATATATATATATATATATATATATTTTTTTTTTTTTTTTTTTTTGAAGCTTGACAGCCCCAGTCAGTCCTCATTCACTTTCATTATACTGACAAAAGTGGCAAGCAGATTAAACTAAATATTTTGTGTTCCAATGGAGAAAGAAAGAAAATCATAAGGATATGGGTTTGAAAAAAAGACTGGCAATAACTGGTATTTTTTGGGTGAACTCTCTCTTCATGTTCTCTGCTTGAGGATCTAACTGCAGCAAACCAAATGATGCATGTAAACAACATCTAATAGCAAATTCCCCTGCAGACATAACCAACAACACGGCACTATTAGATACAAAAAGGAAGCAGGGATATGGGATCGAGTTTAATTTGTGCTCTGAGGCACACAGTGAAATTAACAAAAGATAATAATGAAGAAAAAGATGTATTGAGATGCTTTCCAAGTAAAAGAAAACATGTTGCTCTACGATAAAATAGCATTCATTTGCCTCCCGCAATAGAAATTGCAGCATTTCATACCACGTCTCGATAAAAAGAAAATCCCATCAATGCAGATTTAGTCATTGTTCTATTTTAATCGGCCATGCCATCTCACAAATGTAATTAGATTACATTCTGATCCATTCCATTAAGTTTAGTTCAATTCAGTTCAAAAGCTTTATCATCCATTACCTTTAAAAACATAAAATTATATTTGACTCATAATGCAAGTCACAAGCTCCCTTGTAATGCTATTGAAGAGCTCCATTTGATTCCTGTGTGCTCTTGAACTCTAACATTCAGCAGCCGTCGATTAAACGCTGTTAAACAGCCGTGACTACATTCACAAATAACACCGGCCCATTTAAAATGGATTTGCTCTCATTCATTGCTACTCCCTCTCCATCTGTACAATGGAAACTCAAGATTTTATCGTGCAAAAGGGCATGCACACACAGCTCAAGCCGTTCAAAACAGCTTGTGTACTTGTTTTTGGAGGGTTATGTTGTGATTGATTTTCCGTCACGTCAAAGTGAAGTTCAGCAAGCTGCATGTTTCCCCACAGCTCATTCAGGCAGAGAGCGAGTGTTCACCTTAGCCGAGTGAAACTCCTTAATAGGACAGTCAGAGCTATGACTTAGAAACAACATAGAAAAGGGAAGGGAAGCACAGACATACACCTACACAGTTACACTGAAATGGGATTTGGCTCAAGTACTTTAAACCAATGACTTTTAACCTAAACAAACCACACACACACACTATACTTCCTAGTATGAATGGCATGAACAGACTAGTTCAACTACTTTGAAACTACCGTTAAAAAGTTTAGGGTTGCTAGTTTTTGAAAGAAAACTTCAATTCTTCAGTAAGGATACATTAAAGGGGTCCTATAATGCCGCTTGTACAAGATGTAAAATAAGTCTCTGATGTCCGATTGTGTATGTGAAGTTTTAGCTCAAAATACCCCACAGATCATTTTTATACCATGTTAAAATTGTCACTTTTTGAGGGCGAGCAAAAACGCATCGTTTTTGTGTGTGTCCCTTTAAATGCAAATGAGCTGCTGCTCCCGGCCCCCTTTCAAGAAGAGGGTTCAGAGCTCCAATTACCTCAAGCAGACACGCACCGAAAAAAGTCAGAAACTGTTCAGCCTTTTGTGTTCAAACCGGAGTCGGACAATAATTGAGAGACTCAAGAAGAAGTGACAACATGTAGAATGTAACAGGATGTTTCTGAATGGTTAGTTCATGAATGTATGTAGCTGATGTGGAGTTAACGATCTTCAAGTTATTGATTAGCATATTCTGTCATGGTAATCTATAAATTGCTCGTGTGGGAACTGTTGTAAGATGCCTACAGAGCCAGAGAATATATGCTGCATGAAGATAGAACAGGTATAGTTTAGTTTAATTACGGTTATAACTTTTATGACATGCTATTGCACTTGTGTTACATACTGTATTGCAATAAATGTGAAAAGCCGGATGCGACAGCTTGAGCAGACTCCCAAATGTGCTCTACTACAACAACTCTTCCTGTTCTCAACATGGCCTCACCCCCTTTGTTGCGTGTTCCTGGGGGCAAGATTTATGTAAATTTTAGGGTTAGTGATGTCACGTTAATAAGCTTGTTGCAGTCCCTACCAGCCGTTTGTTGTAGTCCTTAAAAAGCAATTTATTTTAAAGAAAATAAAGAAAATACTCCCTTTGAGGGAGGTCTGATAAGAGGTCTTTGTACCATTAAAACATGCAAGTTTCAAAGCTTAAAAGGTACTTCTCATTATAAACAAAACATTTATTTAATCAAGCTTCAAAAACGGCTTGTTTGGATATTGTGGGATTTGTGACATCACACGGGCAAACACATTTGCATATGACTGCCTCCAGAACAGGGCATTGTCAAATAGTTGTACATCAGCACACCACAGGCCCCGCCCACTAGTGTCTAGTCGCTAAACAGCTGACACTTGCCAACACCGGACACAAGAGTCACGTCAAAAGCAAATAGAACCCATTATTATAATGACTGACGCTGTCTACACTGGATGTGCTTTACTCCACATGCTTGAGTCTGCTGACAACAGGACAAATGGAAGAGTGAATTGAACCATAAAGGAATGTTCGATTTTACACGTCCTATTTGCTCATTTCTTTCGAGAATTTTTGAAGGATCCCAGCATCAGGAACAAGTGGATGGTTTATTTTAATAATAATAATAATAATTTGTTACATTTACGTGGAAGGGGGAAATCTCCTCAACCACCACCAATGTGCAGCATCCACCTGGATGATGAACGCTCACCACACACCAGCTGATTGGTGGAGAGGATACCGAGTGATGAAGCCAATCGTATATATATATATATATATATATATATATATATATATATATATATGGGGATGATTAGGAGGCCATGTTGGACAGGGGCCAATGGGCAGATTTGGCCACGATGCCGGGGTTACACCCCTACTCTTTATCGAAGGACATCCTGGGATTTTTTAATGTCCACAGGGAGTCAGGACCTCGGTTTAACGTCTCATCCGTTTGGGGCGTTGATACTGTTTCCTATGCAGTGATGTTAGCCAATCATAACTGTGGCCATTTACTGACGAGGGTCAGAATGCAGTCTGAATAAAATCGTTTTCCCAAATATATATTTGTTTTCTTGTTCAAACAATTGTATTAATATTATAAGTGAACCTCAAGGAACATATAAAAAAAAAAAAAATCCTTCCATTAAATAGTGTAGTAAACATAGCATTTGCAACTCATTTTGTTCCATAATTGGACATATAACAAGGGAAACAGGACGTTCAATAAGAATATTATGAAAGTTACTATATTTCAATAAAGATTACCAACAATTGTTCTTTGGAATAACATTCATTAACCAATAAATCACAGAGAAAAACACCAGGAATGTGTATTAAGAAAGTATATTGACCACCATACTAAAGCAAACACAAAACCGCCCCATATTCAATCCACCTTCCCTTGAGATTGTGTTCCAGCTGTTTGTGGCAACATATGAAATATGATTCATTCAATAACAGTTCCCTGCTTTCTGATTAAATATTCTACACCGCTCGCTGTTCCTGGTCGTGGATGCAGGATGACATCATGCCTGGCGATGATGCAATCGTGCAGAGCTGCTGGGTAAGTGAGCAGGGAAAGGACACCAGTTCATCATGTGTCACCTTTTAACAAGTCAACCTCATTTTAATCCATCAGACCACCCTGCAGTAAATACAGAGTGTATGGATTGTGTGTGTGACAGTGTGCGTGGATCCTCTATTCATTAGAGATGCAGTCATCTCCATTTGAGATGAGTCCATACACCATGTGTCATTTTAGACAGGCAACTGTCAGTTAGTGGGCCGCAGGTATTTTGTCCCTCACACTACTGAATCACGGTTCCTCTTCAAACTTAGAATAAAACATCAGTATTCATCTGCTAAGGTATATTGATGTACCTTAGTCAAGATATATGTCATATTGAATTGATGCTAATGAAAATGAGGTTCTGGGGGATATAAGTGAAGTCTCTTCAGTGGATTATATTGATCACAAATGGCAAAATATATAATTTCTTTGGCTAAAATATATTTTAAATATAATTATAATGAAATAATTATTTTTTTTATGATAAAATGCATGCATAAATGAAGATCAATATAACATAGATAAATAATATATTAAATGTTTAACAGTGTTTAATCACTTTCTATTTTTGCTGTAATGTATTTTTTTTTGTTGTGCTGGGCAATGGAAAAGTATTTGTTTACATAATATATGTGTGTGTACTGTGTATAATTATTATGCTTATATAAATAGACACACATGCATGTATATATTTAAGAAAACATTTTTTATATATAAAATATTTATATAAGATAAATTATATAAATATATATACAGTATACATGCAAATATTTCATTAATATATACATGAAGGATAATATACATTTAATTAGCCCATGACCCTGTCACTGGTTCACCACTGTTCCTTCCTTGGACCACTTTTGATAGATACTGACCACTGCAGACCAGGAACACCCCACAAGAGCTGCAGTTTTGGAGATGCTCTGACCCAGTCGTCTAGCCATCACAATTTGGCCCTTGTCAAACTCGCTCAAATCCTTACGCTTGCCCATTTTTCCTGTTTCTAACACATCAACTTTAAGGACAAAATGTTCACTTGCTGCCTAATATATCCCACCCACTAACAGGTGCCGTGATGAAGAGATAATCAGTGTTATTCACTTTAGCTGTCAGTGGTCATAATGCTATGCTTGATCGGTGTATATGCACACAAATCAATCATCTGAAAAATGTGACAAAGCCCTTAGCTGCTGCAGTTCCCAGGAGTTCAGCCAACTCTAATAACTGAATATTACACGACAAGCTCTAGCATGTCAAGAAGTGTCCCTGGAAACGCTTCTTCCTTTGGCTCAGCGGCACACTGGGCTTTTGCCGCAGTTTTGGGTAATAAATAGAAACAAACAAGCGCAAAGCTCTCGCATGCACTTACACAGAAATGTCTTTCTGCAGGACAGATGGCCCTAATAGTGGGTGGCTGCAGCTCTCCGGCCCCCCTCCACCCTTTCTCTCTCTGGCTCTCTGCTGATCTCAACCCTCCGCAATCTGTCTCCCCCTCCCTTCCTCTCCGTGTTGCTTTCCCTCATCCACCCCCCACCCAAAGTAATACGGCCCCAACAAGATTTCGGTGCATTCATCATTGTAATCATGCTGATTAATTATTCAGTGCTCAGCTTCATTTGCCTGGCAGCCCATGATTAGGAGAGAGGAGAGTCAGCTGGGTCCACCCTGGATGTGAAGAAGGCTTGATGAAAGAGCCCGGCCAGACCCGTTCCGGTCGGAGCAACAACCACTGTTAGATTCTGATGCTAATTGCGAGCCACATGCTAATTGCACGCTGTAATTAATGTTAGCGAAAGGCAACGAGCTGTGGAGCCATCGATTCTCACACTTGGCTGGTGTGAAGGGTGGACAACACGACAGGAAATGTGATGTTACTGGGGGCAAACAGTTCAATATCCCTTGCTGAAAAGATCTGCTGATTTTCATACTGGTTTAAGCTGGTTTAGCTGGTGGGTCAACAGAAATCTCATGGCAATTTGTAACTAGTTTACATTTAGCCAAATTGGTGGCTAATTAGTAAGAATTTGTATGATCTCATTCGTACAATTTGCTTACGCCCCAGTGATAGTTATGTTTAGGGGTGGGATTATACTATAAAAAAACATTTCAATGATGTAACAAACGAAGATCATTGGTGTACGTTTTACAAGAAAATACAATTTCAGTTTTTCTCTGTTTTCAATGCATTTTGTAATTGTTTGTGACATTTACTAACAATTTCTGAGTCAAAATTGTTTATTTCAGTTACCTTCATTGTATTTTTTTAATAAAAAAATCATATTTTCGTACAATTCGCATCATACAAATTTATACAAATTTGTAATTTTGCAAAAAAAAATATAATATATATATATATATATGTGTATATATATATATATATATATATATATATATATATATATATATATATATATATATATATGTGTATATATATATATATATATATATATATATATATATATATATATATATGAAAAAAAAAAAAAAAACGTTTTCCTGTGAGATCAGGTTGGTTGGGTCACCAGGTTCCACATCTTTTTCCAAATTCATTTATTCTCATATCTGTTTGTTTTGCCTTGGGGTGAACAGTGGGTTGGAAGGCAGTGGTGTCTGCACTGACAGGGCAGCTGGACGCTCGCCGCTTAGGCTCCCATCACTCCAGATTAGTTGAGCTGGAGCTCCAGCTGCCTTGATGAGTAGCAGATGGCAGATGATGGGTGACCCCTGCAGGGCTTGTTCTGGGACGGGGTTTGCACACTAGCGAAAGGCAAACCCTCACACATTTGGATGCAGAAGGGTGCGCTCGCACTTAGTTGCCTATTAAGAATTAAATTAAATTCATATTGTAAAGAGATAGTTCGCCCTCAAAATGAAAATGTGTCATCATTTACTCGCCCTCATGTCATTCCAAATTGGTTTTGACTTTATTTCTTCTGCGAAGATATTTTAAAGAACGCTGGGGAACGTCAAAACAACACTGCATGGGCCGCAATGACCATCAAAAAACACATTTCTCAAAATATCTTTGTTTGTGTTCCAACGAAGTAAGAAAGTCATACAATTTTTGGAATGACATGAAGGTAAGTATAATAATAGTGGTATTTTCAAACAGCAGGTCAAATGAAAGATATGCAAAGACAAAACATAACTTAAAGGCATAGTTTGCAAAAAATTGTATTCTGTTAGGATTTATTCATCTTCATGTTGTTCCAAACCTGTGATGTTCTTAATTCTGCGAATTGAAACAAAGAAGAACGCTGGGGTGAAAATATCTTCAAAAATATATACTTTGTCTTCTTCAGAAGAAAGAAATACAAGTTTAAGGGATTTTTTGGACCATTTTATGGTCCATGAGAGTGAGAAAATGATGACAGAATGTTCATGTTTCATTCCCTTTAAGTACAGATATTAAATAATAAAAACAAAAATGTATAATGACAAATACAGCAGATGGATTAATCATAACTGGAAAGTCTACTCATTGAATTACTGTGCATTTGTGGGCCGTGAAGTCGTGATGTCCATGGCCTGTGTCACAGTTTTAATACCACACTTTGTGAAGAAACAGTCATAAACACGTAGCCAGAGATCTCCCACGTAGCCTGTGAGCTAAACCACGGGAATAGCCCTACTGGTCTGAGAGGTTTCTACACACACACACACACACACACACACACACACTAGCCCAGATGGGCACCAGCAGCGAGAGGTGAGTCACTGTCAAACCACACAAACACACTCACCAGACCTTAAATTGACAGACCTAAAAACTGAGCATGCTTATGATATACAAACAATCTTCAGGAACAGCAGGGAAAATTTAGTTTTTTTCTGCATTGAGCTATTGCTGCAGTATATTCGCCTAAAACATGTGTCTGACTCAGAGAGTGATGTATGACTAAACATTCCACTTTCAACAATCTCCTGTCAAACTCTATTTTTTCTTTGTCGCTGTCACCCACCATTCTGTTCCTTGCCATCATTAAAGCTTTTTGTCCATTCTCCCTCAAAAGTGGGCTGCTTCCTTTTTATAGCTTAATTGCGAGAACATCAAGGACGACATCAAGCAATCTTTTTTAACAGACAAAGAGGCTTTTTCATTTTCTAAATTCAATTACTTCCTTTCAGATTGGGAATGGTTCATAGTCGAGGCCTCTCTATGAGACACTCAACCTGTTTTTGGGGTCTTTCTGAGGAACACACAATGTCCTGCTAGCTCTCGAAAAAAAAAAAAAAAAGTACTAAACAACCGTCACTCGTACGACAACTGCAGCTACGTCTGGCGTGGCCCAAAAAGGACAGAAAAAAGCAAGATTCAAGTGGGAACTGTGTGAAATCTTAACTAGGACTTTAAAACGACAAAGTAGACTTTTGACATTTTCTGAAGGAAATACCCATGCAAAATGTAAGGCATCATTCATGTTAGTAGCACGAACTGTGTCTATATTGCCAAAAGTATTTAGACACCCCTCCAAATCATTGAATTCAGGTGTTCCAATCACTTCCATGGCCACAAGTGTATAAAATCAAGCACCTAGGCATGCAGACTGCTTCTACAAACATTTGTGAAATAATGGGTCGCTCTCAGGAGCTCAGTGAATTCAAGTGTGGTACCGTGATAGGTTGCCACCTGTGCAAGAAGTCCATTCGTGAAATTTCCTTACTACTATATATTCCACGGTCAACTGTTAGTGGTATTTAAAGTCCCTGATAAGGCAATTCTGAGATTTGTTTCTAAACACATTATAAATGTTAGAAATGTATTGCTGAAACACGTTACAAAGACTGTGAACTGTTTAGTACTGAATTGTGAAGTTAGACTGGTAAACAGTTTTTTTTACCATTGCTGAGTGTTGTCTTGTGTGCTTATGGCAGCTTTCCCGCGAGTGGGTGTGGTTTCGGCGCCGACAGTGGACACGCCCCCAGCATTTGAGAGTAGAGAATGCTGCTTAATTTTCAAGATTTTGATAAGCTATTTTATTTACTTGGCAGATTTTTTTATGATTCAAATTTCGCTGGGTGGTTAACACATTTTTCTGTGGTGTGACAAACTCAGAACACATGTTTAATTTTGACTTTACAGGGACTTTGAACAAAATGGAAGCAATTGGGAATAACAGAAACTCAGCCACAAAGTGGTAGGCCACATAAAAGCACAGAGCAGGGTCAGCACATGCTGAGGCGCACAGTGCGCAGTATTCACCAACTTTCTGCAGAGTAAATAGCTACAGACCTCCAAACTTCATGTGGCCTTCAGATTAGCTCAAGAACAGTGCGTAGAGAGCTTCATGGAATGGGTTTCCATGGCCGAGCAGCTGCATCCAAGCCTTACATCACCAAGTGCAATGCAAAGCGTTGGATGCAGTGGTGTAAAGCACGCCGCCACTGGACTCTAAAGCAGTGAAGATGTGTTCTCTGGAGTGACGAATCACGCTTCTCTGTCTGGCAATCCTATGGAAAAGTCTGGGTTTGGTGGTTGCCAGGAGAACGGTACTTGCCTGACTGCATTGTGTCAAGTGTTATGTTTGGTAGAGGGGGGATTGTTTTTCAGGGGTTGGGCTTGGTCCCTTAGTTCCAGCGAAAATAACTCTTAATGCTTCAGCATAAGACATTTTGGACAATTTCATGCTCCCAACTTTGTGGGAACAGTTTGGTGGCCCCTTCCTGTTCCAACATGACTGCACAACAGTGCACAAAGCAAGGTCCATAAAGACATGGATGAGCGAGTTTAGTGTGGAGGAACTTGACTGGCCTGCACAGAGTCCTGACCTCAACCCGATAGAACACCTTTGGGATGAATTAGAGCCGAGACTGGGAGCCAGGCCTTCTCATCCAACATCAGTGCCTGACCTCACAAATGCACTTCTAGAAGAATGGTCAAAAAGTCCCATAAACACACGCCTGAACCTTGTGGAAAGCCTTCCCAGAAGAATTGAACCTGTTATAGCTGCAAAGGGTGGGCCAACTCCATATTAAACCCTACGGATTAAGAATGGGATGTCATTAAAGTTCATGTGCATGTAAAGGCAGGCGTCCCAAAACTTTTGACAATATAGTGTAAGTGAGGACATTTGGACCTCACAAGTATAGCCAAACCTGAACGTGAACGCACTTGTTGTGTTTTCATGTTTTATGGAAACTTCCCATTGACATGATTTTTATACTGTACAAACTGTATATTATATCCCCTTACACTAAACCTACCCATCACACAAAGTTTATGCATTTTTACATTTTCAAAAAACATTTAGTCTGATTTATAAGCTGTTTTCCTCATGAACACCAAAAAAGGTCAATTTGTCTTCAGAATGTAGAGTTTACCTGGACGCACACACGCACACACACACACAGACACACTGTTTGCACTTTCAATTTTGCCCATCTTTCTCAAAAGGATTGACAAACAGCAGGTCACCGTTGTACTAAGGACAAACAATTACCATTTCATAAAGAAAGCAACAAAATTGTCACAGTGAGGACCAATATTAAAACCACAGCAATCTACCCCCCAACCACACACCATTCAGACTGTGTAATACACATACTCTGAAATGTACAGCATGAGATTTCTTAGTGTTTAGAAAAGAGGGTAATTCTATATTGGGGGAAAACACTGACTGGAAAGACATGTAGTCCGTTTCTTAGAGCATGTACTCTGTAGCCGATGTATGTTCGAATTCAGATCGCAACATTTCCCATTATGTCCTCTTTTGTATCAATAAAAGTGTTAAAAATGGTAATCAGATTACTTTTTCAAGTAACGAGTAAAGTAATGCATTGCTTTTCAATTTACAAAAAGAAAATGATCAATAATCAAATAAGTAACGCAAGTTACTTTGTGTTCCCATGTATTGACTGTTCTATATGTAGTTCAATATAAACTAAATTTGAGAATGTATTTAGTTACTTTTTAGGAAGTAACACAATATACACATTACTTTTAAAGAAAGAAAGAAATAAAGAAAGAATTTACAATATCTCTGATACATTTAGTTTTTTAATACTTGCATTTGCTAACTCAGATAATGTGTCGTTTTTTCGAGTGGCCTCAGATGATGCAAACCCAGTGGACGACAGGCTCTGCTGTGTGAATTTAACATGTTGTGCTTATGTAAGTCTTGTGTCTTTCAGTCCAATATATTGTATAATCTCCCCAGACAAAGACTGCTAAGGATTTACAGCATCACCACTACCCTTGACATCACCGGGCACCTTTCTTTTGCGAAATCATCCTTGCATGTAAAGAATGAAATATGACATGATGATACTAGTCCATGGCACTAGTCACCAGCTGCAGATATGTTTTCATTTATTCCTTATACTCATTTTATGCATTTTATTCGTTTAGTGTCTTATGCCAGAGCAAATCAGCATCTCTGCCATCTGAAAGCTTGCCAGCAAGACGTGACGTTCTAACCACTGTAAAATCACTAATCCTGCTTTGGAATCGCTTGCTTTTCTTTAGGGGTTATTGCAGATCAGCAAATGGCAGGAGAATTGGATTTGAAAGGATAAAGATGATATTTTTCCATTTCTTTCAAAGCATGTGTGTGTATCAAGGCTAATGTGTATGTTTAAAGACAGATTTATCAAATTCAGCTTGTTTAATGAAAGACCAAATAACAGTCATCAAGTGAATTACCTTTATCGGCACTAAGGGAATATCCTGATCTCTTATATCTCTGAAAATCCGAAGCATGGAAATCATTAGCAGAATCAAACATTTACCTCTATAAACCCTACTTTTTGCTTTATTCGATTTGTCACTTCAATTACAACCTTTTGGTGCGTTCAAGTCCTCCTAGGAAGTTTGTATTTACAAGTTGGGAAGTCGTGTTTTACGACATCAGGTGCGTTCAAGTCTCTCTGGTGGCGGAAAGGTGGCAGTGTACCTTCTCTCAATTAACCACAAACATAACATAATGCAAGGTTTTTAAACTCTACTTCTAGAAAACAAAGAACAAAGAATGTGCATTAGGTTTGTATTGCTTTTTTATGCGTTTAATTAATTTATGAAGCCACTGTAAACATTATCGTTATATATCATCTATATAGCTATTAGTATTGTGGTTTTCCGCCATGTTTCTCACCGACACTCCCCTAACTCGTAAACTCAAGGCTTCAAGAAAACTCAGAGCCTCCCATTGGCATTTACGACTTTGAAAAGTGTGAGACCATTTGAGACCTTAAAATTGTACTCCATTTATGCAGTCAATGATATAATATCAAGGATTTGACTTTTAGCATTCTTAACAGAGTAATTCCTAAAATCCTAATAGAGTAATTATGTATGTATGGATGGATGTATGGATGGATGGATGGATGGATGGATGGATGGATGGATGGATGGATGGATGGATGGATGGATGGATGGATGGATGGATGGATGGATGGATGGATGGATGGATGGATGGATAGAAAACTAAGACGTTTTTAACTGAATTTATCAATTCTGTTGTACTGGATTGACCTTATCAAGGAAAAACGTGGAGAAAAAAAACACACAGATGGATTGTAGGAAATGTGGAAGTAAAGTTAATTTGTTTATGGAATTGCTCTTAAGGCATTCCTAAAAAGAAATGTCAACACCGCACCACAAGCAAACAAGAAAAACATGTATGTCTGTTCCGTTTCATTTCTAGGACAATATGCAATCCACATGATTCAGGCTTTTTTTTTCAAGCCTGTTTTGGTGCAGCAACTGCCCGTGTGTAAAATTAATACCGTCCTGCTACATTTGAAACGGTCCCCACTGTTTCTGCAGCTAATATAGGAGTCACAAACAAGTTTTTTCCTTGAGCTCTTGTGCCCTCTCTTAAAAGCAAATTTGCATGTGACGTTCATCATCATTACGCGTTCTTTTCTTCTCTGCTCTCATCTTTTCCTCACTCTCTCGCTTATCCTCACTTAGCACATCTGTTCGGTTTGTATGCGGCAGGTTGCTGTCTTCAAATTACTGTCCCCTTTGGATATCTTTTGCATAAGGTACGTTTGTGTGTTATAGATCAGATGATGACCACCTGCAGCAGGTGTAAAGCCCCTGCAGTGAGTGTGGATGGACTGATGTCCATGCGTTTCAATGACTGAATGATTTCAGGTTAGAGCCTCACCCTAATAGCTATAGACAAACACAAGATTGCAAACACAACTGTAAACAGCCCAGTGGAAATTAGAGACCAAAGAGGAAAGGTGACATACAGTGAGAGCACAGAGGTTCAGTTTGTTAACATTAGTTGATGCATTAGGTATCGTGAACTAAAAATAAACAATATTTTTTACAGCATTTTTAAATCTAGATTAATGCCAATTTACACAATTATTATTATCAATTGTTAATACATGTTTATTTATAATACAGTAAATAATGTTAATTTATCTAAAAAGAAATGAATACTTTTATCAGTAAGGACACTGATTTTTATCACTGTCTCCAAAAAAAAAAAAAAAAAAAAGCAGCAACTGTTTTCAACATTGATAATCATAAATGTTTCTTGAGCATCAAATCATCATATTGAATGATTTCTGCAGGATCATGTGACACTGAAGACTGGAGTAATGATGCTGAAAATTCAGCTTTGATCACAGGAATAAATTCAATTTTAACATATATTGAAATACAAAACTGTTATTTCAGAAATACTTCTTTCAAAAACATTTTAAAAAATTTACTGACCCCAATTTTTGGTTTGTAAACACTGATATTAAACTACATTATAAATTCTATAAAAGTTCCTGATTCCAAATGCAATATGTAATGTAACCAAATGTGCAGCATTACCAAATGAATATAAGCTAATGTCTGATTGGTGGACTGGAATGTTTTTGTCCAACAGGATGTTGATTGAAGAATGTCCTACTTGCAAAAAAAATTGAGAACAAAATTGACATTTTGTTCTCCATTTAATCTTGCGATCTGTGAGAAAGTATTATTAAAGATATTTTTCATTCACTGTAAAAAAAAACTAAGAAAAAAAAACTTGCTGACTGCAATTTTTAAGTGCAATCAACTTGGCTGAGTAAGTAATTTCAACTTAAATTACATTAAACTGACTTAAAAAAATGGGTTGAATCCCGTATAACTTAAAAAAACAAGTTTAAAATTGCTTAACTTATTTTGATGAGTTAAAGTATTGTAAAAACATATGTTGTCATGACTTTTTTACTGTGTTCCTATTGGAATAAACAAACATCCATAAGAAAGTATGTCCTTAACATTCAATCTCATTTTGTGGCAATCAAATCCCCTATTTTCATTATGACACTTGAATTATAGACTTCCTCAGTATTTTACAGTTCTTCATATTTTCAGTAATATCCATTACAATAGTTCAGTACATCTCTTTGCTTTGATTTACAAATCCAGAGTGAATGTATTTAAAGCCGAACCGGAGGAATCTGAGCTCTCGCCAGCGTTGAGCTCTGATGTCTGCGGGCTTTGAGCTGTTGAGGTTATGAAGAACGTGTCGAAATCTGAGGCTAGCATGATCTCGCTCGCCCCAGAGAAGCGAAACAGTGGGTTTCCCTTCCTTGTTCTCGCCGTTTACCTTTGTTCACTTTGTTGTGGAAATTTCCACGAGGTCCAATTAAGCCTCCCCCGAATCTCGGCATGTGCAATAACACATTTAAAGCTTTTTTTATCAGCTCTTTCGTCTTATCTCATCACCAGGTCACCCTTCCCCCATCTATCTTACTCACATCAAACACTTCTGCGTGTATTTTTCACCACTCCTTCCCCCATTCTTTACCTCACGCTCTCTTTCAGCAGCATCACTTGGCCACTGAGGCTGGTTGCTGTGGCAACATCTCCCAACGGAGCTGGCTACCTTCCCTGTTACCGTAGCAACTGGTTCCCTGCAGGATTCCAAATGAGCCACTCCATCTCTCGCTCTCTCTGCTTTCCATAATTGAACTGAAATATGCTTTCCTGGCTGCTTTATATTCAGTAGGTCAAAAATATAGCCCAAAGAACCAGTAAATGAGCACACAGCATTAGAGCCATTGATATTGTTTGTTTGAACGCTGCATCGCTCCCTCTTAAGATGCTTAGACACACATTTACATGTGACTGATGTTGCCTCGACACAATGGCTCATGACATAATTAAAGAGCGAGCAACCAAATCAGATAATGTCCAACAATCTCAGTGGTCTAAATGGGTCCAGTACATTTCACCCTAAATCTCTGCATCTCTAAATGCTTCATCATGTCCGATGCTTGGAATTAGCATCTCGCCGTTTTCCTTTTAAAAAAAGAGAATTAGCCTATTAAGTTACGCATATCGTTCCAAACGGCCTCTGCTTGCTTTCTCTGAGAGTGTCATTACATGTGAAATATACAAGATCCGCTTCATCCTCCCTACCGCAGGACCCTTTAATATTCATATAAATATTCATCACAGACCATTAGCGAGTGGTATTACTCATGTCTCAAATTGCAATGTGTAATTGCTGCTATTAGCAGAGATTTAGCAGTGGTGTTAGCATTAGTATTAATGCAGAGATTCAGCCCTTATCATTTAAAATGTATCATCATGTTGTTGTTTTTTTACTATACAAGATATGTAAGCTGTGGAGCAGTGTTGCTATTTATTAACTAAAACATTCATTAATCATTAATTTAAATAAAGCTAAAATAAAATAAAATATTAACAGTAGATGAAAAACTAAAAAGATCAAATAAAATGGCAACTAAATGAAATAAAACAGTTAATACTAAATCATTTCATTTTGGATAAATTAAAATTATTTACTGTATTATAAATAAACATGCATTAACAATTGATAACAATATATATGTGTAAATTAGAATTAATCTTTCAAACTAAAACTCAAATAAATATAAATGAAAGCTTAATAGAAACATTAATAGACAAAAGCACATAATAAAATTACTAAAAATTAACCACATTTCTGGAAATACACTGGAAATATAAAAATAAATGCTGATTCTAAATAATAAATAATAGTATAGTGTATAAATACTAAAAATGACACTATAACACTAATAACATCTTAAAGTTGTAATGTAATGAAAATAGCAACAGATTTTTTATGCCATGTTGTGATGGACATCCATGTGAAATGGATTTATTTATTTTTTTAAAGAAAAAAAGGAAAAGGAAACAAAAGATTGACATGTGTTTAGTGCTTTTAAAAAATTGATAGGGTGAATTTCCATTTGATGCTGACTGTAACAGTAAATACAATAAACAATACAGCCTTTCATTCATCTTAGTTATGTTAACTCAAACATTTACTATATTGCACATTAATTCACTGTGAACTAACTTAGAGATATTGCACCCAAATATGAAAAAATTGTCATTAATTACTCACCCTCATGTTGTTCCAAATCTACGCAACTACCACTTTGACGCTTTAAAAAGTTCATAAAGAGATCGTAAAATAAATCCATATGAAATCCATATCTGTGCTTGTGTAACATTTTGATAGCTACAGAACTCATCTCAGCTCATAGTGTTCACAAATGCCATTTTCTTGCTGTGTCCTTAAGATATCCTGCCGGTGTGAAATATGCCGCTGGTAAAAGACTGTGGAAAAAACACATTGTATGAAAGATCACACGTTTACACGTTAACTTTTTATGCGTTTTGGGTGTTCATTTACACGACAGCAGCGTTTTGGGGGCCTGAAAACGCAAGCTTTTGAAAATGGGTTTCAAAGTCCAAGGTTTTGAAAATGATGCCTTTACCGTTTCCATGTAAACAACAAAAATGTGAATGCGTATTCCACGTTCACGCATATGTATTCCACGTTCATGCATACGTATTACACGTTCACGCATACGTATTCCATGTATTCCATACGTATTACACATTCACACATACGTATTACACGTCCACGCATACGTATTACACGTTCACACATACGTATTCCACGTTCACGCATACGTATTCTTATTCCATGTATTCCATACGTATTCCACATTCACACATACGTATTCCACGTCCACGCATACGTATACCACGTCCACGCATACGTATTACACGTTCACGCATACGTATACCACGTCCACGCATACGTATTACACGTTCACACATACGTATTCCACGTCCACGCATACGTATACCACGTCCACGCATACGTATTACACGTTCACGCATACGTATTCCATGTATTCCATACGTATTCCACGTTCACGCATATGTATTCCACGTTCATGCATACGTATTCCACGTTCACGCATACGTATTCGTATTCCATGTTCACGCATACGTATTCGTATTCCATGTTCACGAATATGTATTACACGTTCACGCATATGTATTCCACGTTCAAGCATACGTATTCCACGTTCACGCATACGTATTACACGTCCACGCATACGTATTACACGTCCACGCATACGTATTCCACGTCCACGCATACGTATTACACGTTCACGCATACGTATTCCATGTATTCCATACGTATTCCACGTTCACGCATATGTATTCCACGTTCATGCATACGTATTCCACGTTCACGCATACGTATTCGTATTCCATGTATTCCATACGTATTCCACATTCACACATACGTATTCCATGTTCACGCATATGTATTCCACGTTCACGCATATGTATTCCACGTTCACGCATACGTATTACATGTATTCCATACGTATTCCACATTCACACATACGAATTTCATGTTCACGCATGCGTATTCCACGTTCCCGCATATGTATTCCATGTATTCCATACGTATTCCACATTCACACATACGTATTCCACGTCCACGTTCACGCATACGTATTCTTATTCCATGTATTCCATACGTATTCCACATTCACACATACGTATTCCACGTCCACGCATACGTATTCCACGTCCACGCATACGTATTACACGTTCACGCATACGTATTCCATGTATTCCATACGTATTCCACATTCACACATACGTATTCCACGTTCACGCATACGTATTCTTATTCCATGTATTCCATACGTATTCCACATTCACACATACGTATTCCACGTTCACGCATACGTATTCTTATTCCATGTATTCCATACGTATTCCACATTCACACATACGTATTCCACGTCCACGCATACGTATTACACGTCCACGCATACGTATTCCACGTCCACGCATACGTATTACACGTTCACGCATACGTATTCCATGTATTCCATACGTATTCCACGTTCACGCATACGTATTCGTATACCATGTATTCCATACGTATTCCACATTCACGCATACGTATTCCACGTTCACGCATACGTATTCCACGTTCACGCATACGTATTCCACGTTCACGCATACGTATTCCACGTTCACGCATACGTATTCGTATTCCATGTATCCATACGTATTCCACATTCACAAATACGTATTCCACGTTCACGTTCACGCATACGTATTCTTATTCCATGTATTCCATACGTATTCCATATTCACACATACGTATTCCACGTCCACGCATACGTATTACACATTCACGCATACGTATTCCATGTATTCCACACGTATTCCACGTTCACGCATATGTATTCCACGTTCACGCATACGTATTCCACGTTCACGCATACGTATTCGTATTCCATGTATTCCATACGTATTCCACATTCACACATACGTATTCCACGTTCACGCATACGTATTCTTATTCCATGTATTCCATACGTATTCCACATTCACACATACGTATTCCACGTCCACGCATACGTATTACACGTCCACGCATACGTATTCCACGTTCACGCATACGTATTCCATGTATTCCATACGTATTCCACGTTCACGCATATGTATTCCACGTTCACGCATACGTATTACATGTATTCCATACGTATTCCACATTCACACATACGAATTTCATGTTCACGCATGCGTATTCCACGTTCCCGCATATGTATTCCATGTATTCCATACGTATTCCACATTCACACATACGTATTCCACGTCCACGCATACGTATTCCACGTCCACGCATACGTATTACACGTCCACGCATACGTATTCCACGTTCACGCATACGTATTCCATGTATTCCATACGTATTCCACATTCACACATACGTATTCCACGTTCACGTTCACGCATACGTATTCTTATTCCATGTATTCCATACGTATTCCACATTCACACATACGTATTCCACGTCCACGCATACGTATTCCACGTCCACGCATACGTATTACACGTTCACGCATACGTATTCCATGTATTCCATACGTATTCCACATTCACACATACGTATTCCACGTTCACGCATACGTATTCTTATTCCATGTATTCCATACGTATTCCACATTCACACATACGTATTCCACGTTCACGCATACGTATTCTTATTCCATGTATTCCATACGTATTCCACATTCACACATACGTATTCCACGTCCACGCATACGTATTACACGTCCACGCATACGTATTCCACGTCCACGCATACGTATTACACGTTCACGCATACGTATTCCATGTATTCCATACGTATTCCACGTTCACGCATACGTATTCGTATACCATGTATTCCATACGTATTCCACATTCACACATACGTATTCCACGTTCACGCATACGTATTCCACGTTCACGCATACGTATTCCACGTTCACGCATACGTATTCCACGTTCACGCATACGTATTCGTATTCCATGTATCCATACGTATTCCACATTCACACATACGTATTCCACGTTCACGTTCACGCATACGTATTCTTATTCCATGTATTCCATACGTATTCCACATTCACACATACGTATTCCACGTCCACGCATACGTATTACACATTCACGCATACGTATTCCATGTATTCCACACGTATTCCACGTTCACGCATATGTATTCCACGTTCACGCATACGTATTCCACGTTCACGCATACGTATTCGTATTCCATGTATTCCATACGTATTCCACATTCACACATACGTATTCCACGTTCACGCATACGTATTCTTATTCCATGTATTCCATACGTATTCCACATTCACACATACGTATTCCACGTCCACGCATACGTATTACACGTCCACGCATACGTATTCCACGTCCACGCATACGTATTACACGTTCACGCATACGTATTCCATGTATTCCATACGTATTCCACGTTCACGCATATGTATTCCACGTTCATGCATACGTATTCCACGTTCACGCATACGTATTCGTATTCCATGTATTCCATACGTATTCCACATTCACACATACGTATTCCACGTTCACGCATACGTATTCCACGTTCACGCATACGTATTACATGTATTCCATACGTATTCCACATTCACACATACGAATTTCACGTTCACGCATGCGTATTCCACGTTCACGCATACGTATTCCATGTATTCCATACGTATTCCACACGTATTCCACATTCACACATACGTATTCCACGTCCACGCATACGTATTCCACGTCCACGCATACGTATTCCACGTCCACGCATACGTATTCTTATTCCATGTATTCCATACGTATTCCACATTCACACATACGTATTCCACGTCCACGCATACGTATTCCACGTCCACGCATACGTATTCCACGTCCACGCATACGTATTACACGTTCAAGCATACGTATTCCATGTATTCCATACGTATTCCACGTTCACGCATATGTATTCCACGTTCATGCATACGTATTCCACGTTCACGCATACGTATTCGTATTCCATACGTATTCCACATTCACACATACGTATTCCACGTTCACGCATATGTATTCCACGTTCACGCATACGTATTCGTGTTCCATGTATTCCATACGTATTCCACATTCACACATACGAATTTCACGTTCACGCATGCGTATTCCACGTTCACGCATACGTATTACACGTTCTGGCATACGTATTCGTATTCCATGTATTCCATACGTATTCCACATTCACACATACGTATTCCACGTCCACGAATACGTATTCCACGTTCACGCATATGTATTCGTATTCCATGTATTTCATACGTATTCCACATTCACACATACGTATTCCACGTTCACGCATACGTATTCGTATTCCATGTATTTCATACGTATTCCACATTCACACATACGTATTCCACGTTCACGCATACGTATTCCACGTTCACGCAAACATATGACAAAGTGACATCGCCAACTACTGGCCTGGCATGCATAATAGAGCCTTTTTAGTGATTTTCACAGATCTGTGTGAACAGGGATAGTTTTGACAAGGTTGTTGTCTGTTTTTAGTACATTGTTTGTCATGTAAACATAACTTCAGATTTCATTTAAAATATCTTAATTTGTGTACCGAAGATGAACAAAGGTCTTTGGAATGAAATGAGTAATTAATTAAAGAATTTTTATTTTTGGGTGAACTAACCCTTTAAAGATCAGAACTATTCCTTAAATAAAAATAAAATTATTGATTGTTTATTCAACTAACATATTAAAAAAATATTAATAAATGCTGCAAAAAAATATATATGGCTCTTTCATGTTAGCTAATGCATTACCTAAACAATTTGGGTTTGGAAATACATGAGGTTGAGTAAATAATTCTGTCCATGTATAATTTGTACCTGGTTAGAGTCAGGCTGGATTTAGCCATTGTTCATTATCTGCATTATACTCTTTTTGCACTTGCGAATCACTATATACTGTATATACAATGATCTATTCTTTAAACCAAGCCTAGATGTTTAATATTTTCCCATTTCTGAAGAGAAAAATGCTCTGTAATCTGTACTGAATAGAGAAGCACAGTTCAAAAATGTATTCAATTATCTGTGCTTGTGTAACATTTTGATAGCTACAGAACTCATCTCAGCTCACAGTGGCAAGTGCTTACAAATGCCATTTTCTTGCTGCGTCCTTGAGACATCCTGCCGGTGTGAAATATGCCGCTGGTAAAAGATTGTGGAAAAAACACATTGTATGAAAGATCACACCGCAAAGATAGAGCACAAAGGAAAAATGAATTGCTGCTGTGAAAAGCAAACATTTTAAAAGTGAACAACCCAAGATAGACCATAATGCTGCGGTGCAATGGCTCGAGGAGAGAGAGGTTGCGGAGAACATTGAGTTCTATTAGAGACAGGAGAGCCGTTAGATTGACAGAAGTAGCCGAAGAGGGACAGATGGAGAATGAGTGAAGTGGGCACGGATGATAAATATTTTATTGCAAAACAAACTGAGATGATGGAAAAAAAAGAGAAGAGGAAAGGCAGTGGCAGGCCGGCTGGGGATGAACGTATGGGGTGGCAGGAAAGAGGAGGGGCGGTGGAACGAGGGACGTTCGAGAACAGGAGAGCGTGACAGAAGTACCCAAGCAGATCCGACAAGCAAGAGTCCGGACCTTTCCGAGGCCCTACATTATTGATGGAGCTGCAGCAACCAGCCATCTTTTTTAAAAATGTGCCAAGTCTCACATGTTTTGATACATAACAGCGTTGTGCACAAAAAATCTGAATTGATGAACTGTATCTCTTTCAATTCAAGAGTGTGAATTTGAATTGAACTGGCCGCTCCCCATAGGAAGTTGAACTTGGAATTTGAATCGAAATGACAGGAAGTGGAATTTACTTAATTGTAATTCAACAGAGGTAATGCGTCTGGGAAATTAAGTTTTCTTCCAACCTGCTCCAGAAATTTTAATGTATTCAACATGATAATATACATAAACTATATACAACAATTATTAAAATGTAAATACAAATCTATTTACACTACTGTTCAAAAGTGTGTAGTTGATATTTTTTATTGTTTATGAAAGAAGCCTCTTATGCTCACCAAGTCTGCATTTATTGATTAAAAATACAGTAAAAATCATAACATTGTGAAATATTATTATAATTTAAAAGAACTGTTTTTAAAATATTTTAAAATATAATTTATTCCTGTGATGGCAAAGCTGAATTTTTAGCATCTTTACTCCAGTCTTCAGTGTCACGTGATCCTTCAGAAATCATTCTAATATGATGATTTGCTGCTCAAGAAACATTTATTATTATTATCAATGCTGAAAACAGTTGCAATGTTTTTTTTTTCAAGATTCTTTGATGTATGTTCAACAGAACAGCATTTATTTAAAACAGAAATCGTACATTATGTCTGTACTGTCACTTTTGATTAATTTAACAAAAAGTTTAAAATAATATTAATTTATTTAAAAAAATATCCCAAACTTTTAAACAGCAGTGTATGGCCTTCAAACTTTTAAAAACTTTTTCCAGACCATGCTTTGTCAAGCAAACATTTAAAGTTTGCAATTTTGCTTCCTGTTTGCTATCTCAATTCAAATTCAGCAAAATAAATTACATTTAAAAGAAATTTCCAATTCAATTCTGAATGGTGCACAACCCTGAAAAAACACCACTGCTACAAAAGTGATGATGATACCTAAATCTAAAAAAATTGCCCATCTTGCTCAGCAGCGGAGACAGAACTTCTTTCATATCTCAACAGCCGACACTGTGAACGGAACACTGCAAACTGGCAAGAATGAATGAAACCCTGATGCAAACTCATGGTTAGACAATAAACACAGACAATGCACCTTTTTAGAAACAAATAGATTCTACATTTTTACATTTGTAAAGCAAATGTGGGGGATTCTTGCTTGTACAAAAGTTTTGTTATTCATTGTTAGAGTTATCACTCTTATAATGAGTAATGGCACTGAGGCTTGGCAAGCACTCATTCATCATATGAGATTTGACATTTTATGTCCAGGTGATACTCAAATAATAGGCAAAACATCATCATTTGCATATTGTGTTTTGCATTTGCACCAGCAAATCATGGACAAAAAAAGTGGAATCGACCTGCCATCTCCACAAGACACGTTTGATGATGTTTCAGCTCTAACCAACATGCTTCCTGGGGGATTTATTTCATGTGAGAAATCAGCATTTCTCATGAAGGACTATATATTTTTATTCCACAGAATTCCGCCCAAGGTTGCCCTAAATCTGTCTTCGATCTCACAAATCCATCTTATCTTGCCTACAGCTATCTGCCTGCTCCATTTGCTATAAATCTATTATCACTCCCCATTTAGCACAGTTTGCATTGCACTCTTGTATTTAACCACATTTCGAAACCGCTGGTCTAAACTTGCCCATGCAAAACCACTGACATTTACAACAGAAATACTGCTGTAATACACTGATCAGGCATAACATTATGACCACCTTCCTAATATTGTGTTGGTCCCTCTTTCGCTGCCAAAACAGCCCTGACCCATCGAGGCATGGACTCCACTAGACCCCTGAAGGTGTACTGTGGTACCTGGCACCAAGATGTTAGCAGCAGATCCTTTAAGTCTTGTAAGTTTTGAGGTGGGCCTCCATGGAGCAGACTTGTTTGTTCAGCACATCCCACCGATGCTCGATTGGATTGAAATCTGGGGAATTTGGAGGCCAAGTCAACACCTCAAACTCGTGGTTGTGCTCCTCAAACCATTCCTGAACCGTTTTTGCTTTGTGGTAGGGCGCATTATCCTGCTGAAAGAGGCCACAGCCACCAGGGAATACTGTTTCCATGAAAGGGTGTACATGGTCTGCAACAATGCTTAGGTAGGTGGTACGTGTCAAAGTAACATCCACATGGATGGCAGGACCCAAGGTTTCCCAGCAGAACATTGCCCACGCACCCGACCACCATGAAAGAAAACGTGATTCATCAGACCAGGCCACCTTCTTCCATTGCTCCGTGGTCCAGTTCTGATGCTCACGTGCCCACTGTTGGCGCTTTCGGTGGTGGACAGGGGTCAGCATGGGCATCCTGACTGGTCTGCGGCTATGCAGCCTCATATGCAACAAACTGTGATGCACTGTGTATTCTGACACCTTTCTATCAGAACCAGCATTAACTTCTTGAGCAATCTGAGCTACAGTAGCTCGTCTGTTTGATCGGACCACACGGGCCAGCCTTTGCTCACCACGTGCATCAATGAGCCTTGGCCGCCCATGACCCTGTCGCCGGTTCACCACTGTTCCTTCCTTGGACCACTTTTGGTAGATACTGACCACTGCAGACCAGGAACACCCCACAAGAGCTGCAGTTTTGGAGATGCTCTGACCCAGTCGTCTAGTCATCACAATTTGGCCCTTGTCAAACTCGCTCAAATCCTTACGCTTGCCCATTTTTCCTGCTTCTAACACATCAACTCTGAGGACAAAATGTTCACTTGCTGCCTAATATATCCCACCCACTAACCGGTGCCGTGATGAAGAGATAATCAATGTTATTCACTTCACCTCAGTGGTCAGTGGTCATAAAGTTATGCCTGATTTGGTGTATATACATACTGAATCCAATTTTACCTCAATGCCTAAATTTTCTTTTTATTCATCATCACAAACGCCCTTCCCTGTTGAAATCGGTTCTTGGTCACTGAAACGCCCAGCATGGTTTTATATGTGTGCTCTGAAGACTTGCAGGCTCGTGACATCTCCCCACTGACCGACATCTCCCACCAGGCCACACATGAGTGCGGATCACTGACAGAGATGAATAGGATCAGGAGAACAAACCGGGGCCAGCAGGGTTAGGATTTCTCCCAAAGCTAATATCGCTCTATCTTCCTTACACTTTCCTCCCATCCCCTGGCTTGCATTTTCATCTGCCATTACGGTCTCTTTCTATGTAAACTCTCTCTCTCTCTCTCTCTCTCTCTCTCTCTCTCTCTCTCTCTCTCTCTCTCTCTCTCTCTCTCTCTCTCGCAATAAAAGTCTGGAGCAGTGTTATCAATTTATTGCAGCAGTTCCATAGGCTGTCTAACTAAAGCCTCCTACTGGGAAGCCAAAACTTCAGACGTAATTTTTTTTAGCCTCACAATCTCTGAAAGTTCGAACAGAAACCAGAGCCAATTAGGCTTTTCCCTGGCCAGGATGAAGACAGACAGAAACCTGCACTGGGTTTTATTCTCACACATAAGGCTGCACAATTATGATAAAAATAACAGATTTTATTCATTCTGATTAATACAATTTACATTAAAATACTTGTAGCATAACAACACGCCATATTCTTTATGTAGGCTATCTACAGGTAACAGAGAACTGTGTTTCTGAACAGCTATTATATACATCAGATGAACACTCATCACTTGGCTGCACGGAAAACAACATTCTAATTTTGAACAAATGATTGAACACTGAAAACGAAGCTGTCTGTCTCCACAATAAGTCTCTTAATTACCATGTTTCTGTGCCTTGTAATGGGAGCATAATAGATTTTTCACATTGATCACATGCATTGTATATTAGGTGTTTCACTGCTACACTGCAAGCAAACAGCAAGACATCTAGCAAATAGCTTTTCGCCTGAGTCGGATGATATGGCCTCAAAGTGAATCGTAAAACCCACATCAGACTTCTGAAACTTCGCTTTAGACACTAATTTAAATGCCATTCATGTGCACAACTGGTCTGGGATTGAATACAAAGCTCAACTACTGCAAAAACTGCAAAATAAGTAAATGGAATGCTGTAATCAACACTTAATCAACAAGTCATAATCTTCAGTATTTATTTGGTTGATTGTGTATCTTACGTCTTTTGCAGATGTATCCTACTTGCATGCATTTCCGTCTACAAAATCCTGAAATTCAACATTTGCATTTAGTATGCATTTTTCAGTACACTCATTAGGAAATGCATAATAAAGTTGGTAGAATTCACCAGCATGGCCTTGGATTTTATGAGCAACAACCAAAAGTGATAGTGGCTTCCAAATAAGCCACATTGCTTAAAATGGTCATAACCTCATTTGTGAGAGTTAATGGGTTTCAACTGCATCGCTTTTTAATGAGCAGCGTATTTTTCTTTCATTGTCACAGAGCATGTTTCATCTCTGCACAAACAAGGAATACAAAAACGGTGGGAAGGAAGAGGAATGATGCACTGAAATGGTGTATTTCATACCCTGTAGCAAATGCACATGGCGGAGCAAAGCACATTGGAAAACATTAGTGAAACCTGATTATCTCCCAGCTCTGAAATTAATTAAAGAGAGAGGGGGAATCTGGTGGGGCTTGTACACTCGTATCTGTTTCAACAAATCCCCTGCCCTGCAGCCAGAGTCGCTGTGACTCTGTACCAACAAGGCCGCAGTCTACTGGGAAGAGCTGAGCATGCTGGGCAATTTAAAAATTCAAGCACATCACCACCCAAGGGTCCTCCCTCCCTCCATGGGTCTCTCTTTACCTGATTAACACTGTCTTACCACTCCACCACCCTCTGCTAACAATAAGGACGTCCTGTGGAGCAGTGGCTGCTGCATAAGTAGGGAATCACAGGTGTCACTTATCAATGCTTTCATTTTTGTGTCTGCAAAGGTGCTCTTAAAACTGACATAACTAAGTGACTGTTAAATAAATACATATATAAATAAATAGATATAATTTAATCTTTAACAATGTATTATAATTTTAATAATATAATTTTAAATATATTTTTGAATGATTACTTAATATAATATATGCAATTTGAATGTATTCATTATATAAACTATATTACTGATCATACTAAAATTGTTTTAGTTGTAAAATTGTTCCTTAAATATATATAAAATGTATGTATTCATAACATTAATATAATTCAACAATTGATTGGATATCAGGCTTTAAGTAAAAGCATAAAAGGTTATTTAAATTATGATTTAATATTTTCTATATAATTTTAAATGAATGATATAAATTATATTATAAAAATCATACTAAAATTAATGAATTATAAATAAGTAAATAAATAATATTTAGTATACGTAATGATAAAAATAATGTAATTTAATATTTAAAATTTGAATTATTCAATATGTTTTTATAATTAAATGTAATTAAATTATTATTTAATATTTTCTATGTCACTTTAAATGATTAATGATTATTATATTATAAAAATCATACAAAAATTAATCATAAATAAATAAATAATTAACTACTAAACGTAATGATAAGAATAAAGTTAAATTTATTTAAAAATGTAACTATTTTAATATGTTTTTAGAATTAAAGCTATTAAAATTAATATTTAATATTTTCTATTTAATTTTAAATTATGAATGATATAAATTATATAATAAAATCATATTAAAATTAATAATATATAAATTATATTTACAGCTAAAAATAAAATACAAAAATACAGCTGTTCATGGTTTGTTCATGTTAGTTCACAGTGCATTAACTAATGTTAACAAGATTTTAACAATGCATTAGTAAATGTTGAAATGAACATTAACAAAGATAAATAAATGCTTTATAAGTGCAGTTCATTATTAGTTCATGTTAACTAATGTAGTTAACTAATCTTAACTAATGAACCTTATTGTAAAGTGTTACTATAAAATGTATATAATTTATCAATTTATTGGGCAATAGGCTTTTCAATAAATGTATAAAAGTTTATATATTTGCTTCTAATTTTAAAAACAAATAAACCAACAAAACACTGAACAGTTAATCTACCGTTGTGATAAATGATTAATCCGAGAAGCCTACGATCATCAAAATGCAATATACATTGTTCCTAAAAAACTCAGTCCAGATGTGCTCTATAATTGAGCATGATTTTCAACTTTTGGAACCATTTCATGCTATGTTCCCCCGAGGGGCTTCGCAGTACAGCTTCATCAGGTCTCAGGTTCCAAAATGCGGAGTCTCTCCTCTGCTTCTAGAAATCCAATATCAAAATGTTCTCAGAGGAATCTCACACTCCCAACAAGCTACACAACAGGCCACAGTTCAGCTGTTTTCTTCGTGCATAAACATAATACGAAAGAGCACTGCAGCACTCAAAAACCCTCAAAAAAGCATGAGAATAATCCTTGGTTTCTAGCATCAACAAACAACCTCTTCACAACAGTCTAAACATTGCTTTCATGAGGGGAAACAACTCCCAGAGAAGATTACGTGAGGTACATCGTAAGGTACGGTGAAAAAAATGAAAACCACATATTCGGGGTGAAAATTTAAGAAGTGGTTTTATGGTGAGTCAAAAAGGGGGAATCTAACACTGGGGGAATCTTGTGACTGCGAAACCAATGAAGCCAAGACTGACTGTACAACACAACAGAGTTACTGGCAGCAACGGTAATCCCAGTAATGCTCTTAACCCAGCCCAGCATAATTGAACAATGAAAGATGGGTTTATGGCTAATAAATTTAAGCAATCTTCACTGGTGTTAATAAATAAAGAAGTATATAATCCTCTTAGGATATGACTGTCAACTTTTTGCATGCTCCCACTTTTGAATAACAATAGATGGGATTTGCACCTCTTCCAGATTATTGCTAAATGGAATTATGCACACTGTTTCACATCACAAGGTGACCTTAAAGAGTCTCACACTTATCCCTCCAGCTTTCATCTGTCATACAGGTGTATTTGAATGGAGCTACATTTGTAATCTATTTGTGAATGGATACATGGTTAATCAAAGTACAAAATACTTCTACAGCACTGTTGCTAATGCTATCGTGCAAACGTAATGACATTTTTTCTTCTTGGCACTGAGCAAAACTAAAATGAAAAATCATTCTCTCGGATTGAAAAATGACTTCACAAATCATTTACACTGAAATTTGTGAGACCCAATGTTTCCATTGACATACCAGTAGGCCTGGGTGATCAGATTATTATATTATATTATATTATATTTAGGGGTTCAAGCGCGTATCAGGCAAAAAACTACTAAGAGTAGTTCGAGTACTACCAGCCCTCAAAGAAAATGTAACAATTACAATAGGGTTTCAGCGCTACGTGCTTGAACCCCTATTGTAATTGTTAAATTTTCCAAAGATCAGCATTCTGTCATAGAGACTTGAAACTTTGAGGGCTGGTAGTACTCACACCACCTACAATGGCACCAACTCTCACCCCGATTGGCCTGACGTGGGCGCTACAGCGGTCGAAAGTATGAAATGGCTCATAACTCCTAAACCGTGTCTTATGTCGTTACATTTTTGAAAAAAACTACTTTTGCGAACTACTCCTAGGTTTTTTGCCTGACCGGAACCAAACCACTGCAGAAATATTCTCTGGAGAGTGAATATCAATTATCCCAAAAATTTAACAATTTTATGGTCGCCAAGGGGAGCCAAAATGTTAGGGGCCACTAATGTGACCGGGGCCATTTTTAATAAATTGGCTATAACTCGTGAACGAAACAAGATATTTTCACTAAACTCCGGACATGAATTCATTCTGAGGTCACACAAAAAACTTTGGTGACGCTATAAAAGGGGAAAAAAAAACATGAAAATGGCTATAACCACCCAACCATTAGTCCGATTGATTTAAAAATGTGTCTTTGTCCGGGGTGCCATTATAGTCTATGAGGACATTGGCGTATCTCAAAAAACATGGCCAGCATCGCCCAATGAAATTTGACCATCTATTAGACAAGGAGGAGGTTGATCGCAAAACTCGGTATGCGTCATCGGCGATGCACTGAAAGAGCCTGAGGAGTTTCGAGCCAGCGCTTTTCACGGGAGTCACCTCTTTAAGGCCTGTTCACACCGGGACGATTTTCGCGCGTGTTTATCACCGACGTTTAACGCCTCGTGATTAAACAAAGGGCGCCAATGTGAGTGTGCACACCGACATGCAAAACGCCAGGCGTAAAAGCGTCATTTTTTTAAAAAAGCCTTGGGTTTGTTTTTTTGTTTTGGCGCTCAAGCATAAAATGGTCTTGCCGAGCACACATTAGCGAAGAAGAAGATGCAACGAGGAAAGATGAATGTAGAACTGCTGGTCTCGTTGGTGTCTGAACACAGTTGCATGACAAACACCACAGTGACTACAAAAATCTTGATAAGAGGGAGCTGTTATGGAGAGGAATCGTAAATACTGGAAATACTGTCTCTCTTCTTCTTCTGTGTGACAAGCGAGTGTCAGAAGAAAGTTGCGCAGCGCCACCTTGTGTACCGAGCTATTTCTGTTTTTCAATAAGCACCATCTATTGTCAGGGAGTGAATTTGCACGTTCACTCCGTGCATCTCCAGTGAAAATTGCTTGGGTGTGAACACAAAGACGCGCCGAAAAACGTAGGTCGATAAACAATAATAACCAAATGTAAAAATTTTGATAAGAAGTGGCAAAAAAAAAACAATAAACGTTGCCCATGGGTCATTTTTATGCTCTCATAAATATAAGTGTCTATAACTTCAAAACGAAATGAGATATTTACACCAAGTTTGACACATATGTATGGGCACACTTTGAGGACACCTAAAAAAAAGTGAGATCGGGCTAGAGGTGGTTAGCCTAGAAATCTAGACGCACCCTAGCGGCAGCAAATGTAATTTGCAGCCAGTCATCTAGCAACTCTCCGTTGGACAAACCAAACTCTAGTCAGGCCAATCACATCGTGTATAGAGTCAGTGGGCGGGCTTAACATAATGACGGCAGAGTTGCGATGGTTCTGTGTGCTACTTGAAAACAAAGAAGCTGGAGAACAGCGGTCTTTCGAATCGACTTTGGCCACGACTCTGGAAGACTTGAAGTTGAGCTTTTCTTTGAGAAAAGAACAAAGAACGGCGCTGAAGTCATTCTTAAAGAATTTTGCCAACCGGATACGGCAAAAGTTTAATCTATCAATTAGCTCCGCTTCACCTTCTTCATTGCTCTGGTTGGTTGTAGCGCTATCCTATTGTGTGCAGAGGGAATTTGAAAGACAGCCATTTATCCCGCCCCTTGGATTGAGCCCTGCCAATGGTGTGTTCCCAGACCCAACATCTTGATGTGGGTCTGGCTTGTCAGGCTAAGAGGTGGTGCTATAGCTGTCAAAAACCTTTAACACCCATATTTTTCCTTAAATTGCCTGTATTGGCTGTAAATGGTCTTTTCCCGTCTATGACTTAGTAGTTACATGCTTGCTAAATAAAACATAATATTTTTTTGTGTCATTAAAGGAATTAAACGCTTGAACCCTGATAATTACTGCTCGCAGCTATATTATATTATATTATAATATATTATATTATATTATATATTAAAGATGCCAACAACATTAGGAATTACATTTTTCTGAATCTGATCTTTTGAACTGTCCACTACATTGAATCAGTTCAAAAGAATCATTTATCCATTCATTAGCATCTTCACTTCACAAATGTTAATTTCTTTTACATTCAAGTTTTAGCAAAATTATTTATGTAGGTAAACATTTAATACATAAATATTGTTATATTGGTGCATATAAATGATTAAATATTCATCCTTCTGTTGTTAGAGAAAACCTATGTGGAAACACATGTCTTGATCATTTTAAACTACATTTTACTATTTTATTTTTGCTTTAAACATTTTGAATCATCTTAACAACAACAGATGTTTGGTAAAAAAAAAAAAAAAAAAAACATCCTATTATGCCATTTTAAAGCAAATACATAATTTTCAATTGTCCAGATAAAAGTTTAGGGTACAGTTTTGTTTTTTGAAAGAAGTCATTTCTTAAAAAGTCTCAGCAAAATACAGTAAAAACTGTGAAATAATATTAGAAAATTAAAATAATGGTTTTCTATTTTAATATGTTTTAAAATGTAATTTATTCCTGTGATGCAAAACTGAATTTTCAGCATCACTCCATCATTCTAATAGGCTGATTTGATGCTCAGGTAACATTTATTATTATTATCAATGTTGTATTTATCAAATAGTTGTGCTGCTAAGTTATTTGAGAGTATCAGTGATGCTGTGTTATAGACACAGAACAAAGAACTGAATCTGCACACCTGAGTTTAAAGATGGAGAGCATGTGAAGAAGATGAAAAAATTCATTTTTAAGACCCACAAAAAAACTTCTACTGTAATCTGCACATATACGTCACATATACGTCATCATATTTCCTATCTGTGTAATATTTTATTATAAGTGCACAGATATTGCTAAAGGCACTGCTGTAATAAACATGAACAAAGAAACGGGATCCCCTCATAGACTCCCATGATTGCCACGCCACAAACCCATTTTATCTAACCTACGGACACACTGGGTCTCTGCATGATGCAGGTGACAATGGGTTTCCTAGACACACCCTAAAGACTCTGCTACTCATTTCCCATGAGGCTCGGCAGCAGCATCTGTGGATCAGCAGCTAGAGGTGAGTGCTGACGCATTCAGACAGCAGGAGGGGGACAGAAGTCAGCCCGGTCTCCCTCCCTCTCCCTCTGCTTAGTGCTTTCTTTTAAGCTTGTGATGGCGTTTACTGTTAAACCAATGTGCTTTCATTTATGACCCAAAATACAGGTTTTCTAGGCTAGATATACACTCTACTCATCGATAAACAGACTGAAGAAACTACAAACTAGTTTCAAATGTGGCAAGGTTACGAAGCAGACGAGTATACTAACACAATATCTTAATCAAGTTTTGTTTCTAAAGACATTTGTGGATTTAAGATTCTTAGCTAGGTTAAGTTAAGATTTAATTACACCAACTTCAATCAAACTGATTGCATTCTGTGAGACAGGATGTGACTTCATAAAGGGGATTAATATTAACAGCAGAGCCGTTTCAGAGCTGATTGATTATTGGTCATTGATTATACTGTGTGAATGACTGAATAAACAAATGAAGAAAATAGAATGAAGAAAAACTGCACTTTCTTATCAGTGTTAACATTAGTGAATGGATTGAAATAATTATGAATATTTCTAAAGCATTTATTAATCTTGGTTGATGTTAATGTAATGGATGGATGGATGGATGTGTATACTAATATACTATAGAGAGATAGATAGATAGAATTCTAATACTACGGATGGATGGATGGATGGATGGATGGATAGATAGATAGAATACTAATACGATGGATGGATGAATGGATTTGTTTACAGTTTACAGATTACAGTTTGTTTCTTATTGACTGAAGACAAATGCTAAAATTTGTTCATGCTTATTCTAAATCATACCGAAATGGCTGCTAAAACATTTTTGCCACCAAACGGTGGCAATAAAGACATTACAGATGTGCTCTTGATCTTACCCTGATTTGTTCACAAGAGTTTAAAGGGATTTACAACATTTATATCCTGGCAGAGAGACACAATCCCAATCCATGCGCAACACTTGATGTGGCCAAATGTAGCATTATATTACATAAAGTCTTTATATAATAATTAAATCTGCCCCATTATTCTGTCTTTTTCCAAGAAGGATTTCCAAGCCTTCACTAAAACACACAAATACTTCATCATCCAATAATATTTCCCTATCATTATGCATACCCCCCACCCCCCAAACACCCCCCAAACAAATAAGCATAGGGTGTCTAGCATAAAATGTCTGAGTAACATAATTTTTCCATCTTGGGCCTGGAGGTACAGCAGGCTTCGTCAGCACTGCAGGCCGCAGAGGCTGCAGCATATCTAATAGCACTGAATCAACAACCCCCAGACATCATTCACGCATCAGGATTGAGATCGTGTCTGCTAGAGCAATCTGTGTTGCTTAATGTCAGCTTCTCAAACTATTTTATCAGAAAGACCACTCTGAAACGTTCCCAGACAAATAGCCAGTCTAGCTGCAGAACAGACTACAATTTTACAATCTAAGATGCATGGCAACTCATTAAGTTGCATACTGGACATCTGCAACAAGACAGCAATTTCCTCATCAATGCAAGTACGCAATACATACTAAATCGAATAGATCACTCAATGATACTAATCTTTACAGTAAACATCCATTCTGTAATGAAAAAGCCATGCCCCACCCTAAGAAATAAATATACTCGGCTAATGTATCTTTCCATTTATCAGGCCATGGTCACAATTGGTTCTCACTCTCTCTCTCTCCCTCAGTCATACACACACACACACACGCACGCACGCACGCACGCACAAATATACGCAGACAAACCTTCATAAATATCAGATCTGACCCTAGAATTGTATTTTATTTGCATGTTGTTTTTTTATTTATTATTTTAAATGTGGCTGCAAAAAAATATGTATTCTCAAGGTTAATCTGAACCAAGTACATAACAATTACAACAGACATAAATGTGTTATCCGCATTCGGATCCTACCTCATCTCTCCAGACGTAATAAGACAATAAAGTCATCAATATTAATGGCGTTTTCTGCCCCATTCTTCTTCCTTCTCTTCTTAGTCTTTAACTTTGCTGATTTCTGTGAATGTCTATTTTAACTACTGCGTTATTTCCAAAAGAAAAACCAACGGGAATGAACAGGTCTGCTGCGGGATACGAGCTGGTGTGGTCGGCGCTTGGCTGAGATATCTCCTGTGTCCGCAGATATATCAGTGTGAACTGACAATCGGCTGCAGCTCCCCTCCGTAAAACCAAACCCTCCTCCGCTCGGGCTGCGCAGAAGGTGGGCGTCCATTTGCTGAAGAACAGCGCCCCCTGCTGGCCATTCGTAGAAAGGCACTGTGGACGCCTGTGGGGGAAGAGGTTAAACGAAGTCTGTGAAGAAATACGTAGTTTATACTTTTCACCCATCTAAATGCCTCTTGGTGCATAGAACTTATTATTATTCATAGATGTTACAGCCCTCACTACATTGCTTTGCTTATATCTATATTATGATGTAGTTTCAGGATTTAGTCGCTAGAGGGAAGTCAAGATAAATGTTTACACCGTGCACGTACGCTCCAACATATAAAATGATTAATGAATAGGCTGTAATGTTATAGGGAGCTAATGAGGCGAATATGCTTTTTTATGGCAATGTTTAATAAGAATGTGATGGATGGGTGACTTCCACAATTGTTGCCTAGGACAAAAGATTGACAATTATGGGGCATGTTGTCACACTTTTTTGGGCCTTTACTTGGGTTTGCCAGACTGATTACAAAATACACAACACTTCATGAAAAAAAGCAGACGACATTTACATACATAAATAATGTTTATAACATGTTTAAATGTGACAACTTGCCCCGGGCACATATTAACATGACATCTTTGTCACCTGTTCAGGCAGCTTGAATCCACATTCAGTAACACCTCTTGTCGGAATCCTAGCGCGTTCACTTGTTTACCAAACAGCAATATCACAATTTAATTTGGAGCTAACAATTATGAACAAGTTGTCTGAAAACAATATAAAAAGACACTGCTAGACTCTTTGACATTGAGCCTCGTTTGTAAACGCCTATGTGTTTAGTGACGGAAGTAGTTTTGGTACCTTTGTCATACCCAGCGAAACTACAGCGTCATCACGAGCCCTCAGGTGAGGTGAGGGAGATGAGAGAGAGAACGCCGCGGGACTCACTGCATAAAACTCTGAACGCTCCGCAAATAACTTTCCCACTTTGACTATTTCACCCAAGTCGCCAGAAGAAAAGGCGCCTGGATAAACTGTTCGGAACTTCAGGCGCGCACTCTTCTGTTTGGTGTCTGTTTCCTGAAGTAACATGAGTTCCGCCGCTGTGTATGAACATGTAAGCGTATTTTATTCTTCTATTTAGTCTCTTCACTTTGTTTGAAGATACCGTATCCTCCCTATGCTGTCAATATTATTGCTCGCAAAAACTAATAGCCTAAATGCAATTATCTTGTAGTAGCCTATTAACAACTTGAATATGTGAATTTAAAGTTGTATCATTCGTGATGATTCGTTCTACGTTGCATTCTGGTAGGTAAAATTAAATTTTTTCCTCAGTTTGTTGCATATTTACACCTGTGCGAGTCTTGCGCCGACTTTCATCGACCACTGTTCTTGTTAGTGGTGGGGCTTTTGATTCATCCCAGTTGACTCGTTCACGTAAACGATTCATCTAATGATCCTTTCTGCTGGTTAGTAGCCTACTTAAACACATGAACGAGTCCAGGTCATGGAGGTGGACGGGAATGATTCGTTAATTTACAAGAGTCACTTAACAAGATTAATAACTCGTGTCCAGATGCGCGTACCACTGACTAGAGTGAAACATTTTGATATTTGAATGAAGATGCTACTTTTTGTTAGTATACGTAGGCCTATGTCTGTGTTCTATCGACCGGTTTAACCTTCAATGGCTTCAATCAGACAGATATGAAATAATAGTCAGAGGAAAACCTTTTTTTTAGATGGAACAGTTTAATATTTTAGACAAAATATAAAATGAATCTAAAAAAGTTTACATATGTGTTTTATGTTTGCATTATATTGATGCATCAGCTTTTTATGGTTCATATATTGATATCTTGTAAGCTTGTAAGCAGATTACTTTCATAACATGCATATATCAGTTGTCACTCTATAAGATGTAAATGCTTAGATTTATGCTCAAAGCTCTATAGTTTTCTTTGTGGGTGGCAAAACATAATGCAATTGAGAAATGCATACAAATAAATATTTTTTAAAAGCCCGTTATATATATATATATATATATATATATATATATATATATATATATATATATATATATATATATATATATATATATATAAAAAAGGTGTATTGATAATCAAGTAAACCGAAGTCGCTTCAGTGCGGTAAATTTTCATCTTGGAATATTACTAACAACATAAAAATGACTCTTTACTTTATAAAAGCCATTAAAGATTTCACAGCAAAAAGACACACATGTACCATAACCTGACGGTGGACATTTTTAGAATTATTCTAAAAGGCTTTTTTTACTTGTTTATCAGATGACAGAAGGCATGTAGAAGATTATCTACAGCCTACAATTTTAAGCAAAGTTTTGATCATGTTGATAATTTAGAAGACTAAATATGATACTGTAAGCTTTATAGGGTGAATGCCTGACATTTGCATTTAGCATTCAGGGTATAATATTTTGTGTTCCCTAGAAGTCAATCCTTGACTTTGGTGTTTTGTGACCAGGCTCTAGATGAGCAGGAATGTAAAACAATTCTAACAGAAACATTCCCCTGAAGGAAAAGTATGCATTTGAGATCCATGTAATGTCTGTGTGTGGTTGTGGCAAAGTATAAAATCTCATCATAAAGTTGTAAATGAAGACACGTCGGGGTTTGTGCTTGACTCTTTATGGCCACTTCCCTGTCCTTAAAGTGTGACGCTGTGGCCTCAGTCACATACACAGTTTGTTTGATTCAGTTGTTATTTTTCTGTCATGACAAAGTACAGCAACACAGTGCTTGTGGGAGCGAAAACCAAGAGACATGCCCAGTTTTGACACATTATGTACTATAATCCACATTATATATGTCTTTGCTCTGAATCCCTTGATGAGAAATCTTTCCATACACTATTTTTAAACCCCAAATAACACTGGTTTCTTAAAGCCAATAATATCCCTTGTGGTTCTTGTCTTGCCTTGTCATGTCCTATAAATAGATTAGGATGAATAATTCTTTTGGCAATTCTCTCACTTGATGCATTGGATATCTGTATCATTTAACCATGGCAACCAACTACCAAAATACGTTGAGTCGAATTAGATGGATGTAGCCGTATATGATCAGGCATAAGACCTTCGCTACATTAAGAGGAAGTAATGTGTTCAGATTGGCTTTGTTTCCTGCTAAAGCTAAACGCCTAGATTTCCAGGTATTTGCGATCTCTTCTGATCCTCAGGCCTGTTTCAACTTGATAGCCTAAATCCTCAAATACTCACAGAGCACAGCCTATGCATTTGGTCTTTTTCAGGCTTCCGCAGACAAGCTTATTTCAGTAACGTTTTTTTTTTTTTTTTTAATGGACCACAATGTAACTTATTCATGCTTAATTTACAAGTTTTTCAAGAGAATGAAACACCATCTCATGGTCTCATACTTTATAGGCAAGAACAAAATTCCTGAGATTCCTCGTTAGATTTTCTTTTAAATCTATGTGTAGTATTTTACAATTATCATTGGATTGTTCTGTATTTAGTGTTAGCCATGCTTTGCAGATCAGTATTGAATGTTTAGGAATGCAGTTGTTTTTGATGCCTCTATTGAACAAACTTTGCATCTTGTCTGTTCAGCATTATAGATTAATATAGCAGATTTGTTATTTTGGGCACCTTTGTGCCCAATCATCATTGCCATTTTGACTAGGTTGGATGTAATGTGTTTCTTTGATGTGATGTGAACTGATGATACTGAGGCCCACAGTATTGTTTAGTACATTCTCAGCTGTTCACAGTCACCCTAGACATGATGTGATTATCTGCTCCATCTGAGAAAAACAGATGAAAAGAATCTAAATATATTACAGAATGGATGGTGTTTCCTCCAATTTGTTACACAGGTTTTAGGTGATGTTCAGATATGAATGCACACTTGTGCTAGGATGTTGTAGAGGTATACAGTAAATATCTTTAAGATATAAACTAGAAATGGATCAAATGTGATTCACTCCTTGGTCTACTGAAACAGGCATTGTGATCTAAGAGGCTTGTTCTCTTTGGGTTTGTGTTACAAATGTTAGATTACTTGCAGACCCTATGAAATCCAAGTTTAAGTTTTGTTGCTTGTAGCTTAATTATTGTCTATATGCTGTATAAATATCTGGACATGCATAATCCACTTGGCATAAGTGTAACTGGTCCTACTCGTCCCGCTCCGAGTGGGATTCGAACCGGGGTCTCTGGCATGGGAGGTGGGTGCTCTAATAAGGATTTACACGCACAGCTCTTACTGGCCTATGTCCGTTACATAAGCAATGCTTCTATCACTTGTTTCTGCACCACGATAAAATGTACTTTCGGTTAGTAATATCGTTTAAAATTTAATTATCATTAAAACCGTGTTTGATTATCACAATTTTGAAAACTCGTGGGAAATCCTGTCCAGCCAGCATCAGTCTGATGCAGGCGCAGCGCGCAACGTTTTTTTTTTTTTTTTTTTTATGAGAAGAAATGGCAGAAGGCAAATCTGAGACGTGGTCATATTTTGGCTTTTACAAACGTCCTGAGGGAAACTTAATCGAGTATGGTCACCCTGTCTGCAGAACATGCAAGAAGAAAGTCGCTGCAATAGGGGGGAACACTTCAAATCTGCGAACGCAAGGCAAGTGATCTTTGACCTCAATACTAAAACTACGTCTGGGTGGGAAATAATAACGTGAAGCTTTGAGCCAAAGATGAATGAACAAGTTCAGACTATTAAGGGTGACATTTAAGGGACAATGTATATTCGTTGTACACTTATTACAGAGATTATCTTTACCACATAAATAATTACGGGGACATATTGAATTGAGATTGTTTTAAATCTTATCTGTTTATAAATCAATTTGATACAGAGTATATCACAAGAAGATGATCACAATAAGTTATAGTAATAATTATAGTAGTATTAATAGTAAAGTCCTCATTTTCAATCCAGTCAAAAACATAGACCCAAGTTGCATTAATGAAACGAGAGAGCGCGTCCGTTGTGATACATGGATATGCGCTGTTTTAAAGCGTTGCTATTGACGACGGTCATTATAAGGAAGGAAATGCCACAGAATAGAATCTTGCTTAAAAAAAAGTGCATAGCTCATTTTATGTTGTTTGTTGATTCTGAAATATAAAACTTGTTGAAATGTTTTCAACATGTTTTTAATATTGATAATTTGGGTCACTATAATCGTGATATGACATTTTCATACCGTTCCATTCCTAGTGAGGAGAGTGACGCATTTAAAAAAAATTTTTTTTAAAATATATAAATATATTTTATATATATATTTATATATTTAAAAAAAAAAAAAATTAAATGCGTCACTCTCCTCACTAGGAATGGAACGGTATGAAAATTTCATATCACGATTATAGTGACCCAAATTATCAATATTATCACGGATTATTAGTGGCCTCATATTAACTGAGAAATCTGGAATCTTTGTAAAATTAGTTTCACGTATCAGAACTATTTCTGTCAACTGGATGATTGTGTGTCAAATCAAATAAGGCTGTTGCTACACTTTCAAATTGTGTTCAAAGCTTTTTATTTCTTGTTAGTGAATTAATATATTTGGTGACACAGAATTCTCGCAGATTCAAACGTTTTCATAAGTATTCATTATTTCATAAATGGGTTGCGTCCATTGATGGAGCGGCTGAGATGGGTTTGCTGTGTTTATACAGTATGAAAGCGGCCTCTAGAGGCGAAATCACGATGTGGAGTTTGTTTTGACACGTGAGGCTGCACGCTACACACAGTGGGACACTTCAGATAGGATTTAAAACAGACAACGAAACGGTATGCATACAATACACTACAGTAGATGTTTTCATATCATTATAAAGTAATTAATTTATTGACTAGACGCTGCATTAGCATAGAGAGAACGGCAGTATGTTTGCCGTCAAGGCTGAGAGGACGCTAACATTAGTAGTACCTCAAGCGGTTAAAATAACGTGACAAGAAACGCAAGCAAGTCCGACCCAAATGTTTAATGTCACGATTGTTACCATCTATTTGCATTAGTTTATATCCAGCTGGTCACATTTATGCGTTTGTTAGCCAGCGAAGTAGCATATTTGAAGCTAGTCACATGAGAAAGCAAATTGATATGTGTTGATATATCGAAAACGCATCCGATTTCAAGTCAAACACATTGTTTTGATTGTGCGCACACCGACTCAGTTGGCTGTTCAAAATCTTGCCGCGCCGCTCAGTTTTCTATCAAATTACATAATATTTGTGTCCCAAACCGTTGTAAAAGGGATAGTTCACCCCAAAATGAAAATTAGCCCATGATTTACTCACCCTCAAGTCATCCTAGGTGTATATGACATTCTTCTTTCAGACGAATACAATCGGAGTTGTCCTGGTTCTTCCGAGCTTTATAATGGCAGTGAATGGCAGCCCAAAATTTGAAGCCGCAAAAAAGCGAAGCGATGCGTTTGTGTAAGAAAAATATCCAAATTGAACACGTTATAAAGTAAAATATCTAGCTTCTGGCGGACCGCCTTCCATGTTCAGCTTACGGAAAAAGCGTACTTGGCGTGATGACGATGGACGTAGCGTAAGCGTTTTGAACTGCAAGATGCCTAACACTTTCTTTATAAGTTGAATACAGAAGGCGGTCCGCCGGAAGCTAGATATTTTACACAAACCCATTGATTTGCTTCAGAAGGCCTTTATTAACCCCCCGGAGATGTGTGGATTACTTTTCTAATGGATGGATGCACTTTTTTTGGGCTTCAAATTTTGGGCTGCCATTATAATGCTTGGATTAGCCAGGACTTTTTTTCTATATATGTCATCTACACAAAGGATAACTTGAGGGTGAGTTTGGGTGAACTATCCCTTTAATGTGCATAATGACTTCACCCTATTTGCTGCTTTTTTTTTTTTTTTTGTTGAACAAAACGTTTGTCTTTCTATGGCTTTAATGTACATTCTTATGGTTCAGTACTGTGTTTTTTTTTTGTTATTATTGTAATAAAGTTCAGCTGTATTTTACTTGGAGTGTTATGTTTGTTTTCATTCAATATCCAATTTTAAAAAAAAATCAGTTGTTTAATCAGTTATTGGCCAGTGCAGTTATTGTTATTGGTAAAATCCTATCCGTCTAGTTGGAATAAAGTGAAAAATATAGTTATGGGTGATACTCTGGACTTATTTTACATACATTAACAGCCTGGACTGACTTTTTGTTCATTTGAAATTACCTATTATGAGCAAATTGTAAGATATTAACAATTTAGTTAGGTATGGTCCTAGAACATTCCTGAAAGTCAATGAGTTACTGTTAGTGAGGACAAATATTACTGTAAGACAGTAGTTGAGAGAACTCTTGAAGTTTATTTTCAACAGTTTCATAAATGATAATTTCCTGTTCTTCTTGTTGCCATGCTTGATTAATTACAAAAAAAAAGCGTCTGCCAAATGCATTTAATTCCAACAATTTTATTAAACCCAAGTAGATTTTTTTATTTTATTTTTTTAATGCTTCACAGAAGTTGTCATAACTCAACATTTACTAGTAGTTTTCTACTATATGTTTCACAACACGTCTCAAAAACCCCAATATAGTACAATTATCTGCTGCACTGAGGACAAACTAATCAACTGAATCATTTACTCAACCATCCTGTCTCAGGAAGCCGTCTTTTAGTTGCCTGAATGTGTCTTTAAATATTCCGTTTTGTCTTGGGGGGATTCATTCTTTAGGTTTAATTGCTACGGTGTTGTTCGGAGGCTCCTCCGTGTCTTGAACTGTCTTTTCCAGCTGACTGACCAGCCAGTGATTACAGTCCTGCTCCATGTCAGAAGTACTAGACAACTGGACTTTATGCTGAAATGTGGTCTGCTTGGGTTTAACCATTTACTGCATTTTAAATGATGACAATACTAATTATATTCATTTTTATCCTGTTTGACAGTGAAAATGCCATGTCACGTCAACAACCCATTTATTGTTTCCATTCATGATCTTACATCTTTTTGTCATGTGACTGTCTTACTACAGCACAGCCACATACTGCCAAAAACAGATAACCAAATAGAGAGTTATTGTTTTTTTTGTTGTTTTTTTATCAATCAAAATTGGATATATCAGACAATATTTAAATGCATGCTAATTTATCCCATTTTTACCCTGTCATCTAATATGCACTTAAAGTTAATCTTTAAGACACTAATGATATAATAACTGTTAAATGTAATCTGTAAAAAATCTGAAATCTTTTCACATTGTATTATAATGTTATTGTGCCTCACTTGTAGCATTTAAAATGACTAATTTTAGTTTTTTAGAGATTTGTTTTTAATGTATGTACTTTTTTTGATATTGGCCTTTTATTAGTTATTGGTAATAAAATAAGCATTAATTATTGGCTCATTGTATCTTCCAGAATTTCTTATATCTGAATATGTTTTCTTTAGCTTGCAGATTTTGCTTCAGCATGACTTTGTTGGCTTCAAATGCAAATCTAGTTTGATTAGCAGGTTTAACTTCTGACCATGATTTCAGCCGTTGGTTTGGCTGCACAATAGTGATTCATTCACATTTTATGTTAATGGCAGATAGCTAAGGATAGATGTAGGCCAAAGGCTAAACCTTCAGTTCCTAGAGAAACAGTAGAACAGAAATATAACAGAACAAATGCAAACAGTGCAGATATGTTGCAGTGCAAGATTAAAGTCAAATAGAAAGATGAGTTGAGTCCACAGCCTGTGATGTGTCTACTGTAAGAGAGATAACATAAGACTGTAACATAGCATGTCATGTAACGTGAAGAATTTTGTATCTTAAACATGATCTGTCCCTATCGAAAACATGAACATACTTTTTAAAAGCTAGTTTCTTCTATTTTTGGTCCTTCCTTTTTATTTCTTCAGAACAGGTTTGGTTATGTTTGCCATCAATCATTTTTGATGTGGTAATCAGAAATAACGCATGGGTCTTGTCTCTCAGTTCAAGAGCGCCACTCCTTAAAAAGAGGTAACAGGTTAACGAATATAACACCCTCTGCTGTGGAAAATCCTCAATGCAGGATACTGCCGACTATAGCCCCATGTGTTGGCATGTATTCTGTGATTTGTCACATTTGAGGTACATTTTTGTCTTTTCAAAACTAGTTTTAAAAAGCACATTCTGTGACTCTGGA
This sequence comes from Rhinogobio ventralis, assembly GCA_039654625.1. NCBI lineage: Eukaryota > Metazoa > Chordata > Actinopteri > Cypriniformes > Gobionidae > Rhinogobio > Rhinogobio ventralis. The sequence goes on from CM077199.1 coordinate 13,304,237, forward strand.
GTTTTAGGAACTTTTTTTCACATGGCTATACATTTAGGAAGCACCAGTTATATACAGTTGCTTCTAGCCTTTTAATGCTAAAAATGTTTGTGTGTCAAAGTAAAGTTTAATACACTTTCATTTGAGAGAAAATGATATTTGACTACATCATGAATCATTATTAAATGAAGCATTTTTTTCTAAGATTTTGGGTAAAATGTTGCAGGGTAAGCTATGGAAGGCCGTTTCTGCCCCCCCAAAAAGAAGAGTAATTGCAACTTTTTTTCTCACAATTGCGAGTTATAAAGTCAGAATTCTGAGATATAAACTCCCAATTGCGTGATATAAAGTCACAATTCTGACTGAGAAAAAGAGAGTTTATATCTCAGAATTCTGACTTTATAACTCAGAAACGGGCTTCCATAGTAAGCAGTGATAGTGTCTTAAAGTGTAACTTCGACCGCTTTGTATTGTTACAATGTTGGTAGTTTATGTAAATCAACAATATTTATTTAACCATTCTCCGTGTTACCTGGACCAAAAAAATGTATATTTGTTTGTCAGCGAAAGTCCGCCAGATGACGCAAAGCCAATTTTGAATTGGGGTTGTGCATTAGTGTTTTTTTTTTCTGTCATTTAAGTTGATATTTGTATTTGAACCGTAACTCTTCTCCACTGATTCAGCTTCAACATGCTTATCTGGGGGAAGTTGTGTCATTGGAAACACTTTTCATATTTTTCATATTTTTATCGCCCCATGATACAGATGTTTTCCTCTAATTTGACATCCTGAAATATAATTAGGATTATTAATTTTACCTCTGTCTCCTTTATTCTTCCATAGGGAAAAAACTTGCGTTAAAATCAGCTCAGCTTTTTATTGAATTTATTTAATTAAATTTATTGGAAAACCATGGGAAATATCTATAGTTTCTTTCTAGTTTATTGGTCAAACAGTGTGGGGACAATTTATCAATTTTTATAGATAACTATTCATAGATTTCAAAGATCAATGCACCTATAGACAAGTAAATTAGATGTATTTTTGCTTCAATATAAGGTAGTTTTCTTTTGTTTGTTTCATTGTAAAGTATCATCCACACCATAATCTTTAATTACGGTGTTATTGCTCTTTTTTTCTAAGCAATCCTAAATTCAGAGAACAAAATACGCATTGGCTTTATGCGGATTACACCTGTGGAGGAGCGTCTAATTAGATTTGTCTACATTGGCTGATAAAAGTGAGAAAGAGACAGTACTGTTTTGCTGATGGCTCTTACCGAGAGTGATATGTCTTCAGTATGGCGTTTTGCAGAGGGTTATGGGAAGAATCACGGCGCGTAATGCTGTGATCAGGATGACTGATAACAGAACCTCACAGCAGCAAGTGACCTGCGTTCCCCGATGATTCTCTTAATCTTATGCCATGATGGCTATTACAAAAATTCCAATTTAGGCAGCTTGAGTGCCAGGCGGGCTACAGTAAGAATGGCTTTAATTGCGATGAGTTATCGCACTCGCTGTTGTAATCGGGCGCAGATCTTGAAAGGAGGGTTAGCACATCTGACAAATTGATTTAATACCAATGTGATTCTTGCTCTCTAATGATCTCCTGATTCCTCTTCTCCCAGGGTGTAGACACTCAGATTTCTAACCACTTTTTAATTGCAACCCCTTCCTTATTGTGTGTGCAATGTGCATGCTTTTTCTGTTAAAAACGTGAGCAATGTACTGAGGCTCTGGCTCATTCCACAGTCCCAGTTTAGCTTCAGTATGATACCGCTGCGGTAGGGAACGGGTGATTTATGGACAATTACAGAGTCAACAGAGTGTGTGGAAGAAAGGAGGAAATGAAGGAAGAGGCTGGTTGGTTCCTTAAATGCCTGACTGTAGATGTCTGTCTGTTATTTAGTACCTTTGCATCATTTGGGATTCTGCATACAGTATGCAACCCATCCAGATATCTCACAGCAGTACACTAACCACATCTTGCAAAATCAAGCCCTAAATTAAACCTTTCTCAAACACAGACCTCTAAAATAAAGTGATTTAGTCTGTTATTTGCTATTTTGCACACATATTTAAGGATTTTTTTTTTCAATGTAGCTCCTCTGTCTCCGCTCTAAATAAATAAATATGTTCATTTTGGCATCACAACACTATGTACTCTATAAAAAAAAAATGGATATTCATTTTGAGATTTGCGGAAGATTGCATTGCACACTCTTAAAAATATGAATTTTTGTGAAAGATTAACTTTAATCCTTAACTTCAAAAATAAAATTACTTAAAAATAAGAGAAATGAGCATGAAATATTATTTGCCTATATACAGTTCTAAAAATAATAATAATAATAATAATAATAAACACACTTTTTTAGTGTGAAGAACCCTTTTCCACAATAAAGAATCTTTTGTGGAATGGAAAGGTTTCATGAATGTTAAAAGGGGCTTTCGTACCAGAGGAACATTTTCATAGTTCATATAACTATTGGTGGTAGTACCCTCTTTTTAGTGTGTTCGCACCGCAGGAACTGAGAATGTTTTAGCTATAGGAACACCTTTTTGGGGGGTCTAAATTAGCTCCTACTTCAGAGTAGGGTCTAACCCAGCACAATAGGCACTACCAGTGATTGGCTGAACGCATGCCATATGACACACCGACTCCCACCATCTTTAAAAAGCCACATAAGTTTACATATACTTACTTCACAAACATGGAAAACCGCGATAAATGGACCGACGCCGAAGTCCAGGCACTTCTCAACCAATCATGGCAACCTCCAGTTGTTGAATGCCGCGCAGAAATGACGTCACTGTCTGCCAGCTTACAACACTTCAGAGTTCCTACTGCCAGTGTGAAGGCACCCAGGCAAATTACCTTTATATAAGAGAAAATCTACTTTTCTGGGGAACCACACTGGTGGCTAGTTCCTATAACTACCCGGTGCAGAAGCCCCTAAAGGCTCTTCATGACCCATAGATACCAATAAAGAACCTTGATTTTTAAAGCCCCGTTCACGCTGAGGTTGATATCTATAACGATAACAGTATAATTTTATTTTATTAAAGATAATTTTAAAAATAATTCTAAATTTAAAACAATAGCAGAGTCCACACATCACAACTAAAACAATAACGGCAAAGAATAACGATATCGTTGGAAACGCTTTCAGAACTATTTTTTCCAGCTGATGATGAATGATGAAAACATTGACTGCCAATCAGAGTCCAAGAGTTCAAGTATTTAATTTAACTGCTTATAATAAACAGAATGAATTGGTGTGGATGATAATATAGTTATCATCGTTATAGTTATCTTTATAGTTATTGTTCTTGGTGTGAACAGGTATTGAAAGTGTACATCTAATCAATTCCCAGTGAATAAAATCCCACCCTACATTTGTTTTATTCTTTAATATTTTTCCCATTCAGCAATGTCATAGGAAAATTGTTTGTTAATGCATTTCATGTTGAATCAGCGGGCACTATAGTACATTCAGGATTGGGATTGAACCTTCACTATTTTAGTTCAATTTACACATTCATAACCATTTGGCTACCAACTACAACATATTTACCTCCCATCTTTGGGCAGGCAAGGGTCTCCTTCTAGAGGGATCTTCAGAATCTCCAATTCTTAGATACATTTCCTAATTAACTCACACTTTACACTTTAAACATAGGCATGCAAACATTGTAATACTCTAAACCACAGCTGGATGATAGAGTATGTCATATAACTGTCTGTGTTTGTGTGTGTAAGGTCACAGAAACAGGCTTAACCAGTTTGATCCCACTATGTACAGTCCACTGAAACCTGTCTCAGCATGTTTTGCTGCAAAGAACAGTTCATGTCAACGTTTATATGTGCATTATTTCAATTCAAAAATGTGTTGTTGTTTTGTTTTTTTGAGTTTGGTGCATTCAGTACTGGTGGGACTTGTTGCCACACATATGAAAAGCTTGGTTACACTATTTTGATGGTTCACTTTAGACATAGTGCTAACTTTGCAATTACATGTTACTGTAGTAGATTGTTAGGATTCAGGTTTGTAGAATAAGTTGACATGTAGTTGCAAAGTTACTTATAGTTAGCAAAATGTCTATACTGGACCATCTAAACCACCAAAAGCTTTGCTTAATAATATGTTTTTGGTTTATCTTTGACTTTCAGCTCTTCCTGTACCGTTTGGGAAGTGGGTTTGGTGGGTAAGCAGCATACTGTGCCTACTCATGCATAATTTGCAACATGTTTAAGTCTAAATTTTATGGGATTAAATAAAAATAAGTGATACTGAAATATAGTTTTCATTAGTGGATAGTTTGCATTAAATATTCTTACAGATGCTGCACCTCCAGAGGCTACTTTCATATTTTTTTTCTAACAAATGTGGTGGTTAATATTAACATTTAATGTCATTTAATGTTTAATGTGTTTGTGCTTTCATGTTCTCTAACCAAAGCAACTAACAAGAATTCTTATATACAGTGCACTGTTTTTCTTCAGCAGAGCAGAAGTTACACAGCAGGGTCACAAAAGAAGGAATTTAAACTGTTTGCACTGCTCTTTTTGATACAACAAAAACCTTCTTAAACCTTTTTCCTTTTGCTTTTGGTGCCTTTTTTAACTTTACAGCCCTAAAGCTAATTTAAATAGAAAACCGAATTGATGTAAATTAATTTTTTCGTTTATTTTCAATAAATGAAAACAACTGAATTCATGATTCATTCTGAAGGTGCTGTTTTGTATCATTTGCTTGACCTGAGAAACTAATTGTTTACTTTTGAAGGACGCGCTCACAGAAGAATACTTTCATTTCTGTTTTAGCGAGGGAATGGGCAACATGAGCAGGTCACCTTCCTGACGAATGAACAGAAGATGGCATCAGTACGGAAGACCAGCATTGCTGTGGGGGTCGTGGTTTCCCTTCTGGTAGTGGCTGCAGTGGTTGGATTTCTTGTGTGGCTGTTTGTTGGTAATGGCTTCTCCAATTGTCTCTAGCAAACTTGCACTTAAATCAAGAAGGTTGCACACCTATACTACCATTCAAACATTTGGGGTCAGCCTTTACCAAAAACTTTATCATAAGCTGATCTGATGTATCTATTTACAGTAAAAAAAAAACAACCTGCATTTATTTGAAATGTAAGTCTTTTGTTACATTGTAAATGTCTTTACTATCGCTTTTGATCAATTTAATGCATTCTTGCTGAATAAGAGTGTTCATTTCTTTTAAAAATATTTTTACTGACCCCAAACATTTGAATGGTAGTTTAAAAATTCCTGCTGTTTTAATTAATAACATTAATTTTTGAGCCCTCTCTCAGTCAGGAGCAAAGAATTGGAAGATGAGTCCTCCTCTCGGAAATCCAGCTCATCTACCTTGGTTTACAGCGGACACATGAAGCTTCTCAAACCGGAGTACAGCCCAGTATATGAGAACCCTGAAAGTACGGAATTCCAACAAGTGGCAAGGGACCTGGAAGGAATTGTGAGTGTTTTTGTTGTTCTCAGACTTTTCTCCACTGACTGTTTGTTGGTGTTCACCATATCATCTGTATTTTGAGATAAAAAAAAAAAAATCATACATAGACTTTTATAGCTTACAGTCATTGGAGTCTTTTAAAGAGAAACACAAAAATGAAAATGTTGTCATTAATTACTCACCCATGTCGTTCTAAACCCGTAAGACTTGCGTTCATCTTTGGAACACAGATGAAGATCTTTTTGATGAAATCTGAGAGCTTTCTGTCCCTCCGTTGACGGCTACACAAATAAAAGCCTAAATTCAATCTGTTCATCATATAAAACAGTCGAGTCTCTTCAGAAAATGTGACTAAACCGCTTAATTCATATGTATTCATTTTATGATCTTTTTATGAACTACTTGAAGTTATATACATTATCCTGCTTAAAGAGGCCACAGCCACCAGGGACTACCGTTTCCATGAAAGGGTGTACATGGTCTGCAACAATGCTTAGGTAGGTGGTACCTGTCAAAGTAACATCCACATGAATGGCAGGACCCAAGGTTTCCCAGCAGAACATTGCCCAAAGAATCACACTGCCTCCACCGGCTTGCCTTCTTCCCATAATGCATCCTGGTGCCATGTATTCCCCAGGTAAGCGACGTACACGCACCCGGCCATCCACGTGATATAAAAGAAAACGTGATTCATCGGACCAGGCCATCTTCTTCCATTGCTCTGTGGTCCAGTTCTGATGCTCACTATTGGCGCTTTCGGCAGTGGACAGGGGTCATCATGGGCACCCTGACTGTTCTACGGTTATGCAGCCCCATATGCAACAAACTGCGATGCACTGTGTATTCTGACACCTTTCTATCAGAACCAGCATTAACTTCTTGAGCAATTTGAGCTACAGTAGCTCGTCTGTTTGATCAGACCACACGGGCCAGCCTTCACTCCCCACGTGCATCAATGAGCCTTGGCCGCCCATGACCTGGTCACTGGTTCACCACTGTTCCTTCCTTGGACCACTTTTGATAGATACTGACCACTGCAGACCGGGAACACCCCACTAGAGCTGCAGTATATATAAATAAATAAATAAATAAATGCTTTTCTCTAAAACACATTGGCCACAATTTTTGGCACAATTTTTTATGAATAAAATATCTCTGAAGTATATTCCCATTAATATTTAAAAAATTTTAGCACACCAGGGTGACTAGGAACATGAAATTGTCCAGCTATGATGTCTTGTTTCACAGGAGTATAAATATGAGGAAACACAAAGGCCAAATTCCCTTAATCATTTATCACAATGAGTAAAGCCAAAGAATATAGTTCTGATGTGCAGCAAAAGATTGTTGAGCTTCACAAAATAGAAAGTGCCTGTAGGAAAATAGCTAAAGCATTGAAAATTCCCATTTCCACCATCAGGGCAATAATTAAGAAGTTCCAATCAACTAAAGATGTTACGAATCTGCCTGAAAGAAGACGTGTGTGTATATTGTCCTAATGCACGGCGAGGAGGAAAGTTTGAGTGGCCAAAGACTCTCCAAGGATCACAGATGGAGAATCGCATTAGTTGATCGCATCGCAGATTAGTTGAGTCTTGGGGTCAGAAAGCCCAAAAAAAAAAGATAATCAAACAACCCTTACATCACCACATGTTGTTTGGGAGGGATTCAAGAAAAATCCTTCTTGCTCATCCAGAAACAAACTCCAGCATATTCAGTTGTCAGACACGACTGGAAATTCAAAAGGGACCTGGTTCTGTGGTCAGATGAAACTATAAAAAGGGCTTTTTGGCAGCAAATCCACCAGATGGGTTTGGTGCAAACAGGGATAAAAAGTACCCCATGCCCACGGTTAAAAATACAGCTGGATCTTTAATGTTGTGGGCCTATTTTTTTGCTGGAGGTCCTTGACATCTTGTTCAGATACATGGTATAATGGATTCTAGCAAATACCAACAGATAAAAAGTCAAAACCTGACGGCCTCTGCTAGAAATCTTATAATGGGCCATGTTTGGATCTTCCATCAGGACAATGATCCAAAACGAACATCAAAATCAACACACAAATGTGTCACTGAGCACAAAATGAAGCATATGCCATGACCATCCCAGTCCCCTGACCTGAACCCTATAGAAAATGAGTGGGGTGAACTGAAGAGAGGAAGCACCAACATGGATCTGGGAATCTGAAGGATCTGGAGAGATTCTGTATGGAGGAATGGTCTCTGATCTCTTGTCAGGTGTTCTCCAAACTCTTCAGGCATTATAGAAGACGACTCAGAGCTGTTATCTTGGAAAAAGGAGGTTGCAAAAAGCATTTAATAAAAGGGTGCCAATAATTGTGGCCAACGTGTTTTGGAGAAAAGCATTTATTTCATAATGTGATTTACCCCCATTTTCAATTCTTTTACTTCAATGAAAGGTTAGATTTTTGTGAATTTTTTTGAATAAAAGATCAAAAGGATAAACAATGCAGATTTATTTTTTACAGCCATATTTGATCATATTTACCAGGGGTGCCAATAATTCTGACCACCACTGTGTATACTATTTTGATTGTTTTTGAAAGAAGTCTCTTCTGCTCCCCAAGGCTGCATTTATTTGATCCAAAATGCAGCAAAAACAGTATTATTGTGAAATATTTTTACAATTTAAAAATATTTTTTTTCTATTTGAATATATTTTAAAATGCAATTTATTTCTGTGATTTCAAAGCTGAATTTCAGCATCATTACTCCAGTCTTTAGAATCACATGATCCTTCAGAAATCATTCTGATATGCTGATTTGCTGCTCAAGAAACATTTATTATTATCAATGTTAAAAACAATGTTAAATTTTTTTTTCAGGATTATTTAATGAATAGAAAATTCAAAGGAACAGCATTTATCTGAAATATAAAGCTTTTACAACATTATAAATGTCTATAGCTGGATAACATCACTGTTTTCTCCAGAGCGGCTGTACAGCCGATTCAAAATCTGTTGCATTATTTTCCTGTTTAACACTGTGAAGCTGCTCTGTGAAGAGCTCTGCTCTATACTATCAATTTAATGCATCCTTGCTGAATAAATGTATTAATTTAAGTTCTTTGCCCAGAAAAAAATAATTCTTACCGACCCAAAACTTTTGAACAGTAGTACAATGTTACAAAAGCTTTCAGATAAATACTGTTCTTTTGAACTTTCTATTCATCAAAGAATCCTAAAAAAAGTGCTTTACACAACTGTTTTCAACATTTGATAATAATCATAAATGTTTCTTGAGCAGCAAATCATATTGAATGATTTCTGAAGGATCATGTGACACTGAAGACTGGAGTAATGATGATAAATTCAGCTTTGCCATCACAGGAATAAATGACATTTTAAAATGTATTCAAATAGAAAAGTTATTTTACATTTTAATAATATTTCAGAATATTACCGCTTTTTTGTATTTTTAATAACATAAATGCAGCCTTGGTGAGTAGAAGAGACTTCTTTCGAAAACAATCAAAATAGTACAGTTTCCAAATTTTTGACTGGTAGTGTGTGTGTGTGTGTATGTATATATATATATATATATGTGTGTGTATATATATATATATATATATATATATATATATATATATATATGTGTGTATATATATATATATATATATATATATATATATATATATATATATATATATTATACACTCACCTAAAGGATTATTAGGAACACCATACTAATACTGTGTTTGACCCCCTTTCGCCTTCAGAACTGCCTTAATTCTACGTGGCATTGATTCAACAAGGTGCTGAAAGCATTCTTTAGAAATGTTGGCCCATATTGATAGGATAGCATCTTGCAGTTGATGGAGATTTGTGGGATGCACATCCAGGGCACGAAGCTCCCGTTCCACCACATCCCAAAGATGCTCTATTGGGTTGAGAGCCTTTGACTGTGGGGGCCATTTTAGTACAGTGAACTCATTGTCATGTTCAAGAAACCAATTTGAAATGATTCGAGCTTTGTGACATGGTACATTATCCTGCTGGAAGTAGCCATCAGAGGATGGGTACATGGTGGTCATAAAGGGATGGACATGGTCAGAAACAATACTCAGGTAGGCCGTGGCATTTAAACGATGCCCAATTGGCACTAAGGGGCCTAAAGTGTGCCAAGAAAACATCCCCCACACCATTACACCACCACCACCAGCCTGCACAGTGGTAACAAGGCATGATGGATCCATGTTCTCATTCTGTTTACGCCAAATTCTGACTCTACCATCTGAATGTCTCAACAGAAATCGAGACTCATCAGACCAGGCAACATTTTTCCAGTCTTCAACTGTCCAATTTTGGTGAGCTCGTGCAAATTGTAGCCTCTTTTTCCTATTTGTAGTGGAGATGAGTGGTACCCGGTGGGGTCTTCTGCTGTTGTAGCCCATCCGCCTCAAGGTTGTGCGTGTTGTGGCTTCACAAATGCTTTGCTGCATACCTCGGTTGTAACGAGTGGTTATTTCAGTCAAAGTTGTTCTTCTATCAGCTTGATTCAGTCGGCCCATTCTCCTCTGACCTCTAGCATCAACAAGGCATTTTCGGCCACAGGACTGCCGCATACTGGATGTTTTTCCCTTTTCACACCATTCTTTGTAAACTCTAGAAATGGTTGTGCGTGAAAATCCCAGTAACTGAGCAGATTGTGAAATACTCAGACCGGCCCGTCTGGCACCAACAACCATGCCATGCTCAAAATTGCTTAAATCACCTTTCTTTCCCATTCTGACATTCAGTTTGGAGTTCAGGAGATTGTCTTGACCAGGACCACACCCCTAAATGCATTGAAGCAACTGCCATGTGATTGGTTGATTAGATAATTGCATTAATGAGAAATTGAACAGGTGTTCCTAATAATCCTTTAGGTGAGTGTGTGTATGTATATATATATATATATATAATATATATATATATATATATATATATATATATATATATATATATATATATATATATATATATATATATATATATATATATATATATATATATATAACATGTGTATATAATCTCACACACACACACGTGTGTATGTATATATGTGTGTTACTGTTTATACTTTAAGTAATTATTATATAATTTTAATTTAAGTACTTTTTTTAAAATTCATTTAAATATATACAAATAATTATTTACATATACAAAATATGTATTGTTTTTAATATATATTTTTTTGCATTATTGTATCTTTCCTTCTTTGAAATTATTATATTGTGAAAAGGGCTATAGAAATGTATGCATTTCAATTGACATTTGTTACATGTTGTACTGTTACTGCCTATCATTGGCCATTTATTTCTTAAAATTAATAATTATTCTAAAAATAATCTTCTGTTTCTTTTTCAGATGAACGATACATTCACCAGAGATCCTATACTTTCTAAATACTATACCAAGTCTGTCATCACTGCCTTTAGGTGAGCCAAAGACCCCTGATCTAGACAAAGCTAAATTTATAGCACACTCTCTAAATCTAATAGTTTTTAAATTTAAAGAATAGATAATTCTTTGTCTTGATTTTAATGCCTAGTGGTTTCGCTGATAGAGACAAATGACAAGCCTCACAGAATCAAGTTAAAAAAAATCACCCTAATAGATTACAAATGATTCATTTCCAGTTCAACTATTACTGTTGCACATGCTCAGGGTTAGGGACCATAAAAACAGGGCAAAAATACATTACACTGAATCTGAGTATAATAGATAATGGGCTCATTTTATTTGGGCCAGTAAGAAACCACCCAGAACACCCTAGCAACAGCATAGCAACATCCTTAAAACCATAAAAAAATACCTTAGCAGCTGCATAGAAACACCCTGACAACAACAACACGCAACAGCCTAGCTTTTGGCAGTAGTTTTGCATTGGCAAGAAACAGAAAAATCTCATTGTTTTTACTTTCAATTATTAATATATCAATATCATGCATCTGCAGTGAAGGAACCTTAGCGTATCATTGGTCTCAGTTTGACGTTCCTGAGATGGACCAGGAGATCGTCCCAGAGCTGACAGAGCAGCGTGTGATCGAGGCCCTGCAGAAGAGCATCCGACAGGAGGGCAAACGCTTCAGGAGCGTCGCAATCACTTCCAGCGACATCACGGCTTCATGTAAGATGATTGCTAATTACAAAGAAAGAGCATATTTGCTCCACATAGTCACAGTGCAGTAATTAGGGTGAATTAAGAAAGATTAAATTGAAAATGGCTGTGGAAAACTACATTATGACTGTTTTTGTTGTAAAATACCGTCACTAACATGTATATAAATGAAAAAAAAAAAAAAAAAAAGTATGAAATTGCTCCTTTAGGAGTACTGATGCTTTTTAATAACATTCTAGATAACAGTAGGGACTTGCCTCCAATGTGTGGCTCAATGCAACAAAGTAATTCTCTGTTTCTGCAAAAAAAAAAGCTGTTACTGTCTGTCCTTCTCCAGTCCCCATTTGCATTATATACACGAGAGCAGCAGGCCTGAGTGACACCTCAGTGCCCTGCTTAAAATGATATCTCTGTAAGGAGACTCATGTCGCTGTAGTGAGGTGAGAGACTGGTATTTGTGAATGTCGGAGTCAAGGTGAGGGGTGGAGGAGGAAGAACAGAATGTCTGACAGGCCTGTGGAAAATGGAAGGAAAGAGGACTGAAAAAAGTACAGCATGCATCATTGTTTCTCTCTCTCTCTCTCTCTGCCTCTCTCTGCCTCTCTCTCTCTCTCTGCCTCTCTCTCTTTGCAGCCACAGACCCTCGGATGGCCAGGGACCCCAGATCCAGTGAGTAAAGTGTGTCCCATTTCAGTCACCGCTGCACTGTAATTTTCCACCTGGGTTGCCATGCTCTCTCCTGTCACTTACTGAAAAATGCCTGCCCGCCTCCATCTCACGCTCGCTCTGTCTCTCGCTCGCTCGCTTTCCCTTCCACTTACCTTGCTGTGCACAACAGCACAAGATCTCAAAAACCTGTTTTTCAACCACAGAGAGCAAATGTACAGCTCTTCAACAACACCACAAATGTCTAAATTATCTGCATTTAACTGCAAGTGTATTGAAATTTCTTATGGCATTATAGTAGCAAAACAGACCCATTTTACTTCAATTAAAGGCTGTCCCACACAAAATTTGGAAAGACCACAACATGACGATTACAAAATAATAGATTTAACAGTTTTGTTTCTGTAGTATGTGGAGTGCTACAGTGTGACCAAGACAACACACCACACACTAACAGATTTCATTCCCAAACAACCAGAGTCCCGTCTGTGAACATGGGAAATCTCGTAAAATCTCTTGCAGTCAAACGTGACTTTAGAGTAAACAATGGCGGACGACAGGCAAGATGAAATGGCGGTAATAGTGTTTAATCAGGTTTTAGGATTGTCAGAAAATGAGAGTTGGGCCTGAATTTGGCCCGATTATCTTGTAGTGCTTGGGTGCTTTAAATGTTTGTCGTCTTTTCTCATAATGTAATATCATGCTTTGCCGACTCATTTAGGCAAATACAAGTACACAAGCACTCATCTGAAGTATCTGTTGAGTACTTGAGCTAGTTTGAATGTAGATACCAGCATGCAGCAAAGATCAGATCTTTCTTCTTTTCCTGTTTCTGTTGTCAATGCTTTTACAATCTTGTGGCTGAAACCACCGGCTAAAAATGTACGTCTCCTGATCACCCTTAATGATGCCCACTCACAATGTCAGTGGCAGATTTGCGCCCCTAAAGGCAACGCCATCAGTGTCAAATTCAAGACCTTCCACATTTAATTTTGTGGTTGTGGTGGCGTTTTGGGTGTTACTTTGTGGTCTGTTTGGTTAGAGTTGGGCCATTACACAGTGATTGATCAAATATGCCTCTATTTATTTGCAACAGCCACTTTCTATAATCCAATCAATTCCTGGTTGCAACATCAAGTCCTGCACTGTATCCCCCCCCCCATCTCGAATGATAAACCAGCCCGAATCCAAATAGCTCTTTCCACAAATGGAAAAAAAAAGATAATTGATGAAGATAGCAAAGAGTCAGTCACGACAACAGAGAGAAAAATACACACATATTCATCCCTTGAAAGAATGTAAAAAATAGCATGATTAAAAGGTTACATGTTTACTTCATTATGATTGGTTGATTTCATATCTCTGAGCATATACCCCTCTGTTCCCAAGCAGAAATGATGTCCATCATTAATGCATGCCACTATTCCTCAAGTCTAGACTTCTAAATCATAAGACAAGTTAGTTTTAGCATGTGCTTGTTCCTATTTTCTCCATCTTTAGCAAAATGCTGTTATTATGCACTCTCTTGACCTTCCTCTCAATATTCTAGAACTTTCACTGTGTATTGTATAAGCAATGAAATGACTTTTTATATTAAGAACACAAATTCCATTTCCATAAATTGCATTGTGGGATCTGCATCTGTTGTATACTGCTCATTTAGGCAAATACAAGTACACAAGCACTCATCTGAAGTATCTGTCGAGTACTTGAGCTAGTTTGAATGTAGATACCAGCATGCAGCAAATACCAGATCTTTCTACTTTTCCTGTTTCTGTTGTCAGAGAAATGCTTTTACAATCTTGTGGCTGAAACCACCGGTAAAGAATTTACATCTCCTGATCACCCTAAGAGATACCCAGCTCACTCCCGATGTCAGTGGCAGATTCGCGCCCCTAAAGGCTACGCCATCATCGTCAAATTCAAGACCTTCCACATTGAGGATGACTGTGCCAATGACTATGTTGCCATCTATGACTCTCTCAGTCCTGACAGCACTCGTGCCATCACAAAGTGAGTATATGCAGCTTTTTTTTTTTTTGTTAAATACCAGCTATGCTCTATTGATAGTGACATGCTGTTGATTTAACAAAAAAAGCATAATTTAATTCGGAATATTCCTGAATGCATTTAAGCCTTTTGACTTGAATATCTTCAGAAATTTTCTCCACTATATTGAGCAAAATGGCCCTTTTTTGTCCCCTTTCTTAAAAAAAAAAAAACACTTTAAATTCAAATTAGCATGTGCTGCAATCCTCAACCCAAGTTTGGGGTCGGAAAGATGTTTTAAATTGTTGCTTTTTTGTGTGTCCCTTCTGCTCACGAAAATACAGTAAAAACTTTTGATCCATTTCATTTGTCCTTGCTGAATAAAAGTATTAGTTTATTAAAACAATACTGACCACAAACTTTAGAACAATAGTGTATTTAGCACTATCTTCTAAACGTCAAGGACGAAGCCCCCTCATCATTCGGCACCGGTTACACAAATTTTCAATTTTTCATGGTTGGCCTCAGGCTTCTAGCTGAAGATGGGCTCAAGACCCCTCTCTAGCACCTCTAAGATACATGCCATGTTTGAGTCACCTTATCACTGGGTGAAGACAGGCTTTTGTAAAGGAGCACTTGTTTTTCTTTTATTTTCTTGGTTTATTTATGCTATATAACAAATCAGCCGAAGGGTTCTGAACCTAATTCTCACAACACCGCTCAGCCTCTGCCCTGTTTCCAAGGTGACAGAGTTTCTGTGCATCACAGCCATACGGCTCTTAGTAATGTTACGCCCCAGCTCTCTCTCTCTCTCTCTCTCTCTCTCTCTCTCTCTCTCTCTCTCTCTCTCTCTCTCTCTCTCTCTCTCTCTCTCTCTCTCTCTCTCTCTCTCTCTCTCAAGACTACTAAACTGGGTATAGCCATTTGAGTTTGCTTGTCATGTAGTTTCACAAGAGACTGCATCTCTCTAATTGAAGTTTGCAAACTTTATTTGATTTAGTCAGGCACAATGTTTAGACACTTTGACTGAATTTATCATATTAAAGACCCCATAAAATCAAGTTTTTAGTCCATATCTTAAAGGTCATGTCTGTCATCTACAGACTTGTATACTCCTAAACGCTGACAAAATGCACTTGCGGCACATATTTATATTATATCGTCTTTCATTTTTGGAACAAACATGCTGATAATACACTCTTCACGGGTTGTAATCCACATACACACTAGTATACAATAATAAAATGCTCTTCTATACAGTTCTAACACTCTTGCATCTTTCTATCACAGACAATGTGGACTTCGCCCTCCTACAAATCCTCTTGAGGTTGTTTCTTCTGGAAATATCATGCTTGTCAACCTGGTCACAGACGAGGTCCGGAGAACAGGATTCAAAGCGGTTTACTCTGCCATTCCTGCTACTACTGGTAGAACTTGTAATCATTCTGTACAAAGTCAAAGTTATAAAGTCATCATCCAGTCTTTTTAAATACTTGGAGTGTCTGATTTAAGCAGCATTGAATCTTGAAAAAGAATGTTGAATTGACTAGAAAGTGTTTTATGTTGGTTTCATCATAACTTTTTCCCATTCATTTCCCCCCATATTCATTTCTAGCTGGGAGCTGTGGAGCATCTCTGACTGCTTCCACAGGAAACTTCACCTCTCCTTATTTTCCTAGTTTCTACCCTCCTTTGGTGGACTGCAATTGGAACATCAATGTAAGCCTCACAACACTGTTTCACTTTTCTTTGTTTACAAACAGATACCCCTTTTCCACCGACACTGTTCCGGTGCGGGTCCATTCTCTAAAAGTTTTGTGCATTTCCACTGCAAAAAAGGGGGTTCCGGGCCAGTTCCGCTGCAGATTCCTGGCCTGTGTCCGTTCTCAAACCATTCCATGCATTTCCACTGCAGAACAGGGAGTTCTGGGCCAGTTACGCTGCGGGTTTCCCGCCTGTGTGACGGTTCTTAAACCGTTCCACGCATTTCCATTGCAAAAAAGGGGGGTTCCGGGCCAGAAAGATCTGTTCAAATCTGGGCTTAAAAACTAGCTGGTCTTGAATGAAGCCAGGGAGCGGGGGACGGAGAAATGCTGTCGCTGTCTCATTGAGCAATGTAATAAGGTTGCACTATATTGATCTTTTATATTTAAATATATAAAACTATGCGCACGAGAGAGCGAGTGAATCAACAGTTTCAATTTATTTCTGAAAAGGACAGATGAGAGTAGAGGCAGTTTATGCGAACTGCCGGTATGGTAGAATCAATCCTGGTACTGTGAACATCAAAACAGAAGTTTTTAGACTGGTTATAGTCAGATAAAAAACACATAGCAGCGATATGTCACCGTTCGCTCCTCAAGGAGACAGGCTCCAGTTCGCCTGGCTGAGAACATGCCCTGGCTCCAGAACGAGAACTATTCTGGTGGAAAATGGTTTAAGAGAGTTCTCATTTTTTTTAATGAAAGGTATATTTGAGTTCATTTGATGTAATATTTGTTTTTATTATTTTTAATGCATTTTCATATTTGGATGAACTATTCCTCTTGAAGTATTTGTTGATTCATGCCTTTCTGAAAATAACCCTGAAGACTATCATGTGGATTCTGCAGGTTCCTGCTGGCAAAAAGATAAAGATTGAGTTCAGTATGTTCCGTGTGAAAGAGCCAGGGGTGGACACTAGCAGCTGTCACAAAGACTACATAGAGGTGCTGGGAAAAAAGTAAGTTCTGTCATCTGTACTGCCATGCCAGCCAGAAAGATTTCATCTTTTTTTCAGCTTCCTGACAATCTATAAAATGGCATAAAGCCCAGTTTATCTGAAAACCAGCTGGAGCAGTCTGTTGACCATTCCTTTTTTTGTTGTTGCTGTTATTCTTCTTTAGTTTTTGTTGCTGGATTTCTTAAGCCTTTGTTGTATTAACAGTCCTTTCCTTCCTCCATTTTTGAAGGTATTGTGGGGAGAGACGTAGACTTGTGCTCTCTAGCACCACCAATGCCTTGGAAGTGAAGTTTCATTCAGATGAATCCTACACTGATAAGGGATTCAAGATCATTTACTCTGCCTTCGATCCTGTAAACCGTACGTAAGCCCAGTGTTTCAATATGACCATCTAAATGATCAGGTTTTGACCCAGGAACAATTAAAACCAACACATCACATTATTGTATCATTATAACTCTGCTTCACTTCTCCTTTGCATTAAGTCCTGGCTGTCTTCCTGTTTTCACCCTCATGAATTTCATCTCCAGCTTGCCCTGGTCAGTTTGCGTGCACCTCAGGCTTCTGTATCAAAAAAGAGCAGCACTGTGACGGGTGGAACGACTGCGAAGACATGAGTGATGAGAAATACTGCAGTAAGTCTCACCCCAGTCGGGATGTTGCAACATTTAATTTAAACCTTTCAATTTATTAATTAGAGTTTGAATTGAATTAGCCCTGTCCGACAGGATATTGATTTGGAACAGGAAGATGAATTTGCTGAATTGCAATTCAAGCACAACAGAGGGATTTCATCAGTCAAAATTAATGATAAATAATTGCATCAATAATTTAATTATGTTGGTTTAATCCGTGATATATAGACATATCTGTTGTTTTCTTTAACTGATCTGACAGATTCCTTTAAATTTAAGTTCAAAAATTGTTTTCAGATAACTTTTATAAAAAGACATTAACACCAAAAATGCTTTTTATTATATTTAATATATATTCATTATATTAAATATTATAAATTCAATTCAATTATAAATTATAGCATCCTGAGAAATTTGGTGTTCTTGGCTTATAAAATTAAAGTTATTATGTATTGAGCATTTTCTGCAGGTGGCATTTTCAGGTTGGTGAGATCATTAAATGTTTCTGGAAATAGGAAATATGTTATAAGCATGGTTATGGTTAATTTAATGTACATGTAAATTGTTTCCTTAACTTCTGATTATAATTATTATAATTCTGCATCCTGTTTGCTACCTAACAAGTTGCTGTTAAACTCTGGGAATACTGTTAGGGTTAGTATTACTACATTGTACTAATATCTGAATATTTTTTTGTGATGTTTCACATACATTTTGCATTATTCAGTATGTGTTTTTTATGTTTCAGACTGTGATGAGGAACAGTTCACTTGCAGTAATGGTCTTTGTAGGCCTCAGTACTTTGTGTGTGACAGAGTAAATGACTGTGGCGACAACAGTGATGAGGAACATTGCGGTGAGTTTCTCCTATTATATTTTAAAGAATATATATTTATTTATTCATTGCTCAATTTAGTGAACTCCATTTGGAAACCCTGCTTTACAGGAAGTCAATTTAAATTAAACTTAAATACATTTAAGGATATACTGTGTTCACACAGACAAAGCAGTGCCCTCGATGAAATCGCATGACCAGCTGTTTCCTGGGATTCAAATAAACACTAACTTAAGACAAACTTACCTTAAACTATGACATTTTCCTGGAGAACTTCAACGTGTATATATACTTAGTGCACCTTTAAGGCTTCATTGTTGCATACTTCAAAAAGCCACTTCTCTTAATTTTTACCATTTGAAGGACACTTGACAAGGTTTTGTTTTGTTGTTCCTCCTAGACTGTGGCAAAGCTGAGGGAAGGTGTGGGGATGGCGCCTGCATCCCACAGGAAGTTATATGTGATGGGAAAAATGACTGTGCTGATGGCAGTGATGAGGTCTCCTGCACAGAATGTGAGTGGATTTAACTTTGATTTACTCACCATAGATCTGCCTTTCCATAGAGGTTGATCAAGTTTGTTTTTGTAAGCTTATCTGCATTTCATATGTCTATTATGAGAACCATAGTTATTCACAAGCAACACACTAACTTATCGTTCATCATGGCATCATGGGTCAGTCTTCATGACTTCAGTTAAAATAACAATAAAAAGCAAAATAAGAATGCATGCATACAATTTATTAAACATATTAATAGTGCTTTTTATTGTTAGGCTGGATGTTCATGTGTATGTGTGAGTACTGGGTGAGATTCGGGACCATCCTGTGTGTGCTTAGCTTAGGGTCTCTATTGTCAGCAAGTTCAGTTTAGGTAAAAACTTTTTGTGATCACAGTAAATGGCCAGCCACTGAAAAAGTGAATTAAAACATTTAAAGTTTTAGGACATGCTTTAAATGAAACTTTTAATCAGGCATTTTTTATCTTATACTGGCTGTGTATAAGTGGTTTCTCCACTTCTGTAGCTATCAAGCTGACATGGAGACGGTGATGGGTAGATTACTTACAAATTGTAATCAGTTACTGATTCCAAATTACATGACAAAAGTTTTAGTTGGTAACGTAATCCATTACATTACATATTTAAAGGGTTAGTTCACCCAAAAATGAAAATCCTGTCATTAATTACTCACCCCCGTGTCGTTCCAAACCTGTAAGACCTTCATTCGTCTTCAGAACACAAATTAAGATATTTTTGATGAAATCAGAGAACTCTCTGAACCAGCCATAGGCAGCAATGTCATTTCAACTTTCAAGGTCCAGAAAGGTAGTAAAGACATCGTTAAAATAGTCCATGTGACTACAGTGGTTCAACCTTAATTTTATGAAGCGACAAGAATACTTTTTGTATGCAAAAAAACCCAAAATAACAACTTTATTCAACAATGTCTTCTCGTCTGTGTCAGTCTCCTACTCCGTTGATGTAGCAAATACAGTCCAGCACTTCCGAGTTCTATGTCAGAACACCAGCTCACTATTGGCCGACGCTGTTCACGTGAGCACCACAGACACAGACAAGAAGAAATGATCTGAATGACTACTTTTTGATTACTTTAGATTACTTTTGACCTGACTTGATAATCACATTGATTTGAATAGGATAATCGTGTACCATATTGATATAAAAATACAAAGAGAAAGAAAATGTATTCCATTCTTTATCATCAGCAACATGAAGTGCATTCAGTATTCAGAATGGGGTTTGTGAGTTTAATGAAACACAATCTTAAATTCTCAGGGGCTATTTCAAGTAACTATATTAGGTCAAATAAGTTCAGCTGACAAAAAAAAGTTTGGGAATCCCTGCATTGCATGTAAATATGAAATGATGTGAAATTGTATGTTATAGTATGTTTGAAAGACAAAAGCCTTCCAAAGACAGTAATATATGGTTAAATGACTGAATGTGTTTGTCAGGAGTTTATTAAATATGCAATGTTGCAAAAACACTTCTTAAAAGTGAGATGGTTTCTGTAAATCCAGTGATCAATATGACTAGTCTTATGACTAGTGGCTGGACCGTGTGTGCAATTTCTCAAACCTGGAAGACCCTCTGAACGTATACAAGCAGTAGGCTTTTTTTAGAGAGGAAAATTTTAAAGATAAAAAAAAAAGTAGTTGGGAAAATCGATGAATTATGAATAATTTGCTTCCATTGTGAGAATAACATATAATCAATCATGTAATCAATAGAAAAGTAACTGCATTTTAAAAATATTAGTAATCTGACTACAATGTAATATAATTACAAGTACTTTAATATTTGGAATCTGATTACATAATCCAGATTACACAATCTATAATGTACATTCACACTGAATATTGAGTACCATTAATTAATGGGATAATTAACCTGCTTTTAATATGCAAAATAGACTCTTGTGATAGCAATAGCTTCAACGTTTAGTCTTTTCCACAGTGTTCAGTCCTTATTTACTTCCCTTTCTTTCTATCCTAAAGTTGTTCATTGTTTTTGTATCCTTCAGCAGAGATAAGTGACCTATCCCACAATCAATAGGCCTGATCAATAAGGTGGCTCTTGCATTGCCACGAACGAGGCGTAGGTCTTTGGTGATGAAAAGAAGCTGCAATTGATGTTTTATTCCCCTTGTTCACCTCAAGTTTTACTTTGGTTATACTCTTCCTCTCTTAGCGGCTGGTATCTGCAATGATTTCTCCTTCAAGTGTAAAAACAAGCAGTGTGTGAACAAAGTGAACGCAGAGTGTGATCGTGAAGACGACTGCTCTGATGGTTCGGACGAACAGGGATGCGGTAAGTCATGATTTTGAATGTTTTTTTTTTTTTTTTTTTTTTTTTTTTTTTTCACTCAAACAAGAGCGAAGATGCTCTTTTAGTCTGTGTTGCATGGTTACTTCCCATGTTTTGTACAAAGTTAAGAACTTTTAAGAACTTTTTGATAAAATTGCATAGAGCTGCAAGATTCTGGATAAATTGAGAATCCCGATATTTCTTGTTTCAAATAGAGATCACGATTCTGAACAGACAATTAAACAAAATAACATGTAATTTACTAGAGGTTCTGTTAAAATGTTAATAGCTGCCGCCTATTTCAAATGTTTAATTAACACTAGAACCGCCAGGGGTTGCTGTATACCGAAAACCGTCAGCGGGTAAAATTTACCCATGCAGATGATTACTGTTTTGATACAGCTTAAAAACGTAATATGTCACTGTATTATGCCACTGTCTTCAGTGTATAGAGTCATTAAATGATTATTTTTAGTCATCAAGTATGTTTTTGTCCTGTTGTTTTATGCTATTTTAAGCAGGCTACACTAATCACTTTTTGGTCAATATAGGCTAAATCAGCCTGCAATGACAACGAGAATTAGAAGGAAATAAATGCATATTTGAGTGGTGTAATATTATAATAAAATGTCATTGATCACATATTAAGATAACCCATGTTATTTAAATTACTAAAATACCCTAAATAGACAATCAAGAGCAATAATAATTCACCGCACTGCATAGGATGTATGACAAATGATGACATACGATATATGACGTGCAACAACTAATTCAAGCGCACAGTTTCACCTAATTAATTATTAATTTGTTTAGTTATATCATTTATAATTTGAATAAGAGAACAACCCCAATGAATCATGGGCAATCATGAAAATTTGTTGTATTCATTAGGCCTACATCATAGATCGGAAAACTTTATTTTTCAGGAAATGGGCAGACCTGAATAAATAGCAACACAGTAGCAAACAATACATGATAAAAATTGCAAAACAAAAATGAATAATTAATTTAAAGTTTGAACCATTTATGAATAGGCTAAAACATCTTCATTTAACCGTGCATTGTGTGACCGCTTACAGTAAGCCTACATGTTGCTCAAACACAGCGTGAAAATAAAGGAATCATGTTGGGGTAAATTTGACCCGCTGCCGCTTATATATGCCCTGTTTTTTAATCTGGTTTTATCTAAACAATTTTTAACAACAGGGGATTGTAAATAACACAATTTTAGTAAAGTCAATGACTGGGGGTCTTGGATATTTTATTGGAAATCTGTTATGTACATTTGAAAAACAGCCATGGGTAAATTTTACCCAGTGGCGGTTCTAGTGTTAATTTGAAATAATTATTTTAACTAATCAGTTTGAATGATTTGTTCGGTTTTGAGTTTCACTTGTTGCCACCTACTGGTGTAATAATGTAATCGATACAATTGTTATTTGAAGCAAAAAAGTAACTTTCAAAAGGTGATTTTCTCTATTTTGATGGCTTCTGTAGACAACAGTTTATATCTGAACAGTGTATGTATATGTATATGTATATGTATATGTATATGTATATGTATATGTATATGTATATGTATATGTATATGTATATGTATATGTATGTGTATGTTCCAGTGTGATTTTATCAAAGGTTTAACAGACAAACGAATTGTCATTTTGAAATGAGATTGCATGGGTGTTTGAATCACAATTGTGATCTTTTAACAATTAATCGTGCAGCTCTAAAATCGCAGCTGTGATGGTATTTAGAGCAACAGCACTGTTGCTCGTGATATTTCTTAAATACATAATTCAACTGTAGTGCTCTGGTGTGTATTTCAGCTATTTTACAATGATTTAACGTGCCTCATCCAGTCATATATCATATAACATATATACAGTATATATCATATTATATGATATGATATGATACATTATGATATGATATAATATCATATGATACATCATTTGGGACCATATATATCATATATAAACCACTGGTGGTCGAATTCCCAACAAAAATAAATAAGACAATTAGGGATGCACAATTAATTTGCTGTGTGTGTGTGTTAATGAATCCGTATCAGATAATATTGAGGATTTAGATCATCATCTCGTTAATTTAAAGGTGCATGAATTATTGCAAATATTTTACCCTTAACAACAGACTGTCTTGGAGAGAGTTTTGCCTTTTGTGCAAATGTGCTACAGTCTTTTCATTTGTTGGTTCATTTTAATTGTGTCTGCTTATTTTAAGATTTAGATCATCTAGCAGCAATTTAAAAAGTACAGAAAAAAGTACAATAGCTTTTATTAATATTCATTTGAAATGCACAGTCAAATCTCTTGCAGACAAACTCTCTTTTATAAAACCCAACTCAAATCACTCACAGTAGTTATAGATTTAGTTATGAAGTAGTATAGATTTATGATATATAATGATGTATAAGATAATACAATTACCGCCTGGCTCTAGTGTCTTTATTGTATAATTATTTGAAGATAATGGGCTTCCCAGTGTTTTTCGCAAGCGTTTGGTGTTTCAACGAATTTAAAAACAATTGTAATTTCCAGAAGTTGCTGCATCATCAACAATGTGGTAATTAGTGTAAAATAAAAAAAAATTACATTAGAGCCCCAAGCCATTATACTTTATGAAACCTTACTTGACATTTCTTCATTCTCTTTCTACTTCTTTTATAGGCCTCAGGGTTGCTAGTTTCTTTTTCCTTTCCGCATTGTGTTTTTATTAGCCAGCACGGTTCGTTCCTCCATATATCTGCCTTGTTATGATTCTGTTTGAGTCCCGCTAAAGGCAGACGGTCCTGTGAGTCAGAGCAGATGTTTCGAGAAACTCGAACTTTCAGTGCAAACAGTTTTGCAGCTAGCCCTCTGATCTTATCCCTGCTGGTCTTGTACAAGACCCCCTTAACCTCTCATCTCAGCATGCCAATGCTATCCCTTCCGTTGTCTTCCTTGAAGTCTCTCTTTGTGTTTGAACCATTCCTACAATTTGGTTTCAGACTGTGGAGTCCGGCCATACAAGCACAACCGTATTGTGGGTGGGCAGAACGCAGATGTGGGTGAATGGCCATGGCAGATCAGTCTACATTTCAAGACCAGCGGACACGTCTGCGGCGCCTCAATCATTTCCAACAAATGGCTGCTGTCCGCTGCCCACTGCTTCATCCAGCCAGAGTGAGTCCGTTTATTGCATTTCTGTATTTTACTTGGTCTGCTTTGATATTATCACTGGCATAAGACATTTGCTAAGTATCTTTCTCCATTCACTTTGTGCTCAAACATCATTCAACGTCAGCGCTCTGTGTTTGATCAAAGACTGAGCTTGTATTTATTGTCATTGGCCAGCAGGTGGAGCACAAGACATTGGCATAAAATCATACTTTACCTTGATGAGTTATTCCAACATGTTTCTGAGACGGAACCACTAAAGCTGAACTGAAAGATAATTCACTCTCCTGAGCTATGGTTTCAGCATGAAATCAAAATTGACCCCATTTTCTTATAATAAACGTTTCTGGTCTTTTTGTGAATGATACATAAATGCACAAATGTCTTTCATCAAAATGTAATAACTTGTTCAACCTCTGAAATGGCTTTGCTTTTCGGCTGAAATTACCAAGCCCTCTTATTTTTCAATTCCTCTTCATATACACTACCGGTCAAGAGTTTAGAATAATTAGGTTTTCTTTTTTTTCTTTTTTTTTTTTTGGAGAAAAAAAGTCTCTTATGCTCACCAAGGCAGCATTTATTTGTGAAATGTTACTAATTAAAATAGATATTTACTATTTGAAAGTACTGTTATTTAACCTTCCATTCATTAAAGAATTCCACAAAAATATTAAGCATTAATAATGAACCATTATTAAATTGAGCACCAATAATAATTAAGTGA
The DNA here is from genome assembly GCA_039654625.1 of Rhinogobio ventralis. Taxonomy (NCBI): domain Eukaryota; kingdom Metazoa; phylum Chordata; class Actinopteri; order Cypriniformes; family Gobionidae; genus Rhinogobio; species Rhinogobio ventralis. The sequence goes on from CM077199.1 coordinate 13,329,409, forward strand.
GCAGCAAATCAGCATATCAGAGGAGATTTCTGCAGGATCATGTGACACTGAAAACTGGAGTAATGATGCTGAAAATTCAGCTTTGACATCACAGGAATAAATTACATTTTCAAATAGAAAACAGTAATTTTAAATTGTAATAATATTCCACAGCATTACTGTATGTATATATATATATATATATATTTTTTTTTTTTTTTTTTTTATTATTCCAAACTTTCCTATAAACACAGCTTTTCACAATTCTGCCTCTTTTTTTCTCGTTAAATCTAATTTCCTCAGATTTCCTGTCAAAATATGGATTTAAACACCATTTCATGTTGCCCTTTCAAAACATCTGATTTGAACAACTAACCTCCAAAACAACATTGTGTTCATTGTCTCTTCCAAAAGCTACAAAATGACATCCAGCTGGCTGACATACAGTGGTCTGCGGGACCAGAACATCCAGGACAGCTCTGTTCAGCAGCGTACTTTGAAGACCATCATCACCCACCCAAGCTACAATGAAATGACCTACGATTATGACATCGCCTTGTTGGAACTGAGCCAGCCATTGAACTTCAGCAGCACTGTGCATCCCATCTGCCTTCCGGCATCGACCCACGTTTTCTCGGCCGGCAGTTCCTGCTTTGTTACGGGCTGGGGTGCGCTCCGAGAGGGAGGTAAGACAGCTTGTGTGCCTGAGGGCTGCCCTTTGCGTTTGGAGTTCCTCTTTCCATGAGATACCTTTGGAATTCTGCCTCACAAGTTTGACATTTATCAATCCCTTGTCTCAATGTCACTTTTAGCACAACTTTTGTCATACGCTTTTGTTTGGATTTTTTTGGGGGGGGGGGTTTTGTGGAGGCACATAACTAATATACCTAACTGCTTTTTGGTATTAGAATCATTCTCAAAGGACTCATGTTTTATGTATGTGTTGTAGGAAGTGGTGCAACAATCCTGCAGAAAGCAGAAGTAAAGGTGATTAATGATACAGTATGCAACATGGTGACTGAAGGTCAGGTGACCTCTAGAATGATGTGTAGCGGCTACCTCACCGGAGGTGTGGATGCTTGTCAGGTAAAAAAAAACACATTCATGTTTTTTTATTTTTTATGAAATCACACTGAATCTGATATTTTCATTTCGATCTGGGTCACTTACCGTATATGTACAGTATCAGTTAAAAGTTTGGAAATTACTTTGAAAATTGCTATTTTTAATGTTTTTGAAAGAAGTCTCTTATGTTCATCAAGCCTGCATTTATTTATAGTAATATTGTGAATATTATTACAATTTAAAATTATGGTTTTAATATACTTAAAATATAATTTATTTCTGTGATGGTAAAGCTGAATTTGTCTTCAGTGTCACATGATTTTCCTTCAGAAATCATTCTAATATGCTGATTTATTATCAATGTTGCTGTACCATTAATATTTTTTGGAACCTGTGATACTTTTTTTCAGGATGCATTGATGAATAAAAAGTTAAAGGGATAGTTCACCCAAAAATGAAAATTTGATGTTTATCTGCTTACCCCCAGGGCATCCAAGATGTAGGTGTCTTTGTTTCTTCAGTAAAACACAAATGAAGATTTTTAACTCCAACCGTTGCGGTCTGCCAGTCATATAATGCATGTCAATGGCAACATTTTAGAGTATGAGAGTAAAAAAACATACACGTACGAATCCATATTAAAGTCTGCGGCTCGTGACGACACATTGATGTCCTAAGACACGAGAAACCGAACAGTATTTATATAATGTTTTACCTCAAATACAACACTATGTACATCAGTTTTCCATGCACCATCACTTCCGGTAGATGAGGTCAAAATACACAATATGGCGTAGAGATCCATGCGAGAGATGTCTATGAGCCAGATCACATCTGACCTCACTTACAGGAAGTCATCGCACAGTGAAGGCTGTTGGACATAGTGGTGTATTAGAGGTAAAAAATGATATAAATACGGTTTCGTTTTCTCGCACAAACCGATCGTTTTGTGTCTTAAGACATCAACGTGTCAACTGAAGACTGGATTAATAGCTGATGAAAATTCAGCTTTTTTTTACAGTTTATTAAAATAGAAAATCATTATTTTAAATTGAAAATAATATTTCACAATATTTTTTCTGTATTTTTGATCAAATAAATTCAGGCTTGATGAGCATAAGAGACTTTCAAAAACATTAAAAATAATAATGTTTCCAAACTTTTGACTGGTACTGTAGAAATAAATCAGGTGACTTGAGTGTGGACTGACAGGTCAAATTAAAAAAATATAAAAATGTCAATCTAACTTGAAATAAAATAATTGCAAATAATTATATTAATAATAGAAATAATAATAAAATAATTGTGTAAAAAAAAAAAAAAAAAGAGGGAAAAGAGGTCATCTGTTAATAGTGAAGCAATGTATAAAGCACAGCTCGCACAGACAACACTTTCAAAACAAGCAGCTTTCTGTCGGTCAACAAAGCGAACCGAACATGATGCAAAATCTGCTTAGGGAAAATGTTCACCCTCAAACGTAACTCCAATTTGTGTGAATTACTATTGACATGACTCTAATTCAACTGTGAAAATTTGTCAATGTGACTACACCTTAAGGGCTATTATACCACTATTTTTCCAAAGTTAGCATTCCAAAGTTATAATCATAACACCGTCAATGCAGCTAAAAAACGTTGTAACTAAAACACACGCAGAATTACACATTTATTGAATGGTAATGAATTTAAGGTGGTTTAATAGCCATTTAGATGCATTGTCAAGCCTTTTTCATCCTGTTCTATTCATTCAGAAACACCTACAGTACAAATATGACATGAGCATAATGCCGTCAAAGTGTTCAGCTAATGTTGTTGTCTTCCTGCAGTGTGTGTACAGCCTCGTAGCGGAGAAGATTAATTATTCTACCTTGTTCCCTAATATTTAAATGAGCTGATTTCCATAATTTCTACTTCTATCTCACTTGTTATTCATCTTGCTTTCCCCTTCTGAACGCTCTGTGCGTCTCTCTTATTCTGGGTGTAATCTTCTTAGTGTGCTTTTTTTTTCCTCGCACAGGTTCCGGTCCTGGTCTTGTGAGTCCTTTCTATCTTTCTCTCAAGCTATAGGAGCTCATAGATTTTGCTCTCTCTCTCTCCCTTTGTACTTTGCGCCATCCTTCTCACCCTCTGTAATATTTTTTCATTCACTTGGTTGTTTTGCTCTCTGTCTCTCTCTGTCCCTCTCCCTCTCCCTCTCCCAATTCAAATATGCTTTATTGCCACGTCTGTTTACATTGCAATATTGGCAAAGTAATTAAGAGCTGAATTGTATTACACACAAAACAAATCATTCAGGAATAATAGTAATGGAATGAAATGACACAGTAAATAAGCAGCTTAAATTAGAGGTACAAAATAATAAATGATAAGTGATTACAATAATAATTAAAATGTTTGCTATTGCTTTACACACCCTCCCTTTTTTCCTCCTTTTTCCTTCCTATTTTCTCACATACATAATCATCATTTCATCTCCTCTTTCAATTTCAAGCAATTTATTTGCGTGATTGTTTTATATACAATATTGCCAAAGCATTGATACACACAATAAAAAAAGTCTCCAGTGATACTAAAATAAATAACCACAATAAATTTAAATAATATAGAATAAAATAAACATTCATTAATGAACATTCTCTTGAGTAGATAAACAGGCAACTCTTGAATATGGTGATCAAATATGTTTTGTTACATAAGTCCTCCATGCATTTGGTCTTTTTCAAACAGTTTTGGAAAATGTGGAATGACATTTAAAAGTGTCTTTCTTTTGGCTTCCGTAGGGAGACTCGGGCGGGCCTCTTGTGTGTCGTTCCGATGTTGGCAAATGGTTCCAGGCTGGCATAGTGAGCTGGGGTGAAGGCTGCGCTCGGCGGAACAAGCCTGGCGTCTACTCGCGTGTCACCAAACTACGGGACTGGATCCGTGAAATCACATCCGTATAGTGGAGCCTGGACCTGCGATCATACGACAACCAAAGCAGAAGAACAGAAATGTTCAGCGCCATTAATATTTAATACAGTACGTGAGCCGCACTCGCACAAACAAAAAGTGAACACAGATTTGTTCGACATCCTTTGTGAGAAAAAAAAAATATTCAAATTGAACTTGCATACGTTTCGGACCACCTAGTTGTTTTCTTAATAGCATATTCATTCACTATGACTATTCGGTTATGGCTTATCAGTGAGGTTTTTCATAGCTGTATCAATCTAAAGTTGAGTTCAGCTTTAGTCAACCAAATAAAAAGCTTCATAAAATACATGCAGATAGCACTATAATGAGGATATATATCACTGTGATGTACTGTTACACTCATTTACCAACTCAGTTGTAGTGCTTTTCATTTGTTCGCATCTGATTTTCTTGAGCAGTAACTTCATAAATGGCACTTCGAGATTAAACTGTCCTATAATGAGACTGCTGGTCTCAGACCTGGTGCAAGTCATGTTATCATCTTTCTAAATTTTATTCTTTTAAACAAATCTTGTGGCTTTCTTCCAAAGACTGGACCCTGCTTCAGAAACAATGACTCTTGTGTTTCAGATTTTGGAGCAAGCTTCAGTCCCTATTTTTTTTTCTTTTCTTTTCTTTTAGTGAAGGTCAAAAGCTTCTTTGCAATCTAGAAATTTCTGTAAGCATCCCACTCAGGCTGACCTTCTTTCCTCACATCTGTGTGATCTCGGGACCTCAGTGGCAAAGCTCTAAAATGGAGGATTAGGTAAAAATAGGATATTTCCGTCATCCATTTGCCAATACAACCAAGGCCAACATAGGTCACTCATTCTGCTGCATGTTAAAGTTCCAGGCAATCAATGCCAATGCAGTTGGCTGAAACAACCTAGCAGAATGGTCTCTGCTTCAAAGAGACCTTAACGTATTGAGGAATCTATAATGCCGGATCCTCAAAGACTTGGCAAGTTTCTTTCCCATGGAAAGTCCACTTGCTTAGTAAGAACTTCAGACTTTGTAGTGTAGTGACTTAATTTCCTAGAAGGTACAAGAGATGTAAGCTGTATTTTGAGAGATGTCAAGCAGTAGATGATATATTTATGTACTACTCATGTTTCATATATCATCATGATGAACAATTTGGCTTGTTAGGCTTTCATTTTTAAATTGTGAAAATTTCAAACAGCTTTTTAAATTGTTAAACTACAATGATTGTATATGGCTTTAAGTGTCTGGTTAACTCACATTTGTAAATATTTTACATGCTTTTTGCATTGCAAATTTAGCGGATTACTTGTTGATCTTTTTTCTGTTTAGTTTCATTGTGTTTTATATTTAAACACTATACAAATGTTTTAATGTATTCAAATTTCCCAAGTTCACAATATTTTCTTGACAATAAAATACATGGTGGTTTTACATTGTCACATCTTTCTTTCTTTTTTTTTGTTCCAGAATACAGAATAGTTTTTGCTTAATTTCCATGTAATTTAATTTCCCCCTGAAAATGCAAATGTAATAAAAACAACCGAAAACCGTTTTGTTGATTTATTAAATTAGCTGGCCTTGGTATGAACCAACATCAACATTGCCTTCAACGATTCTTTGCCCATAAATCAGTGGTCTTCTAATGGAAAATGAAACAAGAAAGCTTCATAAATCTGCTCTTTTCAGTTGATATGATCGAGAACCCAAAGCGTGACTTTGTTACAGATGCGAATGAACTTAGTTTTGACCTTGCACCAATTAAAAAACTCTTAAGTTTAATTAAGCATTGCACTGCGACAGTTGTTTTAAATGGTTGGCAGAGTATTGAACTTAGGCTAATTACATGCCAGATTTGACCTTGTATGAGCTTTAGATTGGTGCTCAACCTTTTATATTATCTCCAATCGATGTCATAACAACTCTTGCTCTTAAGCATATTGCACATTAATACGGTATCTAGGCAACCAAAGGTCACTATCACTTGATTGAAACAAAACATTGTGGTAAATGAAATGAATGTATGATATCCAGCATACTATTAGTTTAAGCATTTTTTTTCCATACTTTCAGCTTGCTGTATAAGTACTGCCTGACAATATTTCACGGGTCGTTTGATTGGTGAGATTCATCTTGCGGCTTCCAATGCAGAGAAGTGGTCAGGGATCCAGGCGAGGCCGTCCTCACAAAGGCCGTTGAGGAACTTGGGCTGGCGTGGTCGACCCCTAGAGGAGCCTGCCTGCAACTGCCTTGATGAGTGGTTCCTACCGGGGTGCCGCCAACAGGCCCCTTGCCAGAGTCCTGCTCCGTTCTTCCCAGAGGAATTCACCAAATTGTGCCACTCCCCTTACTCGACTCACGTTCACTCTTCAGCCTCTGCCGCCTTCACCTCCATTGACGGTGTCAGTGAGAAGGGAAACGAGAAGCCCCCCCCCTGGAGGAAGCCGTTGCCGCACATCTCTGCTCACCCTTCCAAGTCCTGCAGGACCACCTCGACCCTAGCAAGTCGGGCCTACTCCGTGGCTGGAAAAGCGGGTTCCGCTCTCTATACCATGGTGGTCCTAGAGTACTTTCAGGCCAAGCTCCTCTGGTCCATGGACAAGTCTGGCCTGGACCCTACTGCTTTTAGGGAGCCTGGCCCTGTGCGCCACAAAAACAACCACCCAGGCGATCGGCAGGGCAATGGCCAGAAGGAAGTGTGCATCCTTAATTATCTCAATGACTGGCTTGTTTTGGCCCAGTCGGAGGACAAGTTGAATACTCACAGGTCCACGCTCCTTAGTCATTTGGAATACCTGGGAATCAAGATCAATTTAGCCAAGAGCTTACTTTCTCCCAGCCAGCGAATATTTTTCCTGGGAGCAGTTCTCGGCCCAGATGTGGGTCTGACTCGCCCCCCTTTGTGGTTCTGCTGGGCCTGCTCCACATTCTGCCCCTCCAATATTGGTTGAAAGCCTACGTCTGAGGGCAAGCTGAACCAAGGGGCAGGCATGCTGGGGAGTGGAGAGGGGAGTGGAGACTCCAGGGGAATGAAGACTGCAGCACCAGATGATTCAAACAATTTGGAGTGTCTTCAAGAGAGCAGAGGTTGACCTCTTTCCCTCAGAAGACAACTCTCACTGCCCTGACGCAATGCGAGTGAACTGTATTGATAAGGGAACGTCTCGGTTACTAACGTAACCTCGGTTCCCAGCCCACGCTTGGCGTCTTGGACACCTCTGTTTCAAGGTGACCCATGGCTGAGTCAAAGCCCTGGCTCCTTGGAAGGACCCTCATCTGTACCGGCAGGTGCAAACTTGGGGCTGGTCTCCAGGAGGAAGATTGTCACAACATATGCTTTTAAAACTGGTTGGGAAGCCCTGTGTGAGGGCAGGTGATGGCACATCAACTGCCTGGAAATGCTGGTGGTTTTTCTGGCCCTCAAAACTTTCCTGCCAGACCTGAAAGGACATCATGTCTTGGTCTATTCAGACAACATGTCAGTGGTGGCCTACTTAAACTACCAAGGTGGACTCAGGTCGAGGCCTCTATACAGGCTGGTGAGACGCCTCCACTTATGGGCACAGCACAATCTGAGGGCAGTGCACATACCGGGCAAACTGAACCAAGGGGCAGACATGCTGGGGAGTGGAGAGGGGAGTGGAGACTCCACCCCCAGATGATTCAAACGATTTGGAGTGTCTTCGAGAGGGCAGAGGTTGGTCTCGTCGCTTCAGAAGAGAACTCTCACTGCCCTGACACAATGTGAGTGAACCGTATTGATAAGAGAATATCTCGGTTACTAACAGAATGGGAAAATGGCATTTTCAGCCCGCTTATATAGAAGGGTAGCCCTGCCCATTTTGGTGGGCTGAAGTGCCATAACTTGAAAAAACATACAGACACTTTTGGTGGCTGTTGTGCCTAATTCTGTGTGACCCACCTAACAATAAGGCTTGTTACAATCTTAACCCTACCGTCAGGTCAGCACATGTAGGGTCACAGAATACGGCACTACACCACCACAAATTGACACTTACCAGCATGAGAGAAAATGTCACAAACCATTATAAAGTGACACCTACCATTCTGGAATACATTCAGAAGTGTGTTGGACCTTGACACCAGCTCTTCACAATGCAGAATAATGTAAGTCTGTAGATACTATATAAAATGGGTGTCTGTTATAATGTGGCTACAGTAAGTCAAATACTTAAATCATTCAGGAATCTCCAGAAGGAATGCATGTTCACATTGTTAGAAAAAGGTTTTATTTCTTATTACATAACATTCCATAAAAATATACACTCACCTAAAGGATTATTAGGAACACCTGTTCAATTTCTCATTAATGCAATTATCTAATCAACCAATCACATGGCAGTTGCTTCAATGCATTTAGGGGTGTGGTCCTGGTCAAGACAATCTCCTGAACTCCAAACTGAATGTCAGAATGGGAAAGAAAGGTGATTTAAGCAATTTTGAGCCTGGCATGGTTGTTGGTGCCAGACGGGCCGGTCTGAGTATTTCACAACCATTTCTAGAGTTTACAAAGAATGGTGTGAAAAGGGAAAAACATCCAGTATGCGGCAGTCCTGTGGGCGAAAATGCCTTGTTGATGCTAGAGGTCAGAGGAGAATGGGCCGACTGATTCAAGCTGATAGAAGAGCAACTTTGACTGAAATAACCACTCGTTACAACCGAGGTATGCAGCAAAGCATTTGTGAAGCCACAACATGCACAACCTTGAGGCGGATGGGCTACAACAGCAGAAGACCCCACCGGGTACCACTCATCTCCACTACAAATAGGAAAAAGAGGCTACAATTTGCACGAGCTCACCAAAATTGGACAGTTGAAGACTGGAAAAATGTTGCCTGGTCTGATGAGTCTCGATTTCTGTTGAGACATTCAGATGGTAGAGTCAGAATTTGGCGTAAACAGAATGAGAACATGGATCCATCATGCCTTGTTACCACTGTGCAGGCTGGTGGTGGTGGTGTAATGGTGTGGGGGATGTTTTCTTGGCACACTTTAGGCTCCTTAGTGCCAATTGGGCATCGTTTAAATGCCACGGCCTACCTGAGCATTGTTTCTGACCATGTCCATCCCTTTATGACCACCATGTACCCATCCTCTGATGGCTACTTCCAGCAGGATAATGCACCATGTCACAAAGCTCGAATCATTTCAAATTGGTTTCTTGAACATGACAATGAGTTCACTGTACTAAAATGGCCCCCACAGTCACCAGATCTCAACCCAATAGAGCATCTTTGGGATGTGGTGGAACGGGAGCTTCGTGCCCTGGATGTGCATCCCACAAATCTCCATCAACTGCAAGATGCTATCCTATCAATATGGGCCAACATTTCTAAAGAATGCTTTCAGCACCTTGTTGAATCAATGCCACGTAGAATTAAGGCAGTTCTGAAGGCGAAAGGGGGTCAAAAACAGTATTAGTATGGTGTTCCTAATAATCCTTTAGGTGAGTGTATGTGAAACCAGTACAACTGTACTTTTTTTTTATTTTTTACTTTATTTATTTATTTATTTATTTTTTGCTAATGTCTAACTAACAAATAGCACATCATCCGTGGATAAATAACACTATCCACAACTGTTGTAAGTTTTGGTTTTGCACTTTTTTTTCCCCCTTTTCTTATCACTAAATGATGCTATTAATTTAGGATTTTAATTATAATTACGTCAGTATAGCTGCTCAACTCATCTGTCAGTCACTACTGGAGATGTCACAACATGCGGCGACATTTTCAGTGGCACATGACGCAATCCATCGGCACGTCACAAGTTTGGTGTAAAAACCGGATGTGCCTGCACAGCGGCATGTGCCAATGGTTTCTGTGCGCAAAATGCCATGCTACTTAATGTTAATACCGCCTCTCCATTATGTATCTATACGCACTCTTGTGTACTTTGTTGGGTAAATTGTGTATTTTTGTTAGTGATAGTTGTATGCAAGGGATGATGACAGATGATGGAAACATGACCCTGAATTTACCAGAGTAGCCATCCGGTTTTTTTTTTGTTTAGCTATTTGTTTAATGCTGAGTACGTGTTTATGTCTTCAACACTCCTTGCGGTGAAGCTCGGCATGACATGATGAAATCTGAGAGACTGGGTGACACAACAAGATAATGTTGTCACACAACACCCGCTCCGTCAGCGCAATATTTCGTTGCGTTGGGGGAGACGGCCTGTGCCTGCTATGTTTGATGCGCAGACAGCGGGAGGCTTGGGAATCTCATCCGTCTTTATTAAAAACCCCGCTGTCGCCGCGGGAATAAGAGAATCAACATAGGCATCACTGCTAATTTATGTATTCATCAACTCGGCAGCCCTGGTATTGTTTGTCCTCATTCCCTCATGACATTTGACGAGACCCAGCGACGTGTGCCAAACTCACTCCAGTCAGAGCAGATATTATTTGAAATGGTTTTATTTAAATATAAATATGTGTACAAAGTTACAAGCAACAATAGCTCATTTTTTAGCAAATAAAATTATTCAAACATTATTAAAAAAGAAACGGAAGAAAAAGGTCAATTAGTTGTGTAACACTTTTCACCTCTCCAAAACTGATAAGCAACATGGGGTAAAAACCGTTGTGAATCAAATAAAGTCAACTCAAAGATATAGATATATGCATTTTATAATATAAAGGTACTTTACAATAGAGCAGCTTACACGCTGTACATTAAGGCTTATATAAAATATAAAAATAAAGACAAGCAATGTTTTGTTTCACCTATCTTACAGTTCATTTTGACTTTTTTTTTATCTTTCCAAATGGAGCCAACCATTCAGGCTTAAAGGAAAATGGCAGTATGGAAACCTCCAAACGCAGGTCTCCATGATCGAATTGACATAGGGTGCAGTAAGCGGTTTCTTACACAAGGAACAAACAGATGAGAAGAAATGCTGAATACGTTCACGTACACACATCATCTGCATGCAACAGACAGGAGTGAATTTCCCAACAATTTGTACAGTCATTGAAGTGGCTCTAAGTGGATATGGACAGTACTGCATTTCACTTGCTATTTCTTTTTCTGTTTTTTCTTCTATGTAAACATGTTGGTGCTACCTGACGGTGTCAGCAATGTCAGCATGACATAACAGTCACCTTGGCACACTCTGTATTTAATAACATACAGTGGTCACGTAAGGAACATTACAAGATTATTACTGCACGCCGCAAGGCCGTGTGGTAATTTAGGTTTGCCGTACATGGCTTGGCTTAAGAAACCATGGTCCCGAAATGGGCTCTACTCTGAACTCCGCAACAGATCCTTGAGAGCATAGCTTTAAAAGGCCGCACCTCTAAATTTGCTTCTTTGGGGATTGGCCAATCCTGGTTCCATCAAACAGACAGAAATACATTTTATGGATTTTGTCAATTTTTTTTTTATTATTATTATTTTTTTTTAACCAAAGCATTCCAGATTCCAGTTTCCTGCACTGGTCCATTGAGGCTTTACATAAATACTCTCTTGAGAGCCCAACAGCAGTGCAGATAGAGCTTCTGAAGAGATATATCTTAGGGTGAGGGTGAGGGTGAGCGCATGCGCTCTGCCTTCTTCTGCTCCCCTGCTTTGAGCCACTTTGTGTAGGCAAGACCTGTTGTCATTGATACACAAATGTGCTTACAATTCCATCAGCATGCCAACAAACACATTTTTTTTTTACTTTTATTATTTTCTTTTTTTTAAATTTCATGTCATTTTGATTGTTTCAGCATAGTGTCATGAGCTTGTCCCCATTTACAAATGTTAGTTCATGAGGGCACTTCTCCACAGCACTCCTTAGAGTTAGTGCTAGAGCATTTTTGCAGAAATACAGTGCCACAGAGACGGATTGACGGACAGTGTTAAGTGTTCAGCATTTGGACGAAGAAAATCAGTAGCTTGAAGGTGACTTCCAAGCTTGAGTGGCACGTTGTAGTTCTTTTGAAAGAAGTTTCTCATCGATCCAACATTCACTTCAATTATTGATTCACTTCAATAAAGCTTTTCCGCCTCTTGAATCTCAGTTTAAAGTTTTCTTGATCCCTCCTGAAGCCAATTCAGAAGAACGTTCTTGGGACACTGATCATGCCAGACCCTCAGCGGGTCATCTAGGGAGCTTTCACACATGAGTCTGCATGCGTTGCTGTGAGGGCCGCCCGTAGTCTGACTGCTGTGACGAGACCTGCGAGGATGCGTATGAGAAACGGGAAGAGCTAGATACTTTGCTGGCCTGGTCTGAATGTTCGTATCCGTCAACCTTCTCGTAGGAGGCGGGTTTGACGTAGCTTGTAAAGGCGCGGCCATAGGTGGCGGGCAGGTAGGCGGAGCCTGCATAGACTGGCTCCTGGGGGTAGATTGTTGGAGTTTGTTGTTGTTGCTGTGGTTGTTGTGACTGCTGTTGCTCATAGGTTGTGCGTGTGGCAGGGGTTGTGGCGTAACGCTGTGAGAAGTCATAAATCCGAGGCTGAGTGGAGTGCTGGCCGTATAAGGGGCTCGGTGAGGGAAGCTGAGAGGGAGTGTAGACTGGCCGAGCATTAGGGACATATTCGGAAAAGCCAGTTCTCGTGATGGGGCGGTCCTCGTGAGCCCGCACATTGTAGTAGCCATTGGTGGGGTCCTAGGAAGAAAGAAAGAAAACATTGTCAGATAAATTACAAAACTTAAGTAATACAGAATTAAGCACATGCTAGAAGTTAGTATTTGACCAATAATTGTAGGCTTTCTTGAACATGATCCAAGATTGTAGTGTAATACAAATATGTTTTCAGCAAGTTAGTGTTATTAAGTACAGTAGTTTCCTCAAATCTTTGAAACAACCTTTTGCTTTTATCAGATTAACCATCCCGAGTCATACTTTGTGAAATGTAATACCTTGATATCTGATCTCTCATCATCCTCCTCCTCCAGCAGGTCGCTGTGCTCTGTGCGAGACGTTCCTGGAGACTCACTGCTGTTGGGAGCCTGAGAAGAGTACAGAAATTGGGGTTAGAGACTGTTCAGTGTCTATGGTATGTTAAATGTCATACACTCATAATGAATAGTGTCCCTAGCTCCTGGACTTATTGTAAACAAATGATTAATATACAGTTTTAAGAAGTAAAATATAATAATAAATGACTTTACATTTTGGCTGATGTTACTAAGGCCTCGATATATTGTTTTAGTCCTGATAGATAAAGTCAAGTATAGCCTAACATTTTGTTTTCTCATTGCGTATCCCATTTCCCTTGGAAATATTCCACTATATTTTAGAGTTAAAGTGGGCTGAGTTCTTGTTTTTCCTTCAGCATGCCACTTTTTATGAAAGAAAAATTATGTAAAAGCTATTCCTATCTATTAGGACATTCTAAGCATTTCTGCATTGTTTTCGTAGGGGCTTACCATAGGCTCCTTCACATCCTCCTCATCGTCATTTCCTCTTGCTGCATTGTGGTCGCTGTGCACGATTTGTACGCGGATGTCGCTCTTAGACAGACGTGTGCCCTTTTTGCCTGGGTGAGGAAATAGCGCAGTGTATAGAGATTAATGAGGTGAACGGTGGGAAGATTTCCAGAGAGGTGAAAAGGTCAACACTGCTCCAGGCAAAGAGGTGGCCCCATAATTAACCTCTGTCTAGTTAGTTCATTTGATTTCTACTGTATCATGTTTTTGAGGAGAGAATAAGAACTCTCAGATAACATCTGACCTTTGACCTCACCTTTAGCAGTGTGGCGGCAGCAGATGGAAACCAGGGTAATGACACAAACGATGAAGACGCAGCCTCCGCCCACCGATGCTCCAATGATGATTAGCAAGGGGAGGGCCTCTGCAAGGGAAACAGGGAACGTGACTGAGCTGAATTACATCTATTAAGCCACTGCCTCTCCAGTTGCAGGGATTACAGACAATCCAAATTCAGGATGTACATGACTTTCACATGATTACAAGGTCAGGTACAAAACAAGTGGATTTAAGGATTTTAAGTTTCACACAGCTTAGTTTGTCCTTCTACACTTTGTGTCCTGCCATAATCATGTAGCGGTAATTAAACAAAAAAAATGTCAAAGATCCTAAATAGGGTTAATTTACTTTGTGCAAAATAATACACAGTACCAGTCAAAAGTTTGGAAACATTACTATTTTTTTATTTTTAAAAAAGTCTCTTATGCTTATCAAGCCTAGATTTATTTGATCAAAAAAACAGTAATATTATAAAATATTATTACAATTTAAAATAATGTTTTTTTATTTTAATATACTTTAAAATATAATTTATTTCTGTGATGCTAAGATGAATTTTCATCAGCCATTCCTCCAGTCTTAGGTGTCACATGATCCTTCAGAAATCATTCTAATATGCTGATTTATTATAAGTGTTGGAAACAGTTGTGCTGCTTAATATATTTTTTGAAACCTGTGATACTTTTTTCAGAATGCATTGAATAAAAAGTTAAAAAGAACAGTATTTATTCAAAATATAAATATTTTCTAACAATATAATTCTTTACTATCACTTTTTATCAATTTAACACATCCTTGCTGAATAAAAGTATTAATTTCTTTCAAAAAAAAAAAAGAAAGGAAATTGCTGACCACAAACAGTAGTGATTTTAAATAAATGCTGTTCTTTAAAAAAAAAAAAAAAAAAAAACTTTTTATTCATCAAAGAATCCTAAAAAAAAATATTAACATTAACATCCAACATTGATAATAATTGATTAAAATTCAGCTTTGCATCATTATATTAAAATTATATTAAAATAGAAAACCATTATTTAACATTTTAATAATATTTCACAATATTACTGTTTTTTTTTTTCTGTATTTTTGATTTTAAAAATGCAGGCTTGATGAGCATAAGAGACTTCTAAAATATGTTCATGACAGTTATTTGAGAGACGATTCATTTTCATATTATCAAAAGGTATGTTACTTCTCCAGGTGATTCAAGAAAAGCTGTCTTTTTGACAAATGGAACTCTTTTTTCCAAGCCACGTCCAAACTCAAGCGCAACATATAGAAATTAATCTAGTGTGATCCGCAGTGGCATCACAGGACCCAGCTATTGTCTCTAATCTCTGGTGGAAGAGGGGTAACCAGACCTGACATGCAGCGAGGCAGTCGACAGTAATCTAATTAGAGATTCCAGGAGATAGCACTGTCTGCCTCTCCAGAGACTTGGCTCTGCTGCCTTGATGCAAATTGCTGGCGAAGACCTTATTTTTGGTGTCTCCCAGTACAAAGGCTCAAGCCGTCTACCACGCTCTTAGTCTTATTTAAGCAAATTTAAGATGGTGCACTGTGCATACAAAATGTAACGGCCAGTGAAGCGTCACATACCCATGCCGTACACTAGGTCTTGATTTAATTCATTCAGGCTCAAAATCTATATCTTTGTTATGGAACGAATGTATTCATTAAGTGGACCATCTTCTGATTAAATGATATTGATTTGGTGTGTATAATTAAGATAAGCACAGGGTTGCAGGGTGTTTTGAGATGCAATTCCTGCATAGAGACTCGAACTGGATTACAGCTTGTCATGACTAATCTTAAATAAAAGGCACAAACAAAGGTGGACAAACCCTACAACTTACTGTCAGTGTTTTAAAATCAACCATCCTTAAATGATTAAAGCAATGGTGCCAAACAGAGCTTGGCCCATACCCAAATCTAAAACCCCTGCCACTTTTCTCACTTCACTTTCAGTTGTTTGCTTCTCACCCATCCATTTTGACTCTGTAAACAATTATTTTAATGATTTATCATCACAACTTTTTATCTTTTGACAAATCAACTTGGATAATTAATGTGGTTCAGATAATATAGTACAACATCTCCTTCATTGTATTCCCTTTTTGTAATTCTTAATTTCAATTAACTCAAAATTTTAAGGCAACCAGGTAACTTACTTTAACTTAAACCAACAATAATTCTTTTACAGTGCAGAACTTTTCCCCAAACATTTCCTCACTGATCTGCATTACCAGTCAAAAGTATGGACACACTTGACTGAATTTGTTTCTCACAGTCTTCAGAACCTTTTGAAGCTTAAATGCATAAAATTAGTTTTTCTTAACAAACCATCAGTAAATCAATACTGATTTCAATTCAATGTTTTTAAAAGCATCTCAGCTCAGAGAGGTAATGGCATGGGCTATCTACTTTAAAGAAGCTAACATTTAAAATAGTTCTGATTTATTTAACATCTGTTTGAGCGCTACATCATTTCCATACTTCATTATGTAATTTCATAATTTAATGTCTACTACTATTCTAAAAGGTGGAATGCAGTAGTAAGGAGGTGTGTCAAGACTTTTGACTTGTACTATATTGCTTGATGAAAGGATAATTTGGCATGAGGACCCATACCTTGCTCTTCAAGAGTGACCAGTGCAGTGCCTGTACCAAAGCGGTTCCAAGCAGTGCAGTTGTATCGAAGCTGGAAATCTTGGGCCAGAGTCTCTGAGAGGATTAGCGAGGAGAGGACCCCTTGGTCACTGTTTACTGTCTGCACAGAGAAACGACCAGAAGAGCCAGACGACAAGATCATGTCCCCAAATGTCCACACCTAAGGAGGAAGAGACAACCAGGTGTAAGGTACAGCGGCAGTCTTTTTTCTCACACTTTAAGTAAGCAAGAAATGTTTACAACCAATTACAACAGTTTCAACCGATTTTATAGCCTGACAAGCCAGACCCACGTCAAGATGTTGGGTATGGGAACACACCATTGGCAGGGCTCAATCTGAGGGGCGTGATAAACGGTTGTCTTTCAAATTCCCTCTGCACGCAATAGGATAGCGCTACAACCAACCAGTGCAACGAAGAAGGTGAAGCAGAGCTAGTTGATAGATTAAACTTCTGCCGTATCCGGTCGGCAAAACTCCAAACACATCTTCCTTTTTTTAAGAATGACTTCAGTGCCGTTCTTTGTTCTTTTCTCAAAGAAAAGCTTAACTCCAAGTCTTTCAGAGTCGCGGCCAAAGTCGATTCGAAAGACCGCTGTTCTCCAGCTTCTTTTTTTTCAAGTAGCACACGGAACCATCGCAACTCTGCCGCCATTATGTTAAGCCCGCCCACTGACTCTATACACGATGGAATTGGCCTGACTAGAGTTTGGTTTTTCAAGCTCGCAAGCCAACGGAGAGTTGCTAGACGATCCTGGTTGCAAATTACATTTGCTGCCGCTAGGGTGCGTCTAGATTTCTAGGCTACCAATTTTATTGATTCGATCATGAAAATGTAAGAGGGATTCTTGATGTCAAGCAGAAAGTTCGTAATTGCAAAGACAAAGATTTATTTTTCATTTATAAAACGCACCATTGAATCATTCACAATACAACCAGTAACATGTTTTAAGTAGGGAAGTCCAGAGTCGATCTTATCATTATGGGCTATCCCAAGCCTGATCCTTTATTTTACATCAGCTGTCATGCCGGTGTCATGCAGTAGGTGGCGGTATGCACCTTCAAGTGGGTTTTCCAACCGGCAACCGCCATTAAACAGAAAAGAAGCTCAAATGTGAACGTGTGATGCACGATAACCAATGAGGTCTCTTCTAGCTTTAGCATATTTGATGCGCACCTTTGTAAGGATTTACTCGAAAGTCATTTATTTGTTTTTTATTTTATCATTTTTTAACGCTTTTACCATAATGCGTTGCGTTTTTTTGGGTTGCGACTTAACTGACAGACTGGCATTCTGACACTGCGAAGCTTCATGCTTTCTAACCTTTATGTTGCAATTATTCTGTTTATTGTGCATATAAAATACAAGAAGTTTATATCAGTAGTCCCATATTTATAATTGTGACCACACAGACTGTTAACAATGTGTACCACTGTAACATGTTTATATCTACCAATGTCTTTATACAGTGTGTGCATATATATATATATATATACACTCACCTAAAGGATTATTAGGAACACCATACTAATACTGTGTTTGACCCCCTTTCGCCTTCAGAACTGCCTTAATTCTACGTGGCATTGATTCAACAAGGTGCTGAAAGCATTCTTTAGAAATGTTGGCCCATATTGATAGGATAGCATCTTGCAGTTGATGGAGATTTGTGGGATGCACATCCAGGGCACGAAGCTCCTGTTCCACCACATCCCAAAGATGCTCTATTGGGTTGAGATCTGGTGACTGTGGGGGCCATTTTAGTACAGTGAACTCATTGTCATGTTCAAGAAACCAATTTGAAATGATTCGAGCTTTGTGACATTATCACAGTAGCCATCAGAGGATGGGTACATGGTGGTCATAAAGGGATGGACATGGTCAGAAACAATGCTGAGGTAGGCCGTGGCATTTAAACAATGCCCAATTAGCACTAAGGGGCCTAAAGTGTGCCAAGAAAACATCCCCCACACCATTACACCACCACCACCAGCCTGCACAGTGGTAACAAGGCATGATGGATCCATGTTCTCATTCTGTTTACGCCAAATTCTGACTCTACCATCTGAATGTCTCAACAGAAATCGAGACTCATCAGACCAGGCAACATTTTTCCAGTCTTCAACTGTCCAATTTTGGTGAGCTCGTGCAAATTGTAGCCTCTTTTTCCTATTTGTAGTGGAGATGAGTGGTACCCGGTGGGGTCTTCTGCTGTTGTGGCCCATCCGCCTTAAGGTTGTGCGCGTTGTGGCTTCACAAATGCTTTGCTGCATACCTCTGTTGTAACGAGTGGTTATTTCAGTCAAAGTTGCTCTTCTATCAGCTTGAATCAGTCGGCCCATTCTCCTCTGACCTCTAGCATCAACAAGGCATTTTCGCCCACAGGACTGCAGCATACTGGATGTTTTTCTCTTTTCACACCATTCTTTGTAAACTCTAGAAATGGTTGTGCGTGAAAATCCCAGTAACTGAGCAGATTGTGAAATACTCAGACCGGCCCGTCTGGCACCAACAACCATGCCACGCTCAAAATTGCTTAAATCACCTTTCTTTTCCATTCTGACATTCAGTTTGGAGTTCAGGAGATTGTCTTGACCAGGACCACACACCTAAATGCATTGAAGCAACTGCCATGTGATTGGTTGATTAGATAATTGCATTAATGAGAAATTGAACAGGTGTTCCTAATAATCCTTTAGGTGAGTGTGTATGTATATATATATATATATATATTTATATGCACCAAGCACTAAGAAAATACAAGTACCGGACCGGGACTCTGTATCGGCAGATACTCAGTATTTAATGACTCGAATCGGATTGGGGGCACAAAAAACCTGATCGGGACATCCCTAGTATTAAGTAAATGGGGTCAATTTTGATTCCAAGTTGACTTAAAACCTCATTATAAATTCAAGCCTAGTCCAGCCAGCACAGCAACAAAAGTGCCATTTTGAGCTTGAAAAAAATTAAGGACATACATATAAACAATTGTCACCCCAGTAGTAGACATTCAGTGTCTTAAACTATAAAATATTTTTTTCTTGTGCTCACTGTCATGTCGAGTTGGTTTACCAACAGTGTTGTGCCTTGACTTGTGAAAAAGAGCTTTGTGAAAAAACGTGCAGGGAAGACAAGCAGCTTCTGTCTAGCAGAGGGTCAGTCTGAAATCTCAAAGCTACTCAGAGAGAGAGAACAAGCCATTGTTTCTTTACTTCACCTTTCTGACAGAGGTGAAATAGCATGTCAGAGAAGTCCTTCCTCGACTGGCTTGAGGTGAAGGAAAAACAGGCACTAACACCCCGAACCCCCACCTGTCACTGTTTCCAGGATCAGATTTTTTTTTCTCTTCCTCTCTGATTCCTTCTTTGCATCATTGCTCTCTGTTACCCTTGCTTCCATCTGTCTCCGTGCATCTCTGTGCTTTCCCCTTCTTCTCGCTGCCTCTCCAACTTAGACCCTAATTATCCACTGAAATGCCTTCCCACGTACTATGGGATCATGGAAGGTCAGCGGTGCTATGCACTAATTGCTCGTCGTTGGAAAGGAGCCTAGAGGGCCGGAGGTCTTCTCTACAGACCCTGGCATTAGTGCAGTTCGCCTCTGCACGCTTGAGGGTGGAAGAGGTGAGATACAGGATCAGCCCTATCATCGAGCGCTCTCTAATAGGGGGACGGGGCTGTGTAGCTGTGTGAATTTATATTTGTGTGGGTGTCAGATATGGAAAGAGAAACAGGAGCAAGGAAAGAGAAGACTCGCATGAGATCTTGTTGGAGGGAGAGCGTGTGATGTGCACACACAGAAAGCACCTGCTCAAGGGAAAGGCTCACAAACAAGCTTGTCAGGAATAAGGCTACACTAAGCATCAGATACCTAGCAAACACACACATACAGAAATAGGAGAAAGTATACTTACAATCTTGTCAGGAGGAGGGCTGCTGCCCACTAGACACTCCAGCTTGCCCTTGGAATGCTTGACGGCCTGCTGCGTGGCCTCAGCCGTGATGATAGGAGGGCCTGAAGTGTTTGTGTGTGAGAGAGAGAGAAACAGAGATGAAGAGAAAACGTACTTACTAAGGGTGCTAATGAAAGACACAGAGCTGATGCTCCTTGTGCACTCAAGTCTAACTGCATGAGTCATGCACATAAATATAAAGCTCATAAATTAAGGAAGCATTCACTGATTAATAGTAAAAAATTACAGCTTTTCCCCCAACCCTAGTAAGCTACCAAAAAAACAACTCATGGATTTGGAACAGAGCATATTATGGATAAAATCTAATTAAACAAATGGACAGAAAGACAGAATTTGGTTACCATTGACAGTTAGAGTCACATCTCTCTCAGCCACACCAATTCGAGGCACGATGGCTTTGCAAGTGTACGTCCCAGAATCCTCTTGGGTGACTGCCTTCAGCTGCAGGGTGTTACTATTGCTGAGCACCTGTTAAAATGGACAAGAATAGCCTGTTCAGATCTGTTGCTATACCAAAAAAATTCTCATCAAGTGATTGCCACAAGAGCATGCCACAAACCACGTCAATAATTTATGCCAACAGATTACCACACACCAAATATAACTATACAAATGTCTGTATGACAGTGCCTATATGTGTTTGTAATATTGATGCTTTTCACGTCCTGTTAAAGTCTTATCTTTCTAGCAAGTTGTGAAATGAAAATCATTACAGCATGTCAATATTTCTGTAGGATGAAGATGGGAAGATTGTGTAGAGACACAGCGCGATTTTTGTTCCAGACGGATCAAGCCATGGCCCTCAGAGATGGCCATTACCATTAGCACCAGTCATCCATTTTGTAGCTTGTGGCTCACACAAGAGAAAGACCAATGCCACCAATACCAAGGGGAAAGCATTGACTCCGCCTGTAATTTCGTCTCCAGCAATCTTAATTACTGTCTAAAGCGCTCCAGCCTGGGTCCTCTGAGTCAACCCACTGCTCTAATTAAACCTACGACAATGGCAGTGCAAAAATTTCCGGAGTGTGAGCAGATACTTGTGCTCCTTCTCCTCTGGTACACACGCCGTGGTCACTTGTTAGAGCCATTGATCATTAGAGCACACCCTCTTCCCCTTCCCCTCCTTCCCCTCTCGACGCCACCAAACTGTGATTAATCCGTTTAGCACTTGCCTCGATTTTTCATTCGCCAGCACTCATCGAATTAGCCAATTAATCCATATCTTGTGGCGATGAAGTAAACGCTCTACTTGTGGATTAGATCGGCCCATACTCAGGAAGGGCAGGGTGGAGGGATGTAGTCATAGCAAATTTAACTGATTGCCTCATCAGAACCTTCTGGCTTTTCAGCCTTAGCCTCCCACTCTTTCTCTCTCTCTCTCTTTTTCCTTCCTCTCTCTCTTTTTGTTTGCTTTCCCGGGCTCTTTATGAAATCGGATTAAGCAGCAGCAGAGAAACACTTACAGCAGAATAGGCTGATGCATTTCACACATCTACTGGAGCTAAACTTTCATTTTAGGCTAGCAATCACTTTATCCATTTGCCAAACTCTTGTAGATGCACCGTAAACAGAAATGCCATCCATTAACCATCCAGCTATGAGCAGAAAATCATTTTATCTTTCTTGTACATACAGTAGTTAAATTGGGATTTTGGAGGTGGGGGAAATCAGGTGTTGATTCTGGTGCCATAAACAAGATATGACTTAAAGGGTTAGTTCACCCAAAAAATGAAAATTCAAGAGATTGTTGTTGAATGAAGTTGTTATTTTTATTTGTTTTTGCGCACAAAAAGTATTCTCGTTGCTTCATAACATTAAGGTTGAACCACTGGAGTCACATGGACTACCTTTCTGAGCCTTGAAAGTTGCAATTCCGTTGCTGTCTATGAAGGGATCAGAGAGCTCTTGGATTTCCTCAAAAATATCTTAATTTGTGTTCCAAAGATGAACGAGGGTCTTATGGGTTTGGAACGACATGATGGTGAGTAATTAATGACAGAATTAAAATTTTTGGGTGAACTATCCCGTTAAACATATACTTGTTAATTCAATTAACCTTTTTTGAGTGAATAAACACGCTACATGGAGAAGAAATATGTGTACTGGATCAAACAATAACTGGGCTAGAGAGACGAAGACGATTGTAAAACAAAACAAAAGCCATTCTGAATCATTGCGACCCAATTCTTCCATACCCTAATGGAAATCAAATTATATCTAAAACTTGTAGAATTATTCAAACAGGATTGCTGTGGCAGTTGTTGAACAGATGGCATGCCATATTTAGAAAGAAGAAGAGAAGAGGTCACCATACCACACTGGATCCTTGTTTGGTCCAGGCCAGAGTGAGGGGAGGGTTGCCCGTCCATGAGCAAGTGAAAGCAGCATCCATCCCTATGTCCACTGTCTGTGGTTTTGGTTCTGTCAGCAACCTGGGACCAACTGCAAATGAAAGATGTGGATTCACATTGTGTTCTAGTACATTTCATTACAGTGTGTTTTTGCGTGCACAAAACAAGAATGAAGCCTATTACACTGTTCTCATCCGCAGCCTTATTAAGGGAAATATGCTATAATGCAAGTAGGAAATTAATCATTCCAAGGAGGGATTGTGAAGGAAAAGATGTGACTGTGTATTGTTTACCTCTTCTATATGAAAATTTATCATGCAGTGCCACGTTTATAATATTTAGGAGGCTGATTATGAAAATATGTCTTATTTGACAGACACTTCACATCTAAAACATCCAAATGAAGACCAAAATGCATGGCCACGACTAAAAAATTTTTATCATTTATCATTTATCAAGCACTTTCTATACAATGCTACTTGTAGTACAACAAACATCTCTAAAATGTATCCTTTGATTTTAAAGACTTTTTTTCATTTGATTCCTCTAATATAAGGAAAATGATGGAAATAGAGATTTATATGTCATTACACAGGCAGGCTGAACAGTAGAGCTTTGTTTTTTGGTAGAAAAGTACTTACATTGTACATCCACCAAGGTGCTGACATTAGTACTTCCTACTGAGTTGGACACCTCGCAGGACACTGGGTCTGTGAAGTAAGAGTGATCTACGGTCACTTCCAGGCTGTCCCCATTGGCCTCTGAGATAGGAATCCCACCTTTGGACCATCTGTTTGAAACGCAAAGAGGAAAATGCATTTGTTTATTAGATTCCCCAGGAATCTTCTTAGTGATGTTGCTACCTTTACAATGAAAACTATTATTGACACCAAACATTGAAGCAACTGTGCACAAAGCCTTTGATCTGTAATTCATATCCAATTTGGGGTTTACCCTCAAGCCTAAATCTGATGGAGTGGATAATCTGGGATTATTCAGTGAGTCTGTTGTGATATTAAATGTGCTTACCTGTAACCTGTGATCTCAGGGTTGGCAGAGGCAGAGCAGATGAACAACACTTTTGCTCCCTCCATCACCGTCTGAGGCTGAACAGACAGAGTCACAGACGGAGGATCTGGAAGGAAACATGCAGGATTAGATTCACTGCAGCAATAGAGGCTTTACAAATCCTTCCCAATGACTTTACTGCCAAGCTCCAGGTGTGTAAATCTAAGTCACAATCCTTTTTTAAAAATGCATTCCCCTGTCCAATTACACATATTTTTACCATAAAAAACCCTGCTTATATATAGACAATTGCACGGTTCCTTGCAAACATATTCAAACCAGTTCTCACATTTATGGAATCACTAATCTTACACTCTAAAATGCTGGGTTAAAAACAACCCAAATTTTTAACCCAAAAATTGAAAATGGACAGACCCAGCGGTTGGGTTAAATGTTTGCAGTTTCATTTAACTTAACTATTGTTTAAAATTACTATATGGCTGGCCTAAAATTAACCCAAAATAGGTTGGAAATTAAAAATCTGACAGATCATTACTACAGGCAACAATAATAATCAAAAGGTGAACATTTATTAATAAGCAATTTAATAAATGTGTATTGCTAATTATTATTCATTAAACGTATTAATAATGTAAATTTATTAAACATATTAAACATTTTTTCTTTGGGTTCATTTTAAGCAAGCAATACAGTAATTTTTAAACAATAGTTGAGTTAAATAAAACTACCCAGCAGGTTGGGCAAACATTTAACCCAACCGCTGGGTTAAAACAACCCAATTGCTGGGTTTGTCCATTTTTAACTCAACTTGGGTTGTTTTTAACCCAGCATTTTTTGAGTGTATACTGAAATATTGCTCTCCATGATATTTTTGATGTGTCAAAACATTTGTTTTATGTGCTATATTTTTTTCCGAATAATTTAAAACACTAAGTAGCCGTTGGCATTTTCAAGTATTCAGTATACATATAAAAACATGTAAAATTAAAGTAAGCACCACACATTCTGCATCATGATTTTATTATTATTAACTTTTTCAGGTTCACTGAAGAACGCTTACAATACAACATCAGTACAAACCCATGATCTAAGATAAACTAGATCAAAACTAGATTATAAAATAATAATAATAAAATAAAAACAAATCCAAACAATCCCATATTACAAAGTCTGCATTTACAGAAGTCTGCACATATAAGGAATGGGTGATCTCCATCACATACAAGACTGATTAAAAAAAAGGGATAAATAAATAATACTCACGCTGAACATTGATGGTAACCGAAGTTTGGCGACCTGCAGGGGTGGCTGGGTTTAGGACCCTGCAGGTGTAGGTACGTCCAGAATCGCTGTCCTCAGGCACCATGGGTAGCAAGCTAACCGCTGTTTCTCTCTTTCCATCCTCCATCAAATTCTGAAAAGACAGTAATACAGTGTGAAAACAGTTTAAAAAAAGACTGTATCAGTTCTGGTGGAACAAATTGCTGTAGCTCTCTGAAAATAGAATGCCTCAATGAAATGTTCTGTCATAGGCAGCTCTTAACACAACTATCTGTAATTTCTATTATGTGTGACAGCCTTTGAATTCAAATAAGAAGAGGCATTTGACAGACATCATGGCTACTGAAATGTTATTTCGCCCTAATGGTCGGTGTACTTCTGATACAAAACACAGCTGTTACTCTCATCTTGTTATCACTGTTAAAATCACACAGACATGATAATCCTAATCTAATTGTCCTATATTTCCTGATGCAAGTCCTAATTTAATAAGGAATTCCCATGATGCCAGTAATCCCATTTGAGCTCAAGTCTGTGCCAGCACTGTAGGTTGAGCATTGCAGAGAATTAAAGCCGCCATCAGTTTAGCGAGGCAGGTGTGCGCCTGTGTTTTACAACGCTGCCGGGACCATTCTGCTCGTTTTCCCAAAGATCTGTCTATCAGCTCTTCCTGCTGCACATCATCTTCGGAATCTATTTATTGTGTGTGAGAAATCAATACGCCTAAGTGGGGAGAAGTGTAGAGTCTAGGTGAATTGCTGCCCGCTGAAACTACAAGACAGCCTTAATGGAGGATGAGGTGGAGTTTTAGATTTGGGGCGTTTGGAAGGGGGAAAGACACAGTGCTGTACTAGGGCAGGAGCATTATGGGAAAACAGTTCCCTGGAGAGCCTGGGGCGAATCAATGGCAGGTCACACGCTTAACCTCCGACGCGCTGAATGCATTTTTTACGCTAGATCGAGTCACGATGCCGCCTGTCATCAACCTTCCACTCACTGTCCTTTTATTATTGCTCATCTGCTCTCTCCCTCCGACTTGTCTACCTTCTTCACATTCCTTCACTTGATTCTTTGTGTCTTCATGTGGTTTTCCATCTCTTTTTTTCAAAATGGCTTTGCGGTTTTTACCTCATTCTTAAACAAGCTTCTCTCATGTTCATTTTTCCCTCATCTACTTTCCGAGTTTCATCTGTCTTTCTTTTTTGCTTTCCTCCTCTTCCCTCGATTCACTGCCCGCTTTTCCCCCTTTAAACGTGTCGTTTAGTGTCGTTTAGCGTGGTCAGAGAGCATGACAAATGTGACACTTTCGCAGTTGCACCCAGTTCATGCTCCACCGCACTTCCCATTGTGTTTCGGCATTGTTGTGGCTGATTTCCCCTCTCCTCTCCCACCCTCTCTCTCTTTTTTCCTCTCTTCCTCCTTTGCTCTTTCTCTCTCAGCGGAAACTGTATCAAACGCTTATGCCTGTCTGAGCTTTGACATGCTCCAGTTATGCTCAAGTATTAGAGCAACAGCGAGAGCGAGAGAAAATAGAGGCACAAAAGGAGGCAGCTTGCGGTGGGGTGATGAGACATACAGAGATTGAATTCAAGTTTTTCGCAACTTTGGGTGTGCACTGTGAGATAGAGTTAATGTGAAGGACAGGTAAGGAGCAAGACAGAGATCCTAAGTTGTAATCAGCCATAGTGGCTGTCATGCCTGTCAGTAAAGACTGATGTGTCCACAGCCTCACCTTTGAGTAGATGGCATCGTGCATTATCTCTCCATCTCGGTACCAGGTAATCTCTGCGGCAGGTTTGGCTCCAGATGCCCGGCACGTCAGGTTATGAGGGGTGTGAGCTTTCAGTCGGACCACTGGCCCTCCTTCCACTACAGGATCTGAAGGTGGCACTGGAAAAAAATGTTTTTTTTTTTTTTATTATTTGGGAGAAAAAAAAACAAAAAGGGCACATTATACTTGCTTTCAACTGCCATTTAAAGACATCACATGTGGATGCCCATACAATTTGAAATGTACAGGTGCCGAATCACTATGGAAACCCACAAGTGGCTCATTGAAGAAATTGTGATAAATCTGGCAATGACCAATGTAAGACTTGGATTTGTGAGGATAAATCTTAAAAATGATCTAATCTTCATCTTTGCGTCCTATTGATTGTATGTTGTTTATGTTATTTTACACATTATAACGGCATATACTATATAGAAATTCCGTATACACTAGGGCTGGAATGTTTTTTAAATTAAATTTTGTTGGCAACTAACATGGTTAATCGACATCACAAAGTTAAATTCACTTTTAAAGACCCCCTATGGTGAAAATCAAGTTTTTAATGTTGTTGATACTTCTATGTGGTGTATTTAATATGCTTTCAGACAAACCATGTACAAATTATACGTGAGTATTTTCTCCTTAAAAGTCCATCTACCATAGATAAAAACGCGGTTTGAAATCGCTTGTGTTTCTTACTACAATCTACCTTGTAACCAATCACATCAACGTGTGGGCGGGCTTTAGCATATCATTACCTATGCTGCAAAGCAGGGGAGTCTCAAGAGAATCCAGTAATTTTTTTCTGCTGATATGAAAAATCGTGTAAATTTAGCAATATAAAATGATGTAAATGATGCATATTACGATGTTATGATGAACTATATGCCTTTCTCCACTGACATTCTATGATGTTCAAAGCGTTTCTAAGGATACTGACATGGTTACATTGGTTACGTGGTTTGTGTAACATTAGCAACACATTATTAGCTATTTGATAACGTAGTCAAGCACAAGGCTAATCACGTGTCCGACATTGTAAAGAGTGATATCATTGTGCAGCGTTTACTATGGTAAAGTTGACTCGACCAAGCGGATCTATGAGCTGGTGCGAGTGAGTGGAGGCGGGGATAATTAGCATATTCATGGTTATGTGTATACTAAATGAATCAAGGGTGTAAAGTTACATTCAAGCTATTTTAAGGCATGAAGTTTTTTTTTTTTTCACAGGAAAAAATGTCATTTTGGGGATCAAAGATGAGTTTTAAGGGATACAATTATTTACTACAGGAGGACTTTAAGTGTAAATGACCAGTAGACTATTAAGTTCAATTCAACTGTATCAAAGATTGTTCAAAATGTATTGTATTTTTAAACATGTATAAATCCATACCGTTCCTGACTGTAGTGCAGAAGCATTTAATTTTGCTGGTTTGACCTATACAGAACCGGCTGGTAAATGGACAGAGAGATTGAGAGAGATTGCTCTCTCTGAAAAAAAGGTTAAGACAGTACTCATGCCCTTTTAACATGGCTGAGATTTGCCATTATGAGTCTATTTACAGGCACTCTGCCGCAGGCCCGATTCATCTGAATTACTGATTTGTTCATTTGTTTGCATGCCTGTGCACAAGCCTTGGGCAAATAGTGTCTGCCACCTTAGATGAAGGTGTCCATCTCGCAGTACGCACAGAAACGTGCACGCAAAAAAAAAACTTTCTGGTGTACACACTCTTCCCTCTGTCCTGCTCCTTTTCTCCGAACCAATTTCTGTTTTTGTATCAGAATTGTCAGAGGTCTTTTCGCTGGTCTTGCCCAGGCGCTAATGGAATCCGTGCGTGAGGTGATTCTAATTTCCATGCGGATTCCCTCGACTGCACTCCTGCCGCTGACTTTTTTGACTCTGTTGGATTGCTTTGGTCTCATCCGGCTGCATTGATTTCCCCACATGCCCCTACATGCACGTACACACATGAACGCTCACATACACGTACACACACACACACACACACTGCTTTCCCTTCATGCAGGAGCTGGCATATTCGCTACCCTCTAGTCTGGGAATCCAAGCAGCACGCCAAACATCGGCAATGTGCACAAAGGCTATTGTTGTAGCCCTAATTTTCTTTGCCGAGTCTGTGTGGGTGTGCCAACTTTGTTCAATTAGAGATTTTATTTTGCAGTAACAAACTTGGGCTTTATCATTCTCATAGCACTAACTCTTTAGCGTCCCATATTTTTAGCCCTTGATAAAGGGGGGAAATACAGCACAAGTGTGTTTTTCAGCTATTGTACAACACAGCTGTGTCCAAGTTGGGCCACCAGGTGTCAGCAACGCAGCACTGAGCTGAAATCCCCAGTGACCCCCCACCCCCTGTCGCTAAATGCCAGAGAATATGTAGATCAATCATATTGCGTTAATGTAAAAGCAGCCCTGTGGTTGATGAATTCTGTGAGTCACTGTAGAATGTGCTAACTGTGCAGACTTTGACTTTTAACCATTCACGCAAGTCATTTGTGACTGCTGCAATCACATTTCCTTGGCCCTTCACTGTGTTAAGTGTCAGTAGGCTACAGAGAGAGGGGGAAAGAAACCGTGAGGAGGGGGTGGGATTTTAAAAAAAAAAGAGTCCTGTTGTGGCGTGATTTAAAATTGTGAATAAATAATAAAGGCGTGACTTACGATTGCATGGGGGTGGGATCTCTGAAGTGTTTATGAGGAGCAGAGAAATTTGCAGTGTTACGAATTTGAGGCAGTATTTTAAATACTGTTAATGAAATTGGGGACTATGAGGAATGCTCTATTCCCCTCGCTTTTAATCAGTTGCAGAAGAATTATATCGCAGTGGTTTTTTCTCACTCTCAATCACACTTACTCATATCACACACACACACACAGTTCTTACCCAGCACCGTCAGTTTGGCTCTGTGTGATCGCAGCCCAGCCTGCGTGGCTTGACACTCGTAGACCGCATCATCGCCTAGCTCAGCTGAATCGATCACCAAGCTGTGCTCACCTGATAGTGGGTCTCCCATCAGAGAGTAACGTACCCAACCTGTTCCACACAAACATCACAGTTAGAGATATACACACACATATTGCCATCAAAGATGGGGCTAGTTTTGAGATCCAATTCTATGTGCATTAGCATCGTTGTGTCACTTGGTCAGCGGCAACATGTGAGATGCCTCGCTCGTGCAGCCAGCCAACAGAGATAGCCTTAACTGTCCAGGCTGCTAATTTCAAAGCTGCTGGGGAAATAATTTTAAATGTCAGTGCGTGACATGAACGGTGATTGATTCTCCACCTCAGCCCGAGCAGACGGCTGAGATGATTAGACAAATTAAACGCTAGTTTGCATTAGCCGCAGTGTTTGTTTGCCTTCCTGTTTCTTCACTCAATAGAGCCTAGGAAGTAAGGCTGTGACATTACTCAAACACACATCCACTGCCGAGGAGGGATGCTGCCCTTTACCTGCCAA
Source organism: Rhinogobio ventralis (assembly GCA_039654625.1). Classification (NCBI taxonomy): domain Eukaryota; kingdom Metazoa; phylum Chordata; class Actinopteri; order Cypriniformes; family Gobionidae; genus Rhinogobio; species Rhinogobio ventralis. The sequence goes on from CM077199.1 coordinate 13,359,673, forward strand.
TCTATGATTGGTTTTTATTTCCCAGTTGTTAATTGGAAAGAAAAAAGATGAAGATAAGAGAAGACTAAGCCTTGGTAAATTGACTTCAATAAGCATTGTGTACCTCCTGGGGGAGCAGCATCATTTCTGCCTTGCTACTTGCTCTAAATTTGGTTGACATATAGGAAACTGGGTTTCTAGCTAATTACAAGCCAGTGCACCATTTAGAAACACCTTGAAAATTAATTACGTTGACTTCATTTTTTTCCCCAACTCAATTTTCAAAACTGACTCAATGATGAAAAGCACTGTTAAATGGAATGACTCTTAACCTCACTGTTCGTTCAGCTTTTGTACAACTCTTACCAGGTAGGTCTCGTTCACCACCTAATGCCAGGCCATCTTTGGTCCACTGCACCATCCCCCGATATCCCACAATCACACAGGGCAAGGTTACTGATTGGCCAGCAACCACTACTTGGTCCTGGGGCTGCTGGGAGAAGTAGGCTGCTTGAGACACTGCAAACGGAACAAAAAAATAAAACAAGATTAATACTTTGGTTGTTGTTTAATATTGTAAGATATGTCTAATAAGCATGCCATGTGAGCATCTTCTTTGATTAGTTCTTGAAAGCAACACCATAAATGTGAGTGCTGCCACCTAGTGGACCCTGCTGTTAATGAAATATATATTGCATGTTGTAAAACTGAAGCATCCTTAAGATTTCATAAAAATACACAAATGCAATGCTGGGCTTCAATCTACCACGTCCTGTTTGCAACAAATTGGTTAAAAAGGCATGCCTATAGCATTTAATCTCTTTCAATCTAATTGAGTTTTTCTTTAAATGCAGAAGTGGCACTTTTCTTTGCATCAGTTTGCCTACACGCCTGACTCTCTGAAATAGACCAATAGCTAGTTGGATTACCATGGTAAACTACAGCAAGGCTCTCCTTCCTAATGCTGAAGCCTATCTGTTATTTTGCTCTAACCAGTCCAGCTTTCAGGTCAGTGATTTTGTACAGGGAGAGAGATGGGAAAGCGCAGAACACATTAGTGCGATAGTATATTAGCGCTGAATCAGCAAGAGCCATTCCTGCTCACATTCACCATCTCTCTGCAGCTGGTAATACTCTTCCAGTTACACAATGAAACACAATTTTCCTTGCAGTACCCATGCACTGGGCTCTAGGAACGTATTACCCTTTTACACTGATCTAAATCCCTTTTGCCTACCCAACACACTCTTTTAAGTGAAGTTTCATGACTGGTCGCACGCTATGCTATATTTAAAAAAAATAAAATTTTTAACCAAGGTCAGTGAGTGGCATTTCGCTAACTGGTTGATGCAGAAAAGGCTAATATTGCATAATCTATAACACATTTTACAACAGTTTGGTTTTTGTACTTGGCAAGGGGTCTAGGCGTCAGCTGGTCATGACTTATTTAACTCTTTCCTGTGCCCATATGGCAACCTGCATAGAACGACATGGAAAGCAATGTCACGTTGAGCCAGAGAATCTGTTATTTCTTCCCGTGGTGGGGGAAGTGCTATTTTTTAGTAAAATTGTTGGTTAAACAATCAAAGGAGCTTTCAGCGTCCCATGAGAGCCATCCGTCGTGGGCTGAAAAAGGCACCTGCCGCCGCACTGCCTTCCCTCTATTTTGGCTGTGCTGGCATCTTTCTTTCTCTTTTTTAAACACTTTTTGCTCCGTCTTACCTGTCTGATTTGCATAGCTCATATCAACTGAAAATAAACAAAAAAACGCAATAAACGTGCCGAGACTAAACAACAAACAGCTTTCTCTCTCACACACTATTCCAATCACTTTTATATACACACATGGTCTTCTTACACACATTTCTGTGTTTCTCTATTGCAAGAGCTTCATGATTGGATCTGGTGCATCATGAGCCCTCTTGAAAGTAGAAAGATGGCAACCAGCCAGAAGTAACTAATCCATTCGCATGAGATTTTAGAGAAGGCGAAGGAAGAAAGAGCACAATTTGATGGAGGTTTTAAAATGGGAGGGCTGTTACTGGTTCTTCAAAAAGAAAAGGACCGTCCCCCCATTTTTTCTGCCTTTCCTCCTCTTTCTTTGCCCTTTATTTCTGTGTGGTTAAATAGGAGAATAGGGTGCCAGTGGTGGATAAAGAGGGATCTATTCAGCTGGTGTTAAACCCCTCTGAAACTTCTCTCTTTGGGCCAGGGGTGTTTAAACAGACAGGGTAGAGGGCCCCACCCCAGGGGGGGCACAGCAAGCCGGTGAAAGGAGGGCAACATACGGTGGCCAGAAACACACTATTGTCCTCTTGTCCCTTGGTTTTAATAGGCCTCTTCATTTCCAATCAATCCTGCTAAATGCAAGTTTAATAGCTTTTCAATAGCGGCTTTCCCCCCCTGAGGGAGCCCAGGATTTTCTTTCTTCTCCATCCTCTCTCACTCTCTGTTGTTCTCTCTCTCTCTCTCTCTCTCTCTCTCTCACTTCATCATTCTTACTGCATTTCTTTGAGCTGAAAAGGGGCTTCCGAGCTTGGCTGACAGAGTTTGGTCGAGACTCAATTATCCACTCCATCAAGGGGTGCAGCAAAGACCATCCACCCCCCTAACCTCCTACACAACCCCACACCAGTGTTCTCTCTCAGAAACATAAGCTTTCTTTCCCTCCAAGGCAAAGGCCAGTGCAGATTTCAGGTATTTTCAAACTTGCTTTTTTCTCCCACTTGTGCTGACAGTCCTCTTTTCTTCTCTTGAGGATGGACACAGCCAGACAGGAAAAGAAATAGCAATAAAATGGAAGTATGCTACCTCTACTTCATCGTCTTTTTCTTGTACAGCACCAACTTTCTACTGGACAGACAAATTAAATAGTAGATGAAAACACAATGGACAAATCAAAACAACCATTTTAAAATCTAATTAAGAATAATCAGGGAAAAACGCACATCATGCCTGATTCTGCCACCTACTATCACCCTGCATCCCACAAGTGCCCCATTCCCATGGGATCTGTTACTGAGAGGATGATACCAAATGCTCAGAATGCTCTTTTACAGCTACCTAGTTTCTTCCCTACTTCTTCCCATTCTGTAGTATTATGATTTTGTGATTATTATTTTCATGCTTCATACGTTATATACAGTATGTATACCAATTCACAGAAACAAAGTAGTCATTTATTTTTGGAGGGGGGAGGGGGGGGACCAAAACAGCTAAATATGACTCTTTTGTCAAAAACAAAACTCTTCTTGACATTATTATTAGTGACAGTATTTCTAAGCCAAGCCTTAAACCGTATTTTCATATAGAATTGTTCTTTTTTTTGTACACTCCTGCCATCCCTGGAGCACCACTTTTATGAGATATTGAGTCTTTTTACAGATACTGTAATTGTGTTGTGCTTCTGGGATTCTCCTTTTTGCATCAGGTACTGGATGAACATCGATTGCAATTAAAGAATCTTGCCCCAGCATCTAAATGTTTACGAGCGGTGATAATTCATCAGGATGAGCCGATGTTTAAGGGCTTTTGTACATTCAATAGTTCCTCTTTAGACCCCTCACTGAGTTGTGCCTCTGTGCATGTCTTTAATCACTCTCTCTCACACACAAGACATTCACAGCTTGCATTCAGGCCCATTTACAAGTTATGCACCCATATCAATGCACGCACTAGGCCTTATGAGCAAAACCAAAAACATCTTTATTACCCTTGCAATGCATGTAGGCATTCACACGCACAAACCCATATATACAGCGAAACGAGTTCACACCACGGGAGTGATTCAGCGCTCTCCAATTTTTGCTCCAAGAGAAGCTCAACAAAATATCACGTCTGGTTAATGAGTCATTTCAAATTGGAATAATTCCTCCTTGCTGAATTAGCCAATTCTTTAACGGCATGTTAGCGGCTTAATTACATGAGTTCATTCCTGACAGAGAAGCGAGGGATGAAAGAAGAAAAAGACGAATAAAAAGGAGGAGGTGTTGAGATGTAGAGGAGCAACGGTAGGAGAGAACTGAACATTTTTATAGGTGGACTCTTTTGAGGTTTACTAAGCTGGTCCTTGTTAGAATACCCTCATGGAAAAAACAAAAACTGATTTAACGTTAACAAAAGTTCATAACCAGTAATGGAGAATAAAATATAAAACAGGATAATAAATATGATACTCACATGAGCAGGTCAGACAAAAGGCTTGGTATTAACTTGGCTGTCTGGCTCGTGCAATGTCATTACAAGGTATCATAACAAATAAAGAGGTGCGTGGGATAAGACAGAGAAAGCCGTCTCTTAAAACCTACGTTGTGATTTGCTCCACAGTGTGTGGCATCTGCGTGTGCCTGTGTGTTTACACGTTCCCCCTTCCCCTAGTAACAAGGTCACAACACACTTGGCCTGATACACTTTAATCCGGATTTTTTTCAAAATGGAATATCATTTCACGGCACTGGATGGAAGCAGAGAGGAGTGTGTGTTCATGTGGTGGCGTAAATAGGGCAGGCGTGCTGTGGGGATTGCGGCTCACATTTAGTTGCTACTTTGACACAGTGACTTTGTCTTTTTTTGTCACATGTTAAGTGCAGCTGCAGCTGGGCCTGACTTGAGCATGACATATTAAAGAGCTTTGCTTTTTTCTCTCACTCTCCCCTAGTTTCTCCAGGCTGTTTTTAGAGCCCGGGATGTGTCTGAGGAGAGAGCTATGCACTCTGCCTCACTGGGACGAACGGACGAACAGATGTTAGCAATGATCCCTCTCTGGTCTACCATCACTAGGGACAGCGGGGAGTCTTGATGGTATTAGTGAACGTCTATGTTTGTGTGTGTGGCACTTGGTTTTGCCCCTGGCACAGTTGCAGATAAATCAGAATATTTATCCCATGTCAAGCCATATTTAGCCCTCCCTCAACCTCTTCACTGTTTGTTCTGACAACTCTGATTATAAACAGTGAAGATGTTGCAGGAGGGTAGATAGATAGACAGACAGACAGACAGATAATTAAAAAAAAATTTTCCCAAAGATATTTTCTGTCATTTTAGGTACTTTTAATCACACTGATGTAAGTTCAAGTGTTTGTTATTTTAAAAATAAGTTTGGTTTTAGTTAGTTATTTGATGCTATGAAAACAGGGGTGTGGCGTCATGATTGACAACTGTGATTGACAGCTTCTCTGAGCGAAGTAGTCACTGAGGCACCAACAGACTTTTTGGGGATTTTCGGGAGGAGATTGGAGCTTTAACTTTAATTTCTACATTTCCATAACGGTTTATTTTTTACACCGACATGAGTTGTTCTGCAGTAAACTGTATAAATCGATTATGTGGGAGTGTGGGCATAGCGCAGTTTCACTTCTCGGGTCCAGAGTTCACAACTGCGCAGACTCAGGTCCCGAATCAGCGCAAGACATCAGCGCCATATTGGGACATTGTTGGCTTTTCTACAATGGAAGAGCGTGAAGGTGCGTCATCCATCTTTTTTTACAGTCTATGATTTGAATACAGATAATGTTATATCTCAATCCAATTAATTCCACATTTATAAATAATATAAAAGCCAAAAACATCAGCCTTTTCATAGCCTGCTCTTCTATTAAGTACAAACACCACCTTGAGCATTGTGCTCAAGACTTGTCTAGAGGAGAGATTGGAAAACAAGAGTGAGGGTAAAGGGGTGGATGAGGCAGAGGGAAAAGAGAAAACTAGTGTGAAAAAGTAACTTGCTGGAATAAACAGGGCTGGCTAAAAGCGATCCATTGTGCCTGCTTCAGATAAGGCCACTAAACCCAAGCTGGAAAGAGCTGAGCTCCATTCTGCGCCACGGAATTATCCTTTTGTTTGGTGTGGGTAGACTCTCTATTGTTTCGCTCTCATTGTGGAGGGTGCGTGTGTGTGTGTTTGTGTGCGTGTGTGTGAAATAGTTTAAGCACGTGAAGATGTGTTATACCAAAGCCCTTGTAACATTCTCTAGGCTGCATCTTGAAAAGTCTCCCTTGTAAACATAGCCGTCTCCTCTACCTAATGTCCAAACAAACGGAGCCAAGGGCCACTGGTATTTGTTTCTACGGTTTCAGAACCTGCCACATTTCATTCCTTTCTCTTCTCCTTCATTCTTGCCTTCCCATTTGCCTGTTCTCATCATCTGCACCTTATCCCCTGCCTCACATTCCAGTCGCATCTTTCTCCCCCTTTCTCACTTTCAGTGTTGTTTTGTGTCTAAATTGCAGCCTAACAGCTTTTTAAGAGCTGTTTGCAGAGGTTTAATCCTCCTAGCCTCTTATTCAGTCTGCAGTCTATTGTAAGCATCCTGGCACAGTACGAGACCCTTTTCAGGACGACCATACAGCTCATCCATCCATTACACCTTCTTCCTCTGTCCTTCCCTCTCTTCTTCTAGCCCCTACAATCCCTTTAGTAAACCCCCACTTTCTCTTTTCCCTCCATCCCTCTCTTTTTTCTCCTGTCAGCCAGGCCTGATCCCCGGCATCAATGCTGAGCAGGGCCCTTTTCACAGTTACATAAGGTGTGACAAATTGTTGATTTGCCTTCTCCATGCCTCTTTCTGCTCCTCTCTCTGCATTCCAGACACCCTGTCCCTCGCTCGCTCGCTCCCTATCCCTGTCCTTTCTCTATTTATCGGCATGAAAATTGCAGGGGTTCAAGTCAGCCTGTCGACAGAGAGAGTGAAACGGGGATGATGGGGGGTCCGCAGCGGCAAGAGAAACGGAGAATAGGACATAAGAGCTTCCAGCAGGGGTGGAGAAGGGAAGAACAGGCTTCTGACAGATAGAGGGCTCAAACAAGCCTATGCTTTTGAGAGGGAATGAAGGAAATCTATAATCAAGCTTCTCACCCTGCAGTTATTTCTCACTCTGTCTTATTCTCTTGTTAGTGGTGCTTGCTAAGGCATTTCTCATACAAAGGAATTTCTCATACTTAGGATTAGGGATTTGAACAAACCACTAACCTGAAGTATTAAACTGACTACGGACATTAATTATTTATATTTACATTTATTTATTTTGTAGATTATTTTAGTCAAAGCAAAGTGATACCTAAAATCATGTGGCTTGTTGAGGAGTGTTGTGTGATTTTCTAAGTGATAAGACTTACAAGTTTAACCTGGCAAAAAAACAACAACAACAGAATTAAATTTGAAGGAGAGACCTAAGCCATATCTAGATATCTGGGTCAAAATAAGTAGTCACCTAGAAACCATCCGGAACACCCTAGCAGGATAAATATCTTCAAAAAAATACAAGTTTTAATCTTGGCCTGACAACAGTGGGAACATCATCAGATTGCGTCAACCTGCCAGGTCGCATAAGTCCGATAGCTAAATCTTGAAATGAGAATGATACTGATATATGCGTACGTGTGTGTGTGTGTCGCTCAGGACCTCTGCGTGCAGCAGAGGCTGTGTCTGTCACGCACTCCTCTCTGCTGTGCAGCGTCTCTGGTGAGCGTCAGAACTTTTCCAAGTGTCATTATTCCAGCGTTCCCATTCTCACTCTCCCACTTCAGAGTCTAAGAACTCCTCTACTTGCAGACGGAAGCTCTCCGCTAGGAACACAAAGAGGCTGGGAGGGAAAAAAAACTAGAGAGGGAAGGAAGAGGGGGAGGATGAGATTGTCTCTACACATCAGCCAACTGTCTTGACAAGATGTTGATTGAGCCAGTCTTGTCATTTCATTCCTGCAGGTCTCCTGGTATTTTCTGGAGATGGTTATTGCTGCTGCTCTTCCTTTTCTCTCTCTCTCTGTCTCTCTCTCTCTCACTCTCTCTCTCTACACTTTATCTACTTTTCATGTCTAATTCTCTCTCTCCTATACAGCATGGACCAATCTCTCTTTATCTCTCTCTTACTTGCTCTCTGTTGCTTGATGTACAGTATGATCTAAGATCTAGTATGCTTTTAAAATCATTAGCGTTATGTGCTCTTTGCATAAATGTGTGGGTTGCTGTATGCACCAACACCCCCACAATAATGGAAACATCTACAATTGGTACGCCTCTGATGGGCCTAATTCACTGCGGGGGAAAATAAACAAATACAATAAAGACAAATTAATAAACAAATAAACAACGCTTTTATATGCACTATCATTTCATTCCTCTGGCTGAGAAGTCAGGGTAAACAACACTGAAAAAACAACGCTGAAAAAGCAACACTGTAAATATGGCAAGATGATTAAAAATCCATAAAGTCAATGAAAAGATCACGTTTAAATGTGCCCCCCTTATTCGCCTTTGTTGATCTCTCTGCCCTGCGTTCACTTTCAAAAGGCAAATGAAATGAAAACAAAGAAATCTAGCACTTATTCTGAGCTATTGGGATGCTAGGCTCAATGCCCTGGGGTGTCAATTAATTTAGTCTGGGGATTTGTGGCCTACACTTCCTAATTGAGCCCAGTGGAGGCCCCTGTGGCTCTCTGTGATGGGAGGAAGTGCGTTCCATAATTAATACGTTTCCCCCCCCTCCTTATACTGTCTTTATTATTATTATTTTTTAATGAGGAAGTGATGTTGTAAATGTATGCATCTCATTAGAGCAAAGAGGGCCATGCACTTTATTGGTCTAAATGCGGAGAGGAAAGGGAAAATAGCTGTAACCTCACTTGTTAGTGGCATATTGAAGTCTGTGCATGCATGAGAGTATGTGTGTTGGAAAATAAAGAGAGATGGGTTCAATGAATACCTTGTTAGGGTTGTTCAATGTGTGTGCTTTTCTTACCGCTTGGAGGTTAATGTGGCGCTGGGTATTCTATTGAAGCTTTCTCTAATTTGATGTTTTTCCTCTCTCCTCGAAAGAGAGACTAGCCAAGGCTAAGTGTTGTTTTTGAAGGCCACCAGTTTGTTTGATGTACAAGAGATTGAATTTCTGTTCTATTAGAATTTCCCTTTTCCATTAGAATTTTTCACATCCCGTCTGTTATGCTTTGTTTCTTTCGACACCTATGTGCGGTGACTTCTATCCGCATCACATAACAGTATACAATTAAACAAACAGCTCCTTCATCTCTCTAGGAAGGGTGGCATCAGCTGAAACAATGAGCCGCCTCTTCGCCGGTGAAAGGGCTGACCCACGCTTACAGACGGCCTTCAAATTCACCATGATTAATCGATGTCTGTGGTTTTCACAGTCACCACAGTTTGCATTTCCTTCCTCTATCAAGTTAAGGTGGTAGGGGGTTGGGTAGTTTAATTAAAGACTGAACTGTCCTGTTCATCAGATTAGCCTGGACTCAAAAGTGTTCTTTTAACATGACTGATGACTAAAATCCTCAAGAACAAAAACGAATGGCTTGGTGAAGGAGGATAGAAAAAGGATTGAAAAAATCTTACCTGCCGACCTGAATACACCCTGGCTTGCTTAGCGCAAAAGAAGAGAGGGAGGGAGGGAAGAAGGGAAGAAAAAAAAAAGTAATTTCCTGAAACTCCATTTCTTTGGTGGTGATTAGCAAAGAAGCATAATTACGCTGAAATGTGAAGTCAGGATTTTTTTTTTTTTTGTCTTTACGGATTGAACCACTTCCTCTGGAAAAATCTGGCCCTGATTAATGAATGAATGATTAATGAGCGAACTAATAAATCAATTAATTATTAAGCAAGCACTCTGAACAAGAGAAAAGGGAGAATGAGGAGTTGGCAGAGATCGTGAAGGGAGCGTTGTTATGGAAGCCACACACACATCGTCTGAAGAAGCTTTAACTGTGGATTCCAGACAACAAGTGTTCGTTTTAGCCAAAAGGCGACATTGTTAACATTAGTTTTAGCCAAAAATGTGACATACTCACATTTGTTTTTACTGATTGGTGACATCGTGTTACAACAAGACAACAAGTTGTAACCCTGAAGCACAGAGGTGGCAAATCTTCTTTCCCCACTTCATACCTCCTTCCAACTTCCTACACCCTCCCCACTTAACTAGGACACTCTATCAATCTTTGATAATACTTGGCGTGGGCTGTGGCTGCGAGACCAGCGACGGGAGAGTTGAGGCAACACAGCATGGCGTGATGTATGAAATGTGGGCCGTGCCAGTAACAATGATATACTGTAGCGTTTTCCAGTCAAGTTTGACCTTTTTTCCTCCGCTGATATTAATCGCTGCAGCGCCAGAATACATGCCTGATCTATTTCTCCCCCAGGAACCCTGTGCACTTTACAGTGCCGCTCTGGCCTCTCCATGTCTTTGCTAAGCTTTCTTTATCTCACTTCCTTCTTTCATTCGCTAAGTCTACCCCCTGTTGAAATGCACCTCACCAGGATGCGCCATCTAACTGTTATTTTATGATTGGATAGGTTTGTTGTGGCCTTTTAAAAAATGTGACGTGCCCCTGTAAACCTTCAACTCCCCAGTGCACAAGACCCAGCTTAAACATAAGAGAACTTGCTTTGTGATAGCCAGAGATATAGATCTCTATACTTTGGCTGTGGCATTATTAGCTGAGCATCTGAGCAAAAGGAATAGACACTGAGCTTTTGAAGAGAGTCTCCTGGGGGCTTTGGAACCGAGCAACCTACAGAAGAAGTCGGGAAAAAAGAGAAGGAGCCTCAAGGCTGTTTGGCAGGATTGTTCCTAGTTAATGTGATGGAAAATGCCAAGTCCCTCTCATGCTCTCTCTTTCTCCTTCTTTCCCTGTCCTCCTTCTTTTCACTATCTTCTTGTTGACTGGTGCTATGCTGCCAGTGTGGAATTGCAGATTTCCTCGGTCTCAATTGAGTGAAAAGGGCTTTGTCCTTCCATTTGGGGAGGATCATTGACCAGAGTTTGGGACATATGGTCCCTGCGTGCTGGTCCCTGCCTAGCGTTGCTGAAGAATGTAGTGGGAGGGACACTTAACCTCCCTGCTCTTCTTTAACACCTAGCATGCCTAACCCAGCTAGTGGCGTGATGAACTTAAACACTTCATTGTGTGTTTTTCTTTCGTTAGGGATTTTTTTTCCCCGTCCTGTCATCAGCTCTAAAAGTTAACTGACCATGGGAGGAGTGCTGATAGCGGTGGGCGGGAAGGAATGCACAGAAGGACAGATGTGGATGTTTTCACAAATTCTCCTGCTAATATGTAATATCCACATGTTGTACCAAAACTCTGTTCTTCTTAGCCTTAAGCTCTGTTTACACCTGATATTAAGATCCATCTCAGGCAAGTTGATCAATTTGAAGTGGTCTAAGACACATTGCTGTTTACACCTAGTGATAACTTGCATCTAAAATACAAAGTCAGTTATATTTTTCAAAGCCAAATCTCAAAATGTTTTTGGATCTACTATTTAGCACTGTCCTGTTTGAAACGGATCGCCCAAAGTGGATGTTAATGCCAGGTAAACTGGGCCTAACATTTTCTCTCCCTTCGTCATTCACTCTTTATCTATTCTAAAACAACTCCCACCATTTCTTATTTTGCATACACACTCCTTATTCTTTTATGTTTTAACACATACACACACACTCTGTTTGGCTGGACAGTTAAGCAGGCAGCAGTAATAGATGGACACTGTCTGGTCGTGGCAGTATCTCTGATGCCCAGGCCCATATTGGAATGTCTCAGCGTGTTTTCCTGTGATAAGGCTTTTAATTAAGTGTCTAACAAGGACGTCTGGGGGTGTCCATCGAAGGGACATGGCCACCTGTGTACAAGACCATTATCCAGAGAGACAGAGGGAGAGGGAGAGAAAGAGAAGAAAGAGTGCAAAACGAAAGATAGACAAAAGCATAGAAAAAGGCAGAAAGAGATGAACAAAGCCACACACATACATATAGACTTTCCACTCTGAAGGAATCTAATTCCCTGTACGGTCATGACCAGGACACCAACAGATCCAAATCATGGTTTAAGCACCAGATGTCATGACCGCTTTACAGATTACATAAACAAAGCTTTATTAGCAGGTCTCAGTTTCTGGGCTACTTCAGAGGCTGGTAAACAAGTGAGGTTTGTGCTCTTAATTAAATACTCCTATTCAACTGCAAGACAAGTACTTTTCTAGTTAGAATTACACTTATGGAAGTGGTGTGGCCACTTTGGTGCCTGTGCCCCCTCACTTCTGGTAGAAGAACCAAATTCAAATATTCAAACTACAATTTTTAATTCTGTTTGCTACCTAAATTGAATTGGAATTTAAAAGCTATTCTCAATTAATGTCTGAAAGTAGTGTAAATGTAAGCCAGTTCTAAGATAGATTCCCCAAGCACTGGCTCCAGCATCAGCACCATTTCAGTGGAAAAAGGGTACATAAGGTGTCGCTATCGATCATTACAACATCTAGATAATCTGGAGATTGCTTGCCTGCAGCTCGGCAGTGTTCCAATGACGTCTTTACAGGATATGGGTTTGGATCTTAGGAAGCTCAAATCAATCTCTATAGATTCTGGTTTAAAAAAAGAGAAAAGTATAATTTAGCTTTTTCATCCCAGCAGCTCTTGGAGAGTGAATGAAATGGAAAAAGAAAGGGTGCCACCCCAACTGAGATGACAGTAAAGAGAAATAGAGGGGAAAAAATTGATCTGCAAGTGCGAATAAATGCATACTCCACATAAACTATTATAATTCAATTGTCCCTGATGAATAACTTCGTTCTCTGTTTTTTTTGTTTTTTTTGCTGGCCAATCTGTTCCACCTTCTCTTGTCCACTCTCATCCCTCCATCCAGAGAAACCACTCAATCTTCCTGCTTGAGGGAGGCTTCCTTTAAATCTTAATTAAAACCAACTCCAAAAGCCCATCTCCTCCCAGGGGTAAGCTTGAAATCAGCTTAGAACAATCAAGCTTACGGATTAGGTTCCATGGGAAATGATAAAAAGAAAAGGAAAGAGAGAGACACAACACAAAGAATAGGAAGATGAGGGAAAAGAGTCCCCCCCCGTTCATGGTAGAGACTAGAGTCTGGTCTTGACCTATCGACCCCACTTTCTTGCAAGATTAAGCTGCTAGCAATGCTTCCAGAGAAGGTAAACATAGGTTAGGAACAATGGCCACCAGGCGAGAACCTTATTGGATTTTAATTAAGTGCCTGAAGAAAGTGTTAAAAAGGACTATGGGACGCAGATGGGCTCCCGTGTTCACAAACCCGTACAGCACGTTTCTGTACAGCATGCTTCACATTGTTTCATGCACTTTTTCTTTTTTGTGTGACCCCTGCTCCAACTATCCACCTTTTCTTTTTCAGACAAAAAAAAGCTCCTTAGCCTGTTTGCCGCTCATTCACATTGTGAGAACAACAAACAGGTCTTCACTCCCCGCTCCTTAGAGAACTATTCGTCACCCGCCTCGTTTCACCATGATCCCAGGTTATCGCTCTTGGGCTCCCTCTCTCTTAACAAGGTGAAACGAGACTCGGTCCCCTGAGGAGGCAGCGCCAGTGATAAGGTTAAAATGGGCCGAAAAAATGGAGGCGATTATTTGATATTGGACAGATTGAATTATCTAGATTGAGAGTGCAAGAGAGGAGGGGATGCTAGTTTGGCTCCGAGAGCCAAAAGAAAGATAGTGCGAGGGAGAGAGGGAAAGAAAGGAAGAGGGTTGGACAGAATAATTTTTCTCCAGCATTGCCTTTTGTGCCAATGAGGACCAGTCTGATATTAATGACCACTCAACTCTGGACCAATGGAGGAGTTTTTACCTCTTAAGGGGCAGATTGTGAATGGTGCAAAGTAGAGTAGTTAATTTGACAGAGAGCAAGTCAGCCAATGCTAGATTTGTGAAGAATGAGAGAACTCAGTACACTTAGACTGAGAAATCCCTATACGTTCATTGGACCTTTTGGCGTCTAGATCTATCAGATCTATAAGGTTCTACAACTACTAATTATACTGCTTAATAATGAAAATGGGAAAGGTTGAACATAGAAAAAAATCCAAATACACACAAACACCATGTGCCTGGCCAGAGACAGGCCATCATCACCTCAGCAGGCACCAAAAGAGAGCTGTTAATTGGTGTGAAAACACACACACTGACTTGTGTTGTGGGTATTCGATGAAGCTGGCACTTGTTAACAGGATACACTGAGTCACAGGGAGAGATAGAGACAAAAGGGAGTGTGTTTTTTGAGAGGAGAGACCACTCATACTGCTAATATTTGTGATTTCTTTGCTTGGCTCTAAGGAACAGGGCTAATGAGTTTGTCCCACTTTAAACTATAGTGTTTAATAAAAATCAGTGATGGCAACATTCAGACTCACAGGACGTTTCCACTGACAAATAAGTGCACTTCACATTTTCACGCTGACATGCCTATAGTACACCTATATTTTTCCCTACTGAGTTGAATCTGCTTCACTTTTATACTTAAGTGAGTCCATTAATAACATTAGCGAAACAAAAGAGGTTTCGCACCAAGCTACTGCGTCACACTAAGACAAAAGACTCAGCTTCAACAGAGCCTTTTAAGGTTCTGCTTGACAATTCAAGACTCTTTCACGGTGAGTTTGGACCATAGATTTCTCAGATGCCTGGTAAATGAGTGAAAGCTTGAAGCGTAAGGACTGTTACAGGGCTAATCACTAGCATGGATGATCTCTGAACCTCCCTGTGGCTCTGTTGAAAGGGGGGTTTGTGTTGGCCTCTTTGCCACTCTGTTACTGATCAGTCTGCTTAAGTAGCTTGTGATTGAGGGGGTCCATTAGAAACCTATCCATCATCTCCTCTCAACAAGCTGAGTGAAAAAGTGATGACATCAGACACACCCTTGCACCAGTAGGCTATCTAAGTAGTGAGCTTACTAAGATGCTGTCCACATTCATCAGAATAGTGCCAAACATTTTAACCTTTTTTTATAAAATTAATAGTTCAAATTCCAAATTCAAATTGACCCATCTGCCCATCTTTGACAAACTTTAGAAAACATCCCATATGAATAAACTGGAGAATGTGAATTTAGGAACTGTGACATTGCAAAACCTTTTTTTCTATTATTTTTACTTTAAAGAAAACTTAAAATTACAACAAAACCCCCCCCCTGCAAATCAGAATTGAGACAAATGCTTCTCACAGTCAACCGAGAAGAAAAGCCTCATTTGATCTTGATTACAACTGATAACATCAGTGTTAGTGAACAGAACACATTTACTCCAGTACTGTGAGCTCTTAAATTACTATCACACTACAATGACCTGAATCAATACGTAAAATTATGTTAAAAGAAAAGAATGCAAATTAGTATAATTAATTTACCTCTGAGCAAATGGAGGTGTTCTTATTGATATTCTGCATGGTTAATTGGTAATTAGAGCTAACGCATTGTTCAGTCCACAGTATGTACTTCTCCAGATTCATAAAAAAAATGGTAAAACAGACTAAATTAACCTAGCAACATTACTGTATACCAGAACATGTTCATTAATTTTAATATAATTAATAAACTGAACTACTAATGGAACAGTGCTTTTATAAAAGCAATAAGCAAAAATTTTTTTACTTTTTTGGCCATTCTAGTACAAAGCTCAAAGGAGGCTCTGAAAAAATACTTGCACAAATTCCTCTGCCTGTGAAATTCTTTCTATCTAAACAAGCTTTCTCAAATCTCCACCAAAACTCAACAAAACATTGACTTTGGAAGTGAGACATTAGTATCATATGACAACCGTTCACATTTGTGCCGTTTTCTAGGGGGCTTCATAAATCATCAGTAAATCTCCACGCAGTGGGACGCAGCTCATAGAGAAAGCTGAACCCGTATCTTCAGGCAGGAGAGTATCTCCCTTCGCCTGCTGCTGTAAGTGAGTAGAAGCTAGAGAAGTGCAGTTCCAGCGGGAACACACTCCTCATTCTCTCACCTGCTCTGAGGTGGCTCTGATTGGGAATGCTTGAAACCAAGCAGCCTGCTGCATACAAAGCCAGCCTGGAGCCCAGAGCTAGAAGACCTGCTGTGTCCTCCAATACCAATGCATCTTTTTCTCAGCATACTGGTGAAGCTGTTTTTGTCACATCCCAGAAACATACACAATCCATTCGAGAAGAAAGCAAAAACAATTGGCTTGAGGTTAAGTACCAAGTGGTTTACATCAGTGTCAGAGCTTTCTCCTTCTCTCTTCCACACATGAACCAGCCCACACTTCATTGTCTGCTTGATGGCTTTTCTTATTTATGTATTTGTCCTATTCTATTATGCTGTTCCTAAGGATGTCCTTCTCTGGATAATGGATACCTTCCTGAAAAGACTAGCAAATCTGCTTACCAGGATACATTTTAGATCATGTGTTGGTCTATCAGCATCACTAGCTGGTGAACAACATAGTTGTTATTGTTGGATATATTAGGCAGCAAGTGAACATTTTGTCCTCAAAGTTGATGTGTTAGAAGCAGGAAAAATGGGCAAGCGTAAGGATCTGATCGAGTTTGACAAGGGCCAAATTGTGATGGCTAGACGACTGGGTCAGAGCATCTCCAAAACTGCAGCTCTTGTGGGGTGTTCCTGGTCTGCAATGGTCAGTATCTATCAAAAGTGGTCCAAGGAAGGAACAGTGGTGAACCGGCCATGGGCGGCCAAGGCTCATTGATGCCCGTGGAGAGCGAAGGCTGGCCCATGTGGTCCGATCAAATAGATGACCTTCTGTAGCTCAAATTGCTAAAGAAGTTATGCTGGTTCTGATAGAAAGGTGTCAAAATACACAGTGCACTATGGGAAGAAGGCAAGCCAGTGGAGTCGGTGTGATGCTTTGAGCAATGTTCTGTTTGGAAATTGTTGCAGACCATGTACACCCTGCCACAAAGCAAAAATGGTTCAGAAATGGATTGAGGAGCACAACAGGTGTTGACTTGGCCTCCAAATTTCCCAGATCTCAATCCAATCGAGCATCTGTGGGAAGTGCTGAACAAACAAGTCCAACTTACAGGACTTAAAGGATCTGCTGCTAACATCTTGGTGCCAGATACCACAGCACACCTTCAGGGGTCTAGTGGAGTCAATGCCTCGACGGGTCAGGGTTGTTTTGGCAGCAAAAGGGGGACCAACACAATATTAGGACATAATTAGGTCATAATGTTTTGCCTGATCAGTGTATATACACACCATCTTCACAGAAACTCATGCTAGTCTAAGCTGGTCTTTTCAGGCAAGTAGAGTGAAGGATTGTGGGACTATGGAGCCCATTCCGTTCTAATCTGCATAATAGGCATATTTATGCATGCAAATGCATAAAAAGTGGCATTTTGTGCTGTGGCTTGGTAAAGTTCTAAAAAGCTCAGCCAATGTAAGCATATCACTTTTTTTTAGACTTTGTCTGTCCATACAGACTCATTATTCACTCCAAGAGACATTACGTTTAGCTAGCAACTTTTCTTTCTTTGTCTCTCTTTGTTCCTTGTTCTCTTTGTCTTCTATCTCACTCCCTCCCTCTCCTATTTATCTCTGTCCTTATCTGTGACTGACAAGAACCCCACACCAGTGTTTACAGCAAGCCAGAACCAGGGAGAGAATTTCAAAAGTAAACAGCCAATATCCTGCACAACAACGCTGAGGTAGCTCTTTTCAGTGCGTATAGTGTACCTGTCCCTGTGTGTGTGTGAACTTCCTCTTCAACTCCGCAGAGAACTGCAGGGTTTGGACGCCTCACCAAGACAATAGTCACAGACCATTAGAGGTTTCTCTGTCTTTGTTCGTGCAGGGTTCAACGCTGTAATCCGTTACAGCCCTCCCACAGCAGTAGAGCGGCTGGAATGCATCAATCAGGAAGGTCCAGGGGCACTGTCTGACATTACCTCATCGTCTGAAAGAGGCTGTGTATCAAATTCAACCCATCAACACCCCCCCCCCCCCCCCCCAATCCCCTTGCTTTCCCTTTCATCCACCCAGCTCTGCCCAACCTGTGCATTCAAAGCTTGTCTTTTTTGTTACGGCTTCATCATTGCCCCCAGGTGTCCACATGCCCTATCCAGTCTCCTATGTCAGACAGTCACTTTTTCATCTGGTATGTCTTTGTTACTCTGTTTCCTACTTTTAAACTGGGAGAACAGATGAAGGGGTTCCTTCACACCAGTACAAGGATATCCATTACCTTCAGAGCTAAGATGCTGGGAGTTAATCTGTTTGACCCCCCCTCTTTTCCTCTCTTCCCTTTCTGCCTTGGCACACCATTTTGTCAAGCTGCAATGACTCCTAAGCCTTCCGCACCTAGGCTAAACGGTTCTCTCACTTTCTTTACCGCCATCTTTCCTACCTTCCAAATCATTTGATCACCTGTTCTTTTTTCCAAAGGCACTGGCTAGTTTCAGATAACTTTGGATCGCTCGATAAAATTACCATGTTTGGACACATGAGTGACGGCGGAAAGCTTGTTTGACGCGCTTTGACTGACACCCCTCGCTTGATAGCAAATTGGCCAGCTTCTCCCTCGACCTCCCACTGTGGCATTCAAAGCCATGCCGTAATTTCCCAGCAATCAAGAAAAAGCAAGAGAAAGAAGACAGGGAGAGAGAGAAGGAAAGACATATATGCTTTTCTCAATTTCTTGCCCAGCTGTCTGAAAACTAAACAGAGATGCCTTTCACCCTGATGTGGTGGGGGAGCTTGAGTAAGGTCTTCTCTCCGGTGTGGAGTATTATGGTTAACGGTCGAGCTCACAATCACAATATTTGCGCACACATTCCACTGGGGTTTCTAGAGAGGAAGAACTATTTGGTTAAGGGATGTGAGTGTGAGTGCGACAGAGAAAGAGAGACAGACAGACAGATAGAGAGAGAATGAGCTCACAAATAGCTGATAATGAGAGTCTTCCTGTCTGCATGACAGTCTTTATATCAGGCTCAAGTAGGGCTGTGCTGAGCAGAGATCTTTTGTTTAATATGATGCTGTCTTATAATGGAAACATGTATAAGATCCAATCCTGATACAGATGCAGCATTAGCAGTAACTGAAATCAGTGACCTACCAGTGCAGGGGTGTCAAAGACACTTACTACACTTGCTATATTAGTATGAAACAGTATAACCTAACAGAAAAGCTTTAATGTGTTGTGCTGGATGCTATAGAGAACATCTTAAAGTGGTAGAACAAATAAAAACCGGCCTGCACAATGTGACAGTAAAAACCTAAAATGACTTGACACCACTGTACTAGAGTATATAAAACAGTTTTAACAGAAAATCAGGGGTAAAGTTAGATCCTGGAGCATCACATAATATTACAATCAGACTGTGGATTTTTTAAGAGCTTTTCTGTCTCTCTCAGGCACACGATGTCTTCTGTGATGGAGTAATCATTAATTAAACAGTCAGGCTTTGACTAAATCACCCTACAAAGGCCATGCAGCTTTAACCACGAGACACTCATCTCAGCTGCCCCTCTGGCACAACCTTCAACTGTGTGTGTGTGAGAGAGAAAAACAATCAATTACTGTTAGCTGTCAGTCCATCTGAACTTCCATGACTCATGAATGAATGTATGCATAAATCCATAACTATAACAAACACAGATCCCAGAACAGATAAGTAATAAAGGAACATAATGTCAAATCTAGCTCAATGATTTGCAGTTCAGCATTCTCCCCCAAACGTAAACACAAAAATCTAATATTCAATAAATAAACAGACAGATAAAATTAATGAACAGTTTTCATAGCAGAATTGGATTTTCCCCGTGCAGAAAACATCCTCTCATATCAGGGCCATCTTTAAGACCGGGCTTAGGGATCTCGGCCCGAGAGGATAATATGAGCCCAGATATTGCAGCAACATGGAAGATAAATTTCAATTTACTGTTGCTTCCTGTGTCACAGCAGGAGATATGAAATTTTGTCTTGGAGGACTGGAGGTGATAGTAAAATAGAAGCCAATGTGCGCTCTACCAAATCCCAGCTCATTCTACACACGCCTGTGTCAGAACACTTCCCTGCTTCTATTGGTACCAAATTGTGATACATTTCCCCCAGTAACGAGTGACACTTTTCGCATTTTGGGAGAAAAAATGCAAGCAAAGTGCTTCTTAAAATAGGAGATGAGTGTTTGAAATTGTGTCTTTCCTTAGGCATTGTTTTAATGATTTTCTCCAAATTAACTCAGGCTGCCGAGCCTCACCCCTTTGTGATCTGGGAGTAAAGTCAGCAGTAAACACCCTCTTTTTTTCCACTGTATGCAAATATCAGTGATTATCTGACCCTATTGTCTACTGTATCCCATCATCAGAATAAACAGAAAAAAACAACAACAACAACATTGTTGAGAGGAATCCCTGGGGATGTGGATACATTAGATAAAATTCCACTCTAGGAGTCACTCTCAGCCTTGACAAAACAAACTGTCCATTTTAATGTAACTGAAGACCTCCGATGACATCATTGCCCTCTTTTTCATTTTCTCCTCTAGAGGAAGAAGTCAGCACAATTCCTCTTTGTCCACTCACTCGTCTTTCCGCCCAAGGAAAATGAGGTGAGGATGTGGGTGGATGGAGACGAGGTTAGAGGAAGAGAGGGGGTGAAAAAACAATGGAGATGGAGGAGATGGCCTTGTCCCAGAGTGAGGAACAACTGGCCACCTCTCCTCTAGGCTCTGCCATTAGCTGTGCGGGCTGGAGACACTGACAGCTGATAACAAAAGCCCCCCTGAACGCAATGCCAAGTTCTTTATCTATGTGCTCCTGCATGCGCAAGCTGATTACAGCCTTTCCCTCCAAAACCTTCTCATTTGCTTTCTCTGTTTCACTAATTCTCCTCAATATTTTTCTGTGTGTGCCTCTGTCTTGGGTGGGGGGTGCTGCGGAAAAACATGGGTGAGACCCCAGGGTCGCTGTCTTATGTCTGTGAAAGATAATTAGACAATACGTCTGTGTGTAGCAGAAAACAGAGAGAGCCATTGTTTCAAGACCTCCCTAACCTAACAGCTGTATGTGTCATCAGGAGCACGGTTTGAACTTTATGATGGGCAAATGAGGGCGCGGGAAAAAGATGGAAAACAAGGAGTTGTGGCCTTTTCTCCACAGGAAGTACTATAAAAGTTAACTTCCATTATTTTTTTTATACTGTAAAGAGAAGGTGTAGCATTATCCTGATCCCCTAAGTCCTATTCACCAGCTTAAATGTCATTCTCAGCATCAGTCCCAGCAACACATATAAAATTTGTACGCTAGAATGTTGTCTAGGGAGAAAATCTCGCGATTTGCTCTCTGCTGTAAACAAAACTGACCTTTATGTTGAATTTGTCTCCGAGCGGCAACCTCTCCCTGTAAAAGAGCCCAGAGCACTCAGCCACTTGCAGCCAGTCCATCTCACTCCGTTCTGCAGAGTGCAAGCGCATCAAAGCAGGCCAAAACTCATCCATATCTATGCCATACGAGCGTCTCCTAAATAATGCAGCAGTCTTCCCGCACCAGACAGATTCTGCTGCATCGGCGCTATTGTGAATCGTGTGTGTCACACACTTACTCTCTCTAACTCAAACGCACACACTCACCACTGAACTTCTTTGCCTTCCAACTTTGCTACTCCTTTCAATAAGGAAAAACAGGTGAAGTATGGAAGCCCGTTTCTGCCTCAGAGTTTAAAAAAGATGTATTTCTCACAATGTGACTCGTAATTGTAACTTTTATCTCACTTTATTTCTCGTAATTATGACTTTATATATTTCACAATTGCAACTTTATATCTAACAATGTGACTATTTCTTATTTTAAACTTTATTTCACATTTACTTTCTGTTATTCTTTACTCTGAGGTGAAAACAGGCTTCCACAGGAAAGAAAAAGCAAGTGAAGCGGAAAAAAGAGACAGATTCTCTGTATTATTAAAGTTTTTACATTTTATGTTATGCTTTTCCAGTCTTTACACTAGATGCAGCTTATCTGATGCGGTGACACTTTACAATAAGGTTTCATTAGTTAACATTAGTTAACTACATTAGTTAACATGAACTAATAATGAACTGCACTTCTAAAGCATTTATTTATCTTTGTTAATGTTAATTTCAACATTTACTAATGCATTGTTAAAATCTTGTTAACATTAGTTAATGCACTGTGAACTAACATGAACAAACCATGAACAGCTGTATTTTTTATTAACTAACGTTAACTAAGATTAACTAATGCTAAACAGAGGTGTTGTTCATGGTTAGTTCATGTTAACTAATGCATTAACTAATACAACCTTATTGTAAAGTGTTACCTCTGATGCTTTCTCTAACACAGAGTGACATACAACCTCATATTACACCTCTTTACATACAATACAAACATTAAGCCTCTTAACAATACACACACACATACACAAACAAGTCATTTTCAGTCCCCATAAGGTCTCCTAAGACATTCAGCTCATGCATAATACAAAAAAGCTCCTAAAACAAACCCAGAGAGCCAGAAGGCCAGAAATACCATAACACAACCCCACTCAATCTAAACGCCCAGCAGTCCCCACCACTAATGGGAGGCCCTGTGTGCAGGTCAAACTATCTGTCCCTCTAATGGAGCAAGCTAAGACATCAAGACAAGACTGAAGATCTGCAAAGCTGTTTGTTGGAGTGTTTACATGTGTGCGGCTGAGTCTGAAACTGAAGCCAGCTGCCTTGCTGCCCAGTCAGTCAATTACTTAAGAGACAGCAATTTAGTATGAAGGCACCGACTAAAGAAACTGGTTTCAGACAGGCAAAGCGCCATAATGACGCCTAATGATCTAGAACAAATCTAGACATAACTAAAGAAGTATTTAAAGATTTCTCAGTAGACATTTATGAATAGACTTTTTTTCAACACCACACAGCATTGTGTAATATTACAGAAAGACATCTGAAGACAGGATGTTACCAAAGACTATAGATATAGAAAGACGGTTCACTCCTATTACTTATGAATGGGTGAAACTGCTATGCACAAAATATGGCGGAATAGTCCCACCTTCTAAAGTAAAAGAGCCAATCGCTGATTGGTAAAGTCATTGCGTCACTGCAGCTGCCATTAGAAATTCCGGTTCCCATAGAAACCCGAGACTAACAATATTTGATAATAGGAAACAACATGTATGGTACAGCTCATGTTAGATTTTATAGTTGATTTGAAATATGTTATTTAACTGTGAGTTCGTCAAGCAGTTTTTTGAGATTCCAGGATTCCCCCATTCAAATAGATAGGACTTGGTCTTGTATGCCCAAAATAGCTGCCCGGAGGCGTTGCAAATATGGCTGCCGAGTGAACAGACTTTCCTTGAAAGGGACTTTGATGTTACACAAGTATTAGATTTAATATATTGATGCCATACCACCATACTATTATAAATTAAATAGTCAATTTATTCAATCATTCACCTTGATGATACTGATGATCAAAAGAAATAAAGTGTGTGAATGAGAGTGTGTTAGGATACAAAATGATAAAATAAAATAATAATGCACAAAGGGATAGTCAGTTATGTATTTCTATGCTCTTTACAAGAGAGAGGAAGGAAGCAGTAGGCGAAAGTTGTATGATCTTAACACGCTTCCTTTGAGCGCTGCCTTATGGGACTCCAACCCCACGCCAAAGGTTTAAAAAAAAAAAGTGCTGGTGATTACTTAGAATACTGATGGCACAGTGCAGCATAATTCCACTGGGAGACTGAGGGACATTCCGAGAAAGCAAATTATGGCTGGGAGAAAGTAGTGGTGGAGCTTTGTTAAGGGCATGCACATGAATATCTGGCACTAGGGGCTGGTCTCTTCAAGACTCTGTCATGTTCTCCGCTTCAATCCCTGCTCTTTTCTACTAGTTCTGAGCCTTAGTCTTGTCAGACACTCTGAAATCATGTGTGTGTGTGTGAGAGAGAGAGAGAGCGAGAAAGACAGATAAGACAAACCAGCGAGAGACCAAGAGATAAAGGAGATGTGTGTTTGCACCTACGTTTGGGTGTGTATATATCTGGGTGAGTGTGTAAGGGTGCATGCGTGTTTATGAGAACCAGGACAATCTTTCTCTCGCTGCGCTATCTATCCATAAGCCATTATTCAGAGAGGGAGCTGGTGAGTCAGATGTGAGCTGCTGGTGGTTTTTCAGAGTGTGGCGTGCTGCTTGTATAGATGTCAGGTGAGATGAGTGGTTCAGGCCGTCCGGGAGCCTCTCTGCTCCTCCCAAAGCAGCTGCCACCAGTCTGTCAAAGAATTGCTCTGCTACATCCTATTCTTCCCTCTCCCCCCTCCTTCTGTCTTACTTACACACCCACTTAATGATGAGAAAAACATCTAGAGTGCAGCCAGGGTCATATTTTACTCTTAAATGAGTTAGGAAGTCCTCATAAAAAGCTCAATAGGCTACTCAACATAAAGGAAAACTAAACTGAAATCCTGAGATTAAACTTTGTTATTGAGCAAAATTAAAATAAAACCAACATTTAAGCATATTCTACTTTTATGCTGTGTATGATTATTACAAATTTAGAGCCTATTTGCGAACCATGCAGGCATTTTATTAACATTTCTGCCTAATATATATTTTCCCTCCAAGTTTATGACAGTGCTAGGCATTTAGATTCAACATTTAAATTTAATTACCGCCTCCATCCGTGTCAATACGGCGGCCTCATTTATCAAAGAGACAGACAGAAAGCGCAGCTTAACCGCCAATAAACATTTGTTTTTAATTCGTTTACTGGAGCGCCGACCGAAAGCGCTTTGCCTCGCTTGCGGTTACGCCGTTAATTGGGAGAAGAAACACTTTTGGATCTGAGAGGGCCGGGGGATTTTGAAGCCTTTATCTCGAGCTGAATCAAAGCCGGCGTTAATAATACACCCAATGAATAAAAAATGTGTTAAAAGGCGTGAAAACAACAGACTCATGGTAAAAATAGGCCAGGCTCGAGGATGCTGTACTTCTCCGCAAAAGAATCAACCTCTCTCAATCACAGCACACAATATGCAAAATATAGCGCCGCCTTTGGTGTGAAATAAACAGCACAAAACTCAATACGGCTCACAACAACTGTCTACTTAGGAATGGTGAGTACTGAGCTTTTACAGCAAACCTTGTAGATTGTGCACAGGTAGACTTTTTGAATAGTTTGCAAATAATTCAAATGCAGTGTTGTGGTGCACGTGACAAGTTTACATGCACTGTTTTATATACTGCAGATGATTCTAATGATTCTGGTTTACAAATACTTTTGAGAAAATTAGGGTATAGGCTAAATGTATAATCTCAGGTTTTAACCAAAATTTAACAATAAAAATATTAATACAAATAAATGTATTTTAATGACTTCAGACGTCATCTTACATTGAATCTCACGACATTAAATAACAATTATTGCCTTAATTTCGAGTATGACATGACAAGTAATGACAATAACAGATTAGCCAGGCTGATTCAGAACCACTACCACTGATTTTGATTCACTAAAGAACCGGCTCATAAGAGTTATGTGTTTGAAAAATCAAGCAACATTTGTCACGCTGTATTTTTGTAATTCACAAAAAGGAACCTACTCATAAGAGTCGAAAAATACTGGTCACGCTGTATGCTTGTGATTCACTAAAACGAACCGGTTCATAAGAATCATCTCGGGAATCGAACTACACTTTGTTTATGATTCACTAAACAAATGTTCATGAGAGTCATTCGTTTTGGATTCGGACTGCACTCATCGCGCTGTCAGTCAGAGTGTAGCCTACGGCGTACCGTCCGCATCGGCGAAAAAAAAAAAACATGTTCGAGAAGGTATAGAGTCGAAAGCCATAAAAAAAGATTCGATTCCAGTATTTTTAAAGAATGGAACCAGTTCCCCGTTCCCCGTTCCCAACCCTACTCTACTGCGCTGCTATAGCAGTCTATCAGAAACAAAGAGCACACACACTGACTGAGTGCAGCAAGCGATAGCCAGCTCATTCACGCTCACAACATATCAGGATAGCGAGAGATGCCTGTGGCACTACTACATAAAGTAAAAAATAATGAATAAATCAACACAGCGACGAGCATAATCTGTCAGATCGCGCGCATTCCCGCCTCCCCTTAGACTGTATTGAGAAATGTCGCACCTCTGCCCGCCACCATTTATGTTTATTTAATGCTGTTAAATTATTCTGTTTGAGAAAGGAGATGGTGCCTTCCTGATGGTGTTGGCTGTGAAATTATTAAGAGTGCTCTGTTTTGGAGACTGTCATCAGCACATCTCCTATGCAGTTACCTCTGTGGTTTTAACACACTTTTCCAAATCAGGGTGTTAGCTATAGCCATTATCGTGGTCACACCTGGTTCGTTCTTTCTTCAACTTTTCTCTTATACCAAGTCTGCTGTCTAGACGATCTCACTAAATGGGGCACTGGATATCAACCTCAAATCAACATGTCTGTCATGTACAGTACAGCCTCAAGCCCATACAGTAATGTATTAGTCAGAAACGCAGCCACTTGTTCCACTGTACTGAATGGTGTTCTCGCGACTGCAGCAAACAAAAAAAGTTCCCAAAGCGCATCCATTCTAATCCCTCACATATAAAAAACACATTTGAACGATCAAGTTCTGTGCCAGAGTTTTACCTTATATTCACAGACAACAGGTGTATAACTATACAAAAACAACTGAATGAAACTGAAATAATAATAATAATAATACAAAAACACAAAAAAAAAAAAAAAAAAACACGACACTATTACGTTTGTACCATTATTAAGTAGGCTACCTTGCAGTATCAAGCAAATACGCATAATACCATCACTGTGCCACGGCACTGCTTGAGTACTTTTCTGTAAGAATACAGAGAGCAGTAGCCTATATCAACATGAGCTGCATTATGCTGGGGTACACGCCTGTATTGGACAAGTTTAATTTCCAAATTAGCCTTGTTTGCATTTGGCGCAGTGCCACTCGCCCAACACATCGCCAGGGTCTCACTAGGACTTCATATGTCGCAAAATGCAATTATGACACAACTAAAACGACTGCGTTAACTTGAAAGCGGAGCGCGCTGAGCTATAGGCAATCGCGTTATGATTAGGTTGACGCAATGCCACGGAGTACGCAAACATCCGATTTTATCATTAGAATAGTTAGTGAACTAAAACAAAATCTTACCTGTTCCTAAAAGGCACAATGCGATGTAAAACACCAACATCTTTCCGGAGTCTTCACTTGTCCTGCAGTCCAGAATGAAAGTGCGCGCACGAAAGCTCCGACTGGACTGACTGTGGAAGCTTTTGCTGGTCCTCGCCCACCTCTTGAATAAGGTAAAAAAAAAAATGTAAATGTAAAAAAAAAAAAAAAACCGGTAGATTATGTTAAGCTCAGCTCGGAGAGCTGAAAGTCTCTACTGCCATCCGAACACAGTCTAAGCATCAATGCAGGTCGTCTCTTTAAAGTTTAGAACTTTCTTTAGATCGTTTCCTTGTATTTCCCTACAAATTTTTGTTCAAATCAAGTTGATTTAGTGTGTAGGTCTTGCATCAATCCAAGTACTTGGAGTAAATCCTCCGCATAGGTGATAGAAAAAAATCTCCGTTTCTCCAGATCAGCGGGGCTCCGCTCGCCAGTGCATCTGAGCGCGTTTCAGCACCACAAGCTCTATAGCGCGCACATAAACGCCTCCTTTTGCGCACAGTCCCCTTCGTATGGCTCTGCTCGCTCCTCACTCTCTTGTTATGCAGCGGCAAGGCGAGGATACGATCCGCACTGACTGTCGTACTACTGACTGGATGATGACTCGATGAATAAGACACCCTTTTTTGACTGGGGAACATCGAGTTTGAGAATGAAGTAATTCTCAGTCCACAGGGACAGCCGTTGGCCTACGCCCCCCGGGTTCTGCGATTGGTTAAGGGTTTAAACTACAGGGGGGTGACTTGCAGTTGGGGGTGTCTGGTTCTTAAACAACAGGGGGTGCGTGGTTATGCGCGCCTCTGAATGAATAAACTGCTGGGGAAAGTAAACAGGTGTGTCCGCAAACAAGAGTCTACGGAACAGATGATCTTAATGGGTTTTCTTTAAATAATGACTCAGTACGTGCGATGTGATTCCCCCCCCCAATGTAATTTACAAATGTAATTCAATGTAAAGTATTTATCTAGTCAGTAAATGTTATTTATCAGTTTATTTATACTTTATACGTACTCGGTACTAGTAACCTATAGGCTATGCACAGCATGGAATGGAGATATATTTTTCCAACTTATTTGATTCTTTTTATTCTTTATGAACAAATTTAAACAAAACAAAGATTTATCGTATAATCATACTATCCATTAAACCACAAAGCTGAAAAAGTAAGTATGCACAAAATAAGGTTGTTGAGTCATCTGCAAATAGTCTACAAATAAACTGCAGAACCAATGGGGACCTATTTCTTGACGCGTCGTTTTTGGGGCTTTGTATCATCACACAAACAAATGGAAAACAGACTAACTTAAGCCAAAATGCTGCAGTAAAGCACTAATTTCAAACATGTCTCATATTTGTGCTATGCAGTCTTTTGATTACGTTAATCAAACAGTTAAATAGTAGGCTACCCACTGAGATTTTGTCATGTTTTCACATATTGGCGTTGTGTTGCAAAATAAAGCCTGACTTTCCAACAGTACTTGGTGATTTGTATGCTACTACCGGAAGAAATACGTATTTCCGTTTTAGTGACAAATTGGGTCCCCCCGAAATTGGGATCCCAAGCAATCCCATTGGTTTAAATTGCTTTTAAAAGGTACTCTCTTTAGCGCCTGATTACAATTCAAAATCATGTTATGATAAATGCTGTTTACGTTATAATGGCCATTTATGTCTGTATTAGTTGGCTTATATACTAGCATAACATACAGATAAGTGATTAGCCTGATAGCTTAGTTTATACATACATTTGCACCTTACCCTATTCTCAATCATCTTTAACATAAGTATGTGTTGAATAAAGTGTTAAATGTCCAAATATTTCAGTTATAAATAAAACAAATTAATGATGTTTTCGTACGCATTATATAGTAAGCTATGCATATTTTAAATTAATATAATTGGTATATACACTTAGGATAATCATTCACTGACAGTTTGGGGAGACCTGATTTCGAGGGAGGACCCAATTTGTCATGACACCGTAATAAAAAAAACGTTAAAAAAAAAAAGTTTTTGAGACACAGCCACAGTGTGGCGCTCTCCAGTGCGTGGTATTTTACGTCAGTGTCTGGATACAGTCACTCATTTTCGTTCGCCCCATATAGTGAACTCGCAATAATTACATCACCATGTTTATTTCCAGAATTGACTGTTTTAATACATTAAGTTCTGTATACATTAGCAATACTGTAAACACTGACATTTGTGCTATTAAAGTTTTGTTGACTGACTCTGAATAGTGAATGAGTGATTTCGGAATAGTTCAGCGCTCTTCATCACTCAAAAGAACGATTCATCGCAGGAATCGGATATGGAACGTCACAATATACTTTGCCGCCTTCAGCTGGGAAGTTGATTGGGATAAACAGTTTGATAAGTTGGATTCACACTTGTTTAAAAGTTACGGCACACTCTAAAAAGTGCACAACTCATAAATGTATGGTTGCAAGTTAAAAATTCAAATTTAATGTTTTGATTAAACCTTTTAAGTTGCAAACATTATCTGTTGACACAATTATTTGATCATTACATCAACTTAATATCGTGTGTAATTTAAACTCAAATTTCAAATAATTGGCTTTTTTATTTTAATTTTTTGTAGTAAACATAAATTTTTGTTCCCTTCGGGAATTAGGCAGTGGATTTCTAGTTCCCAGCATGCTTTACATAGGACAGAATAAGGAGAATAAATGTTGAAATTGAGTGTTAATTTATTTATTTTTAGTGAAGGGAAAAACCTGTTTAATGCTGTTATGTTTGACATATAAAAGAGTTTCTGTAATGTTGAAGATTTTGTGGTTACCAATGTGTTGAAGAGTAGATACATGAAGGTAAACACTATTCTCTCTATAAGCAACGGCTGCGCTAATGCCAGTGACAAGTAATATCTTACTTGTTCATACATGTTCAGTAAGTTATGTTAGCATGTGCTATGTTAGATAGAAATAGATAAGATGAATTGGTTCTAGGGCTACAACTCTGGTAGTTGGAGTGACTTCATTTTTTTGAGTAATCAACTTAAACATTTGTGTTTATGCTACAAATTATTAAGTTCCTCTAACTCAACGTAGCTTGTCGGTAAACGTAAATTCACTCAAAGTTTTTATAACTTAAAAAAATTTATGCAAACTGTTGAGTCAACACATAATTTTTTAGAGTGTAGACTTATACCACTTTCATGCTGTTTGAACATTTTTACCTGCACAGAGATTGCACACCAACTTGTTAATACACAGTTTTAGAAGTATTTCTTAGGATTCCACCATTGTAATTTCTCACGAAAAAAAACAACAAAAAAACCTGGAAACTTGTAGAAATCGAGTCAAAGAGACGAGAACTGTAAAACCATGTGGATGGTTTTTGTCCCCACCCCGTTAAGATTTATTGTAGGTGAGAGGATCAAATGTGAGACTGCAGCTCACAAGCACATGCTGATGAGAGAAACAGCTTGCTGGATACGCAGATGATGGGATTCCTGTGAGTTGAAAGAGACGATTAAAGGAGCAATAGATGATCTCTAAACAACAGGGTCTCACACCTGCTGTGAGTTCTGAGTAAACATCAACAACTACTGCGTGAAGTTTACCAAGTCTAGACAAGGTGTGAGCCAGACGTGTAAATTAACAGCTACTTTCATGCAGTCAAGCGTGACGTATATCTACTTAGTAGTGTTCTAACTGCAATATAGGCTACAGTAATTTTGTAACCTCACACTGAGGGTGCTATAACCCACCCTATAGGCATTTTAACACTTAAATAATTAATGTACTTATAAGAGGGTTTTTTAACTGTAGATTTATTAATGAATACAGTTTGATATTTACTAAACTGTTCTTGTTTGGGGGGTGGGAGAGAAGGCGACAGTTAAGACGTCGTTTGCATGGTAATTGTAAAGAAAGTCATAAATAAAGCATGAGGTGAAGTTATATGGAAATGTGACTCCCCAGGAAATGAGAATATTTTAACAAAATATTATCTCAGGCCCATTTGACCCAGGGTCAATTAGAAAAGAAACGTCAGCGTCGACGAGGACGCAAGACTGAAATTAACATTGAAGCTTTTCCTCTCCTGTCTAATTTGCAAGGCTGATGCAAAGTTGAACTGAAACAACTATATTGTGAGATTGCAGTTTAATTTGATGAGGCGCTAAAAAAACGATTCCGATCTCGCTCTGATGGACAAGGCTTGCTGGGCATTTGTCTTGAAGACAAACTAAAATGGCGTTCCCTCCATGGAGAGCATTATCTTGCTGACGTGGACAAACAAAGGTTAAAATGTCTTTTCGTCTGTCTTAAAATGGTCTCCTCTACATCCCTTAAGTAAATATTGTATCACTTAAAGGTCAGCGCTCCTTCTAAATGTATAAATCAGAGCTGGTTTATGTCTATTTCATCCAAATGTTACAGTATATATGCCATTAATAGTCTCAGGCATATAATAATGTCAGGATTGAGTTTCAAATGTCTCTCTTTATCAACCAATATGACTCCACAGTGTAAATTAAGTGAATTCTATTGTTACTTTGAAGTCAGCATGAAATGAAAACAGATTCTTTCTTTCATCAAAATATAATTAATTTGCTCTGTCTCTGAAATAATGTTCCTTTTTAAATTTGTTTGTGATATAACTATTTCTTTTTTTGTCTTAAAGCTGTCATGAACTGGCTTTTTTTATACTGTTGTCTGAGGTCAACTTATAATGTTCACGTGGTTTTTACATTCAAAAACATCATAATGAATAAGTAATAGGCTATTTTCTACCTGGTTTTGAGCCTTGCTCCTGAAACGCTCTGTTTTTATGGGCATGCTGCATTGAAGACTTGGAAGTAAACGCCCACTGTTGGATTCCTATTGGATCTAATAGAGAAGGCACAGCATCATTTTTAATCTCATCCTGTCTGCAAATCCAGTCTATTGTTTACAAACAAATCCGCGGTGAAATGGAGCGAACAAATGCGCAATGTCTTACCCACGTGAGCTGGATCTTCATTAAAAATTAATTTCAGCCGCATTCCTAATATTGGAATCCGAATGAAGCTTATGCGGCATGTTTATTGCTGGAAGTTCGATCCGGTTTAGCTCCACGTAGGCTTATGTTGTTTATCTATAACATGTCAGGCGCGACTCGGTGGCCGGGGCTACAGAATTCGTCGTTCTTCTTCTTCGGTTAAGGCGGCGTTTCACTACACTCTGAAGAGGGAAGAACATTCGCAGATTGATCGTTTGCTGAGCCAGCTGTCATTAAAAGCTTTTCTTTGACTAACAAGGAAGTTTTCAGCTCCGAAACATACAGGATATTCTTATATTGCGATGACCTTTTATATATCAAAATCTCAAGGGAAAGTTGATTTCTCCATGATCCCTTTAAACTCTTCCCTCCAACCTGTATCTGTGTCCAACCCATGGGCGTCGGAAGCAAAAAAAATGTGGGTGGGTCCTCTCCTAGAAAATTTTTACAGAAGTAGATGCCATTTACATTAAGTACAAATATACCACCTTGTTTACTTAACGTCTGGTTGGGACAGACAAAATTACAGGAAACACTGATTAATTTACAGCGGCAAAAGTGTAGTCTTAGTGTAGGGCTAAGACACATGGTAGAATGTTTTAACACAATTCGACCTGAGGTTCGGATCCGCTGTCCGCCTTTTGCCTAACTTGCTCTATCCCTTTTCCCATCATATATCAGATCGGAAAGGCATTTATTTTCAATAAAATAATGTTAAAAGTGAGTGGGTCGTAAAAAGTGGGTGTCTTGTCCCACCCACATACAATGGTTCCGATGCCCATGGTCCAACCTATATCCAATCAATTTCTCAATGGAAAAAATCTGTTTTTATTTTATTTTTGTCTCCTTTCATTGAATGCCCTGTTTCACTCGGAGATGCCACATTCATTAAAGGGAGAGTTCATCCCAAAATGAAAATTCTGTCATTATTTATTTACCCTCAAGTTGTTCCAAACCCGTATTAATTTCTTTCTCCTGCTGAACGCAAAAGAAGATATTTTGAAGAATGTCAGTAACCAAACAGTGGATGGACCCCATTGACTTCCATAGTATTTTTTTTCTCCATACTATGGTCAAAGGGGTCCATTCATTGTTGTTAACCATATTCTTCTAAATATGAAGCTGAAGAAAGACATTTATACAGGTTTGGAACAAATTGAGGGTGAGTAAATATTGACAGAATTTTCATTTTTGGGTGAACTTTTCCTTTAAGTAAATTGGGTGTCAAATTCCATTTCATGTTGACTTCTCTTTTTTTTCCACATTTAACGTAGTACACAGCTAGCATATTATTTTCGCCTTTCATCATTAAAAACATCAGTTCAGAGTTTAGTGCTGAGCGGTCCTCAGCCTGCTATACGGTCAAAGTTCTCCTCCCTTTACATCAACCATATGGCAACATTACAGCAGCTTTTACTATAATTGTGTTATTGAGTACAGCCTTGATCTGTGTCAACCATAAGTCTAAGTACTGCTACATAGCAATAACTCTTTCTGCCTTTACCTATGCCAGGCATCTCACGCATTATTATTGTTTATATAATGCATTTTGTTGATATGCATATGAGCACTGCTTCAAACTTGAGTACTGTTAAGTCATCTTTATCCGACTGTAACTACAGATACCATCATGAAAAGAACAGTCAACAACATGTCCTTCATCTCAGTATCAAAATACCAGGCAGGCCATTATTGAAAGCAGAGTTGGTTGAAATGAAAGTACCTCAGGGGAAGTTCAGGAGGTATATAGTTGCTGAAGGGTCAAGGGTATGACCTTTTGCTGGGCCACAGGCTGCTGAAGAAGGCTGTGTTACGGAAACAGGAGTGTGATAAACGCTGCTTCGTTCCATGTGCCGTCCCCCTTATTGTGTGATATGGTATTCTTAGACTTGAACAGGTTTCTACAGTCAGGTTTAAAGTTACAGAGAATATCAAGTGGAGTCATTTGTGAGTGACTGCGCTTTGGAGGCTTGTGCCGTTAAGAATGCAGTTTCCAAAAGCACTTTTTTTCTACTTAAATTACTGTATTTATGTTAGTTTGTTGCTTAATTGTATTTTTAAGTTTGAAAAAAAATGTTTTAGGGACAGATTTACTAACAGCTTGTCAGCGCCAACCTTCTTTTGGTATAAAAAAAATACTGTCAGAGTTTACTAAAGACACAGTGAGAAATCAGCGCGGAAAAGGCGTAGACAAAGTAAATTTTTGCGGCTGACCTTATTGCATATGTATTTGTAGGAGTTTCCCTTTCAGACGCAAAATTTTTGGGAGGAAAGTATTTAAATGAATCATGCAAGGAGATTTACTAAGGTTTACGCTAGTCAATTTACTGGTATTTGCGCCATTATTTACCATCCAAAAAAAGCACGTCTTAAACCAGATGCCATTTTCGTTGCTCTTGGTAGATTGTGATGGTCATTATGGAAATGATCCAGCTGCGTCTGTGTTCTTTAATTTGCATGTCGTCAGTAGATCACACACAGAACTTTTCACTCCTATCAGCACTTTTTTGGAATTGCGCTCTCATGCTAATTTGCCCTGATTAATAAATCTGGCCCTTAGTATAGAAAACCCTGGTTTCATAGACAAGGCTTAAAGGTGCTGTATGTAAGAATGACAGCTAGTGGTTGAAATGGGTACTGTAGTCCAAATTCAAAATATTGTTTGCCCCGCCCCCTCCTCCTCAGACTCGATGCTCAAGCGGGTTGCCAGTTTGAGGACACGCAACAGGAACGAGCACAATTGACAATGGAAGGTAAGGAGACTTACACACTGTAAGTTGTTAAGTTTTAATGTGCTTCCATTCATAGAGATTTTTAGATGGATGCCGAGGCTTTTTAGGTCGGGTAGAATCTGCAATCTCTGACCCAGTTTGTTTGCTGGCAATGGTAACAATATGCTGTGTTTTCCGTCAACTGGCAAACTGTGCTGTCGAAATACTATTGGGTAAACTGTCAACGTGCGTTATTGCACAGACCAAAACAAAAACAGAACGCACGGAAACGGAACGCACATTTCAAAGCACAATAACTGGCTGTAGCATTGTCTTTCAGAGAAACGAGTATGTGAACTCAGCATGTTTCCTAAATATCTGCAAACATATTATGGTACTTTTATGCTGTAGTACAGTCAAAAACTTACATAAAGCACCTTTAAACCTAGTCCCAGACTAAAATGCATGTTTGAGCTGTTTTAACTGAAAGCAACTTGCACTGAAATATCTCAAAATATGTCAGTGCCATTTTTTTTGTCTCAAGATGCACCACAGTAATGTTTTTTTTACTACTTAAATGGCCTAATTGATCTAAGGCCTAATCCTGGCTTAATCTAAGCTCTGTCTGTGAAACCAGGCCTAAAAGTTGTAATACTTTCTCTTGCGAAAATGCCTGAATACTGACAATTCAGAATCTTTTTTGTTTGTTTCACTCTTTGTTCAGTCTGCACTAATCAGTAGGCCCAGACTGAAGAATCTGATCAATAAAAGCACATTCTCTTTGGGGCAGTCTGTGTCTGCTTGCGTGTTTCCAATTGGTAGTGATTAAAGTTGATTTGAGGATGTCTGCACAAAAGTAGCATTCACCTAGGAAATAGCTAGATTTATATTCTTAGCAAGTGTCTTCTTTCCAGATTAGCCTACAATAAACTCAGAAAACTGATAGTGACACTTGCAAGTTGGAGGTGTGATCGAATTGGCAGGTTGAACACTAGGGTAAAAATTTATTTTCTCATCCAAAACGATTTTGAATTATGTCAGATTGGGTGACGGTATCAGGCTTTGGGTTATATCAAGGTTGGTTGAGAGCGCGTTTAAGCTGGGACTGAGATGGGTCTTGTGCATGTTGCCCACTTGGGTCCCACCTAGTGGCAAGTGGCATCCTGTATGAAATCCATGTGGGCAGTTAACATGGGGCCATTATGGAACCCGTGGACAATCCCATATTGAGCCCATTTTTCAGCCGATTTCAAACCCACATGGGCCCAACATATAAATGTTGTCTGGGTTAAAGCTGGGACAGAGATGGGTCTTGTGCATGTTGCCCACTTGGGTCCCACCTAGTGGCAAGTGGCATCCTGTATGAAATCCATGTGGGCAGTTAACATGGGGCCATTATGGAACCCGTGGACAATCCCATATTGAGCCCATTTTTCAGCCCATTTCAAACCCACATGGGCCCAACATATAAATGTTGTCTGGGTTAAAGCTGGGACAGAGATGGGTCTTGTGCATGTTGCCCACTTGGGTCCCACCTAGTGGCAAGTGGCATCCTGTATGAAATCCATGTGGGCAGTTAACATGGGGCCATTATGGAACCCGTGGACAATCCCATATTGAGCCCATTTTTCAGCCCATTTCAAACCCACATGGGCCCAACATATAAATGTTGTCTGGGTTAAAGCTGGGACAGAGATGGGTCTTGTGCATGTTGCCCACTTGGGTCCCACCTAGTGGCAAGTGCAATCCTATATGAAATCCATGTGGGCAATTAACATGGGGCCATTATGGAACCCGCGGACAATCCTATATAGGGCCCATTTTTCAGCCCATTTCATACCCATATGGGCCCCACATATAAATGTTTGTTGGGGAATGATGGCCACTGTGTTTAGAGGAGTTGGGAAAGATGCCAAAGGGATGTAGATAAATTATCCAGCACTATCACAGATGCTCACTGGCAAAACGGAACGAAATTGTCCTCAAATGTGTCAAGTCAATATACTCCATGTGTTTTTGCCTGTTAGTATACACACTGATGCATAGTTTTAATGTATTAACTTTTTTCCCTGCCATTGACAGACTGACATTTATGAGGCGACGCTTCCTCAACATTGATGGAAATTTCTGGCTTTCCACGTTTTTATTGTTCAAAACACATGCAAAGAAGAAGCAGAAACAAGCATATGTAAGCAGATGCATATGTAAAATAACACGATCACATGAAACAGCATATAAATCAAAACTGCCTAATGTTACTAAATGAAGTCGACCCAGGACAAGCTATAGGACTTTAAAGCTTTAGGGTGTTGATGGATTGATGTTTTGATCATCGTTCTAAATCCAATCCGGATGTAGTCTTTAACAAAAATGCATTTTTCTCAGCTTTTTGCTCAAAATGTTGCTTACCACATTCAAGTATTGATATAAAAGAATGCATTAAGCTAGAATTAAAAGAGTTTGTTTTTGTTTAAAAGCAGAGGGTCTCTTCTCTCTTTTGATGTATTGCATGTTCAGATATTCATAAAATATTCTGGGGGCCATGAAACTTTTGTAAAAATGATCAATAATGCTGGCAGTGACTGGCAACTTTTTAAAAAAACACTGGTGGGAAAAGGTATAAAGGTATAAAGGTACGATATACGTTTTTTTTCTCCTAGTTAAAAGACAAACCACACTTAAAGGTTCTTTATTGGCATCTATGGTTCCATGAAGAATCTTTAACATCCACAGAACATTTCCATTGCACAAAAGGCTCTTCGTAGTAAAACAATTTTTTTCTTTGGATTATTAAAATGTTCTCTGTTCTAAGAATAAAAATGGTCTGTTAAGAACAGTTCACTGGTTCTTTTATGGCGATTCAGAGCAAGAGTCTAGTTTCCAATCAGTTCTTTGTCTTTCGACACCCAAAGCACCAGCTCTGAACCAGGAAAAGTGGTTCTTAAGTAGCAACAAAACATTGCTGAAGTAAGAACTGCTTGCGTCAGGGGCTGGGGGCGGGGTTACCGTTACCAACATGATGAACAGAAACTTGTTACTACCATTTTTGAAATAGCAGTAAATTGAACTAATAGCAGCTCGATCGAAAATCTCTGTCTATACAAATTACGGTGAGCTGCACGAACACGTTGGATTTGCCATGTTTGGATGCTGATGTAGGTTCGCAAAGCCATGTGCATCAATAGCAACGCAACGTCCGACCTTGTTGATGGAAGGCTTGTTTGAGATGCATCGGCACTGCACAGACCGATTGATGTATGACATCAAAGTACCGCAAGAGCGTTTGGAGAGCATATGACTCCTTTATGCTTTTGAATTGCTCTTGCGGTACTTTGATGTAATACGCGGATCGGTCTGCACAGCGATACATATCGAACAAGCCTGGTGTGTTTACGGGGACAGATGAGGCATATACAGTGATGTAAGATATGGCTCTGTGATGGCCTCCAGCCTGTGGAAAGGCAAACCGGGTTCTTAGAAGGCTCGTCAGTCGAACCAACTACGAACCGGCAATAGCACTAGCTCTGAACTAGCACCCGGTTCATGCTGGTGGAAAAGGTGTATAAGTGTTCACCTAAAGAGCAGTAAAAGTTCTTAGTTAAGAGTTTCCTCTAAAAACCTATTCACAAAGCTCCTGAGACCAACTTTTGCAAAGGAATAGAGAGAAGTCTTAAACTAAAGAATAAGGGTTACTAACTTTGCACACAGTGATTGGCTGATGGGGGAGGGGTCTCTGTCAGTGATTTAATCATAGACATATTGTCGAATGAGGTATCATGTTGCCATATATAAATGTGGCCCATTTTAACATCCACTAGGCGAAAATCTGCTCACTTAGAAAAGTTATAGCACACCTCTCTTCAGTAAGCCACATCATTTGATGTATTATTCATGTAAGTTGTTCAGACAGTGTTAGGCTCTAAGTCTGATACTTTGTTCAGATGTTATCTTAGTTATGAGAGGCGATATCTCCAGGATTTGCAACAGGTCTGTACTATACACTTTTCTAAAAGCTGATCTTTATCATCAAATCTACTTGAGTATCAGACAGTGCTTTGTAGTTTGAAAACTAAGGCTCTATAATCTCAACCGATGAGACTTTGAGATGTTTGAGATTAACCCTCAGAGCTGCTCCTATAAATGTTCATCACCCCTGTGCCCTCATTCTTAAGAGATCTAGAGAAATTAACTGATATACCATATTATCAAACAGTTGCATATCAGCTTCAGTATTTATTTGTTCAAACACCATGTAAACGGAGTGAAAGATTGTCAGAGAGAGAGAGATAGAAGAGAGAACCATGACCCCTACCAGCTGTTGGTCCAGGACCTGGCATCATTGCCAGATCGAGACTCTGGATCTCTCTATGCTTACCTAATCCCTGGGCGAGCTCTCCCAGATGGGCCGACAGATTTAGATCAGCCACCCTGACATGCACTGACCGGTCTCGACAGCAGTCCCACTTCTCAGCTGTACCGCCACAATGAGCCACAAAAATTGCTGGCAAATTCCTAAAAGTGATGTATTAAGCATGAACGATGATCACAGTTTTAGTTGCAAATTGCAGGGTCTAATGGTTTCTGAAACATACACTCTCGAGCCACTGTTGACTTTAATCAAATTAATTATGAGAAATGGTTCCTCTTAAAATGTGCAAAAACTCATCCTCTGTCTTCTGGTTCTTAGAGTTTACTCTTGCATTTCATTATCTTCGGATCCTTAACATATCTTAACAAATTAGTTTTCTTGTTTGTTTTTTTCTCTGCAACACACTCTCTATTATTTATTATGCAGGTAATTATTTAACGTTTAGGTTTACCTATATAGTAATTTAAGTGTTCATAGCTTGTGACTAAACGACTTAACGGCATCCCACAAAAGGAAAACGGGCTGTAGGCCACTGAACGTCTGTTGTTAAATGCTCTTTCAAGTGATTTTTTTGAGACTACGTGTAGGCACATGAATATTGTACAATTTCACCCTCATATTTTAACTGCTGTATAGTGACTTTGTGCACACTATAGGGTTCTTTTAATGTCAGTGCCCATAATTACAAGCCAAATATTACACCAATTCAGTAAAACCACACACATACTAATTCACAGTAAGTTCTATGTCCAATTGATTTCGGAACAAGACTGCTGAGGATACCGTTTTACCAAGTATTTCCATGAGTCGCCATAACACCTGTTCATTCAAAAACCAATCCTGTTGAGAGTGACTTGCATCAGGCATTTGGTTTCACAGTGGGGTGTTTGCTGTAGTAATTGAGAATGCTGGAGGGCACAACAGTAGCATCCACATCTGGGAATTCCCAACCTGGCTCATGGGTTCTTAATTACTCAACCAAACATGGACCAGAAATGGTTTAGATAAACCTTTAGAGAGGTCGGCAGTTAATGTGGCAACTCAAGTGCTAAGTGTTTTTTCTCTTATGAATACAACTAAAGAGGCAGTATGAACGTTGCTGGAAAAATTGCTGTTCAGACTTCTGTTTATTATTTCAAGTCTAATGCACAAGGTCTAAATGTATCGTTTTATGTTATGGAACTTTGTAGCATCTTACTCAAACATCTAATACTCAAAGTGACCAATGACGCAACAAGACTATCTACATTGGAAGAATTTAAGTTGGACTAATGTTCACTTCAGTTGTATGCCCATTTTCTTTGTATAGCCTTTACTTTATTTTAAATGGAAACCATTTAGTGTTTTTTTAAGAATATCAAAATAATTTCACTTAAAATGGCTATGAGACATGGTATAGTCCACCTAAAGCTACTTTAAAAAGGCATTTTGCTAATTCTTTCATAATTAAGCATGTACTATATTAATTAGGGGTGGGCCATATGACCAACATCATCCTTTTATTTCACGCTAGCCATATACACTCACCTAAAGGATTATTAGGAACACCTGTTCAATTTCTCATTAATGCAATTATCTAATCAACCAATCACATGGCAGTTGCTTCAATGCATTTAGGGGTGTGGTCCTGGTCAAGACAATCTCCTGAACTCCAAACTGAATGTCAGAATGGGAAAGAAAGGTGATTTAAGCAATTTTGAGCGTGGCATGGTTGTTGGTGCCAGACGGGCCGGTCTGAGTATTTCACAATCTGCTCAGTTACTGGGATTTTCACGCACAACCATTTCTAGAGTTTACAAAGAATGGTGTGAAAAGGGAAAAACATCCAGTATGCGGCAGTCCTGTGGGTGAAAATGCCTCGTTGATGCTAGAGGTCAGAGGAGAATGGGCCGACTGATTCAAGCTGATAGAAGAGCAACTTTGACTGAAATAACCACTCGTTACAACCGAGGTATGCACCAAAGCATTTGTGAAGCCACAACACGCACAGGTGGATGGGCTACAACAGCAGAAGACCCCACCAGGTACCACTCATCTCCACTACAAATAGGAAAAAGAGGCTACAATTTGCACGAGCTCACCAAAATTGGACAGTTGAAGACCGGAAAAATGTTGCCTGGTCTGATGAGTCTCGATTTCTGTTGAGACATTCAGATGGTAGAGTCAGAATTTGGCGTAAACAGAATGAGAACATGGATCCATCATGCCTTGTTACCACTGTGCAGGCTGGTGGTGGTGGTGTAATGGTGTGGGGGATGTTTTCTTGGCACACTTTAGGCCCCTTAGTGCCAATTGGGCATCGTTTAAATGCCACGGCCTACCTGAGCATTGTTTCTGACCATGTCCATCCCTTTATGACCACCATGTACCCATCCTCTGATGGCTACTTCCAGCAGGATAATGCACCATGTCACAAAGCTCGAATCATTTCAAATTGGTTTCTTGAACATGACAATGAGTTCACTGTACTAAAATGGCCCCCACAGTCACCAGATCTCAACCCAATAGAGCATCTTTGGGATGTGGTGGAACGGGAGCTTCGTGCCCTGGATGTGCATCCCACAAATCTCCATCAACTGCAAGATGCTATCCTATCAATATGGGCCAACATTTCTAAAGAATGCTTTCAGCACCTTGTTGAATCAATGCCACGTAGAATTAAGGCAGTTCTGAAGGCGAAAGGGGGTCAAACACAGTATTAGTATGGTGTTCCTAATAATCCTTTAGGTGAGTGTATATCACAATATAGTTATTTTTGCTTTAAATAGGGTTATGATATACACATTTTTGATACCATTAAAATTTCATAATTCTCATCAACAATTTTATTATTACAAAAAAAAACTGAATAGGCTCAAGCTTAGAAAAAAAAACTCAAGCTTACTGGAGACAAGTAAACAGTGATAAAATAAGAACAAAGAAACTAATTACAAGCAATAGGACAAAACTACAATAGAACAAAGACAGAAATGTAATAGGCCTACCTGAATTTTTTTTTAACACTAAATAAGAAATACTAGGCTATAAAAATTGCACAAAGCATTAAATGTACAAAAACACTGCCAGTTACAAAAGTGATTCAGTCAGGAGCAGTTTCTCTTTATCTTTTGTTGTTTGGTTAACATTATTAGGTTGCCGTCACTTTAAGACCGAATGCACTGATACACATGTGCTTTATTCTTTCTCAACCGTTCACTTAAGACATAAATAACTGTGTTAACGTGGAAACTCGCAAAGATGGGCATTTTGACATATAAGTGTGTGTATTTGACCGTTCAAGCCCAATAAGGAGGCAACAATAACTCAGTTCATTACTCACACGCTCTATAAGCAGCGACTTCATGTGCTCTGAATGCATCTATTTAAAATTAGGACATTGAAAAATAATCACTTGTTAAGTTTATTAAAAACATGCTATATAAAAGTAAACAAATCTGTCAGCAATTCGTTTGGCAGTGCTACATTTTAGTCCTTGTACTTTTGCCAACCACAGGCATTTATAAGCAGGCCATGGATCGTGTTGTTTCTCAGGGTTTCGGGGCTTTTGCCCCTGGCTTTCTGATTGAGGTACAGGCACTGCAATGACATGGTTTCCAGAGAGCTGCGGTTGCTAACGTTAGCAGTGGCGGCGGGGCCAGCTGACAGTCACGGGAATGGGCCATGACTGGCTGCTTGTTTTGTGCCACGATCCCTCACTGTTCACGCCTGCTGAAAAAAACAAATACTCCAGCTCGTAGGCTATAAATAATGGATGACTTGTCCACTGTCACTTTAAATCTTGCGTCTAGCCACGGCCTGGCCATTATTAGGGTCTCTCTTTCTGTTTCTCTCTCTTGCTCATTCAGTCTACCTTACGTTTGTCTCTGTTCTACCACAAGAACCACAGACTGTCGTACTAGTATCAGTCTCTCTCTCGATTGTCACAGGAATCAGAGATTGACATGGTAAAATAAACCTTACTTTGATATCTTCCATGACTCCCCAACCATACGGACCACAGCTGACATCAAAACATCCTGAAGAAGAAAGAAACAGGAGAGAGTGGGTAGATGTGTGCACTGCAGTAAGGTAAACATTTTCATCTGCCACGATCCCGGTCTTGCATTTGATAGGTGCTGCAAGAGTGCTCTAGGGGCCATGACTCAGAATCTGACCCCATCAAGCTAAACCAGTCACCTCGCTGCAGCCCCTGCATGTGATGTCCATGGAACCCTGTCATGTTAAACATTGAGCAGGCCTGATGAAAATCTGTCCTGAGGATAAGTGAGGAGAAGAGAAGGGAGAGCGAGTGATGCGGAGAGAGAGCAAAAGCTCAAGCCCACCCTTTTGAACAGGAGAGATCATAGATTATTCACATTTGCAGCTGTGATAAGGAGAAAAATGATGAAGAACAGCTGCTTGGAGCATGATGCGTGAAGGCTAGAAGCTGCTCCACCTTTGAAACAGCTGGGAAGCTACCAAAGACTGCTCCTGTTTGCCTCAGTCACGGAAACAAATCATTAAAAGCACTTTAAACTGTGGCTTATACCTCTGGATTGTAGGGTAGGAGTTCTGGTTAGAAGGAGCAAAAGGGAAAGGAACTCAGTGGTTAGCATATACATGATACATCAATCTGTGGTGACTGCGTGGATGATGTGGATTTGACTTGTCATATTTCTCCCTCTTTTTCAATAATTTCCTACCCTTTCAATAATTAAGTGTAAAATGCCCCAAAAAACTGTCATTTTCACACAAGGCTTTGAGTATGCATAATTATTTTGCACCCCATGTCATGCATCAGAATTATACTTTTTATCTATTAATTATAACATTATATTTATGTATTACATTATATTTACAATTATAATTATGTTTTGCCCCATGTGACATCTGTTTATGGTATTGTATTTGTAGCCACATTTAGCTAAACAAATTTATTTTTTGTTGGTATTTCACTTGAATTATCAGTAACTTAAATTGATATTTTAGTATATTTGAGTTTAATGTTTTGAGTGTATATAAACGTTGGTAATAAAATAAAAAGTTTGCTAATTTGCAGATCACTTTAAGGGTTAGTTCACCCAAAAATGAAAATGCTGTCATTAATTACTCACCCTCATGTCGTTCGACACCCGTAAGACCTTTGTTCATCTTTGGAACACAAATTAAGATATCTTTGTTGAAATCCAATGGCTCAGAAATGTTTCCATTGGCAGCAATGACATTTTCCAAGACCCATAAAAGGTACTAAAGACGTCGTTAAAAAGTTTCAACAAAAATGTCTTAATTTGTGTTCCGAAGATGAACAAAGGTCTTACGGGTGTCGAGCGACATGAGGGTGAGTAATTAATGACATAATTTTCATTTTTAGGTGAACTAACCCTTTAACACTTTCTATGAAGCCCATGCTTATAAGTATAAGTATTACTAGTCTATAAATATATTTATAAAGACTCATTAAGACCTATACT
The DNA here is from genome assembly GCA_039654625.1 of Rhinogobio ventralis. Taxonomy (NCBI): domain Eukaryota; kingdom Metazoa; phylum Chordata; class Actinopteri; order Cypriniformes; family Gobionidae; genus Rhinogobio; species Rhinogobio ventralis. The sequence continues at coordinate 13,404,179 of CM077199.1, forward strand.
GCATTATAAGAACAGTTATAGTTACATTTATATATTTTTTTATAATTACTAATGCATTTGCTTTTTCAATGCACATGCTCATAATCCATTATACACTGATTTGTAAGTATTAATTAGTCAGTCGTATGATTCCATGAAATCTATATCTCCTCAGTCATATGCATGGTATTGCTTATAGCAGTTTGAAATTATACTTTAAAAAATAATGTTGCAGTGTTTTGCTAGTATGTCTTTTTTGTATTTATTTCAGTTTTTTCCCCCATTATTTTACTACAGGAATTATTGTTCATTAGTTACATTTACAAATAAACAACTTAAAACGTATAATGAGCACATCTCCATGATTTCTTAACATTTGCTTTAGGAAAATTGCATCCTATGTTTTAACTTTACTTATTCATCAATGATGCATTTATAGAGGTTAGTAACTGTATTATTACTTACACTAAGCATTTATAAGAACACAACATGGCTATTGATAACAATATATTCACTTATTTGACAGAAATCTGAATTACTAAAAAGTCATTGTAACTATAATATAATATCATTATTATAGCAAGGCTGCATCTTTATAAATACATTCATGGCACCATATGACTGACTAATTAATACTTATAAATCAAATCATTATAAGCATGGGCTACATAGAAAGTGTTACCAATATTCCTTATTAGTGCTGACTAAAGACTAGTCTGATGGGTACTGGCTAGAATAAATAATAAACATGGGTGCAATAAATCATCAATCGGTACATTTTACTTTTAATACTAAAGTGCAATAAAAATCAAGTTTTACTAAAATGAGTAGTTCCCTTTACTGGAGCAATATTTTATTAGAACAGAACAGAAACTAAACGAAACCAAAACTAACCCTGATATGTATCTACTCCACTTTTCTGCTACTCTACAAACTTTGCAGCTTTAAAGTTTGCATTCTTTTTATTGATGAAAGAGGTCAGTCTGTGACATTTGACCAATAGATTATCTAAAAATATATTTTGCTCTATGAATTTGTAAATGAAAGTTCACCAAATGTGAATACTTTAGTTTGTAGCAAAAGATGAAACATCTAAGCAAATGCTTTTTGTTCCAGCTTTCCCACGTTCACACACATGCTAACGAATGTGAATGTAACGCAAAGTGTAGTGTGACTGTCTATCAAAGGCCCTGTTTACACCTTTTATTAAGATGCGTTTTAGTAGATCGGATCACAAGTAGATGAGGCAGACACATACCCATTTACACCTGGTGCTTTAATCTGTCTCTTTTGTCCACTTTCAGCCACTTCTGTCCTGATTTCTTCGAGGGGAGGGTCTATGGGCGGGTAAATGTATGTTTTTTTTCAGATCTTTCAATCTAATAGAAAAAATAAGCTCATGCAATTTATATTTGAAGACCACATCGAACGCTGTGAGTGAACACTCTGAGTGTGTGTTAGAAATCAGGAATGGTGACATTGTGCTTAGTACGTTTTTCATCTTCAGACCAAACTTGGGTCTCCAGCTGACAAAGTTTAAATCCAAAGTTTACACATTAGGTCAGTAAGCGGAGAGTAGGCGGTCTTTTGTGGCTGTTGGAACACATTTGATCATGTGAGCGTTTACATTACGAAAGCAATCCGGTTGAATGCGTTTTTGACTACCTCTGGAAGTGGTCGAAAGTGGACATACTCAAAGCATTTTAGATCCCGTTTACACCTATATTTAGCATTGTCCACTTGTGATCTGATCAACCAAAATGCATCTTAATACCACACTGTAAACCCTAATGCTCAAAATAATTCATTTGTTTAAGTAGGGCAAACTCAAATCATTCTCATTCAGCAATTGTTAATGCTATCAAAGCGTTGAATTAGCTAGTTATAGCTAGCTAAATTTCCACTACTAAAATCTTTAAATTGAGATTACATGATCATTTCAAGTTATAAATGTATGAATTAACTTACTCAAAATGTTTAAGTTAAGAGCAATTCAAATGTATGAGTACAAAATTGAAATCTGACAGTTCTGCTTACTTAAACTTTGAATTTATTAACTTAAAATAATATGTAACTAATTACCAATTTTTTGGGTTTACAGTGCAGGTGTAAACAGGGCCAAAATGAGATGCAGGACAAGCTAACCATTACAACACCTGCATTCTGCTTTTATTAACACGAGCCAGATCACCATTCACACAGTGGGAAGGAAAGGGGAGTTTACCTGGACAGGTAGCCAATCGGCTTTGTCTGTGGCCTGAGTCACTCTAGATGTGTGAAGGGATTTAGGCTGACACAACATCAGTTAGATACAGAGAAAAGGAGACGTGGATGGTGGAGGCTTGCAGTCTCGGGGCATGGGTGGATTGTTTTTAAATCAAGGTCTCGTGTTGCCACGGTGAATTTTTTATCAGTCTCTTAAATTAAAAATGTGAGCGGTCATCACTTATTTGTCAAACCGTCTCAGTGCAAAAGGTGGATATGACAGGGGGTTTACGTAAGGCCTTAGGAGCCTGCAGCCAAAGCCTGATTGCAGACCACAAACACAAAGACGCAAAGAGAAAATACTGTCTCACACTTTTTGTGATATGGGAGATTGAAGTGCTCAGAGGAAGGAGGAAAAAGTCGGAGAGCTTTTCAGCAATCTTAGCAGATGACATTCACCACCATCTCGACATATGGAGCAGCTTATGCATACTTATTCTATGCAAAACCTTGATTAATACTAAGCCCATACATTTAGACAACATGTAAACATTCTCAGTTTAGCTCTGGAAGTAGCAGATAGGGTCAAGTTCTAATCCACCTTTGATTCAACACGTGCACCTTTTAAGTAATCCTAGATGTTGACCAAAATAGTGAGATATTTTTGTTTAATTCAGAGATAATTTATTATTATTATTTATTTGATTTGATATCTTGCTTTTATTTTTTAGTGGCTAACTGAGAACAGGTTGGCTAACTGATCTTGAAGTTTATTTTATTTTTAAAACAAAAAACAAAAAAACTAAGACCAGGTGAACCTTTATTTTCAGATTTTTGCTTAATGTTGTGTCAGTAAGGCTTTTAGTCTCCTTGTTTGGTTTTGTTTTGGCTTGCGTTTTCTCTGGAGAAGGAGATGGCCGTCTGTTTCAGGGACAGGAAAATGATACAAACATAAACACTGGCCAAGCGACGGTTCCCCTCGGCAGCACGAGCGCACACACGGCAACAGGTGATGTGCCAGATCTCAGAGTATTGGCACTTGGTGGATAGTATACACACACGTTCGCAAACACATACTATCTCCGTGGATGGCTGCAGTTCAGCTGCCAAATGTGGGGGTGTTTGGCAACTATACTTCCTTCTGTGTGACCGAGAGCGGAGAGGTAGATCTAGAAAAAACGTTTTTGTTTCATCACCTGTTGTGAAATGTCAAGGTATGTTATCCATAATTGGCATCCACATGTTGTTAAAAAGACTGGCGTCAGACCTTGCCGTAGTCCAGAAGTCCTCCAGCAAACTCCTTTGAAGATCTCTTCGATAAGTTTCCTATTAGGAAAACACCACATGGTGCATTTTTAGTTGTTTTTTTCCTTGAGGGGGCAGGAAACCGGTCGGGTCTTTCAAAGTAGTCAGGGGTTAACGCACTAATGGCATTAAACACCGGCCTCTCTACACATCTGGAATGACTGGTTTCATAGGAGTTGGAAAAAGTTAAGCTTTACTGTGTTTTCAAGGCAAAGGATGAGCATCTGTGGCTGGGTAATGCCAGCGGATACTAGAAAATTCTGTTTCAGGCACAGAAAACACAGAGCTTGTTTTCATTTTAAAAGGAAGACTTCTGTCTCTGTTGCTTGACCCCTTGTAGCCCAACAGATTTAAACCACTTTAGGGAGGAAGAGTGAAGGAGGTTTGGAGGGAGTGGAGATACGTGGTGGTGGGGGGTGGGTGTTGGTGAGCAAGAAGGAGATTTGAAGAAAGACTGTAGAAAGAAAGATGGCTGAGGGACATTACAAAAGAGAAATGGTCAGAGAAATATCACTTTGAAAAGAAGGGTTATGATCAAGCAAGAGCTTCAGGACCCACGTTAATATTAAAAACGCTTTTCCAGACTGAAGGCTTGAAAACGGACACAAAGGTTGCATTGTGAGTAACATTGGTTTTGCTATGTTTCACAAAACCAAGATATGCTGTTGTAATTTTAGTAACATTTTTGCAGCGTCATTGTTTGTCTGGAGCTGTTGTGCAGCTGGCGACTAACATCCAACTCTTGCTTGTATGAACTCTTGTCTATTGTATGTAGGGCTGAAGCGATTAGTCGACATTATCAATATTATCATTATTTTTGTTGTCGAATAGTCTTTTGATCCCATATGACCTATCTGAAGGGCCTGCAATAACACAGCTTGACCAGTGTGACGCTATAGCGCAATATTGTAATGCAGCCCTCCCGGATCCAGTCCAATAAAAGAAGACACGGCGCTTCAAGACAAACCCGTAAAATGTGGGAGAGTTTAACATAACTACAAAAAAAAATGCTGTCATGCAGGGCCACTAACTCTTACTCATTCAAACTCACACAATTGACACTGTTTTTACGCCACGTCGATTTTCTCACGCAGTGAAAGATTCATCGCAGAGCAAAGAGGACACAGATAATGCCCCAACAGATAAGACAGAGCAGGTTGCTTTTGATATAAAACAAAGTCTCAGCTTTTAAATTCTGTCAATTTAACTATGAAATTTAAACAATACATGTGGTTTTGGCGCCCTTTAATGTGGCGTGACAAATCGCTGTAACACCTCAGGTCAAGCAGCACGTGAACCTATTATCTCTTCCTCTTTTCTACTATTACAGCATTAAAAATGAACATGAATGAACATCAAAGAGATACAGTACAACTTACTGAAATGAATCCATCTCTAATGTAATCACTTAATCAGAGTTTCAACCTAGGGGTAGGAATCACAGGGTACCTCACGATACGATATGATACGATACATGGCTCACGATACCGATAATATCACGATACAGCAATTCTGCGATAATCAATATATTTCTAGACAATCCTTTAATATTACATCACAATATCTGTCTAACTATGAAAACAAAATGACCGTGAAAAGGTTAAGTGCAGGTTTTCCAGACTTTGGACTTAAACGTTGCTGGGGCATCTGTTATTTTACTCACATGGCTGTCCACCATCCTGTAAAAAACAACTTTTCTTAGGCTATATATGTTGATGTTTCCCATGAAGAAGCGACGCCGGGAGCAAGGAAATCTATTTAGAGCTCCTTATTTTATTAATTAAAATATTGATAATTAGCGCCAGCGTATCGATTCTTGTATCGTACAATATTTTGTCCCACTCCTATTTCAACTGCAGAAAGACGTCAATAAAACAGCTTGCAAACAATGTCACAAAATTTAAAATTTACCTCAGCAAAGCCATTCAATGACCACTCAATAGTTTTAATTTTCAAAATAGACATTTGTTGCAGCCCTCAACTGTTATTTTTTTGTTCTTCCTTGTCGTTCATTCATTATCTTTGCTTTATTTTTCACAAAGCATTATTGTGTTTCGCTTCAGCTATAATAAAGAGACATCCACTCTTGAATTGCGTGTTCATGCATCTTAGGGGTGGAAGGGGTGTGTTTCTTTGAGTTGATTTTAAATATCAACAGTGCTCCTCAGAAATCGCTTACTGCAAATCGCTTAAATGTTTTTAAACTATAAATGATCACTTCTGATGTGCTGGCATTTATGCTAAGCATGAACTCACAAACTTGTAAAGAAAGTCAGATACATCTGGGATGGCACAAGGGTGATTAAATGATGAGAGAATTTTCATTTTTTGGGTGGAATATCCTTTTAAAAAACTTTGCTAATAAAAAGTAGCACATTTTGGGAAACTTTCGAAAATGTTTCCACCCCTCAGGGGGTGCTGGAAAATGCACTGAACTTCAGAATTTTTTCTGTACACGCCCTCAGATCATTCCGTGGAATAGCTGGTGGATGCTATTTCTTGCTTCGTTATCAAGAAGCTAATAATAGCAGAGCATTTCTTTCTTGCCGTCTGTCTCTTCGCTCAGCGTGTTTCCTTAAAGGATATCCTGATCAGATTAATTTTTTTTCCCTTTCAGGCAGATCTCATCATTTGCTCCCTCACCTTTTCTCCCTGCTCTCGCCTGTCATCCTTTTAAATATAGGCCTCCAGGTTCACTAGCATGTTTGTTTTTGAGATTCTGATTGGAACAGAGCACTCTCTCTTTCTCTCTCGCCCTGTAGTCACGCAGCCATCATCACCTCCAGTGGCTGCAGCCGTGGCCTCATTTTCCGCAGGGACGCGCTCCACTTATGGTGCACTCTTAATTACACTCTGCACCGCCGAGGTACGTTACACATCGTCGCTGCAACCGACCTCAAGAAAGATAGAGCTCATCGCAATGGCTGCCAGGCATGCTCATTTTTCTTCTCTTCAAACCTGCTCTGGAGCACGCCTCGAGAATTCAGCCTCCAGTGTAAATATTGGTACTCTGATTGTTGCGTTTGGCTAAGGCACTGGCTCGTCTCCTGCGAGTTAGCAGTTCTGTAGGCTGTGTGCTCTGCCGTGCCATTAGCCAAAGCAGCACAGGTAGTGTTCTACATAATGTGTGTTGTAATAAAGGAATAGTTCACAGAATGTCAGTTCTGCTCTTTTCCATGCAATAGTGGTTGGTGATACGTACTGGCAAGCTCCAAAAAGGATTACATAAAACAATTACATAAAATTTGCCAAACTACAATAGCTTTGTGTGAAGAACAGACTGAAATTTAAGCTATTCACTATAAATCTCATATACGCCTTAGTTCAAATAAAAAAATGCCGGCTCTATTCTCATTAAGTTTGACATTATCATGCATATTCTACACGCAAAACTATCTTCTGCCATCAGACCACTTGGAGTATAGTGCATGGTTGTAATATTTATTTATTGCTCTGAATTTCATTGGTAACAATTTATGGATCATTGAATGTATGAACCTTCCTGTAGCTCAAACAGTAAATGATAATGCTAGCAAGACCAAGATTGTGGGTTTGATTCCCAGGGAAAGCAAGAGCTGATAAAAAGTGTCTGGTAGAAGATTTGCTGTGCTTACCTTTTAATGCAGAGTAAGTTGCTTTGGAAAAAAGTGTCTGCCAATGCATAAATGTAAATCTTTTTTGCACACAAACACCTCAGGTGTCGTAAAACAAGTTACTAAATTAACAGCATCAACAGTAACAATAGTTTAAATAAAACTGCCAAATTTATTCTTAAGAAATATTCAAGTTTTATTTTACAATATTCAGTCGACTATAAATCAGTACTCTGATGCGCGTTCTTCACGAGAGACTGAAGTTCCAGTAGGACGCAGGCGTAGCGCAAGTTCCGGTGGCGAACACGGAAGCGCAGAGGATAGAGCAAAACAAAACTTGGTTCTCGTGAGAACTAGCATGTTCTCACCGGAGCGTCATAAGTCATACGCTGGAGTCTCTCGTGAACGCACGTATGACAGTTAGCGGAAGTTAGAGATTACAGTTTGTAAAGTTTTGAATATTATATTTTTCTAACACAAATGCATTGCTTCGCTTCAGGAGGCCTTTATTAACCCCCCAGAGCTGAGTGGATTACTTTTATGATGGATAGATGCACTTTTATGGACTTCAAAACAGAAACAGCCATTCACTGCCATTATAAAGCTTGGAAGAGCCTGGGCATTTTTTAATATAACTCCGATTGTATTCGTCTGAAAGAAGAATGTCATATACACCTAGGATGACTTGAGGGTGAGTAAATGTTTTATTTTTGGGTGAACTGTCCCTTTAATAGTTAGTAAGGTAGTTGTTAAGTTTTGGTATTTGGTAGGATTAAGGGATGTAGAATATGGTCATGCAGAATAAGTCATTAATATGGGCTTTATAAATACTAATAAACAGCCAATATCCTAATAATATGCATGCTAATAAGCAACTCTAGTTAATAATGAGAATTAGACCCTAAACTAAAGTGTTACCGTGTACTTTTATGGTGCCTTTTTGGAGTTTGGCGGTATACATTAACATCCAGGTTCCTTGTATGGAAAACAGATGCAAGGCTAATATCTCCTTTTGTGTTTTTACCTAAGAAAAAAGTTAATTTATTGAGGTGAGTAGAATGCTGACAATTGTAATTTTTAGACGAACTATTCCTTAAAAAAGTGTCCACAAATTAAGAGGTTTGGAAAAGGACTTGCACAGAGAGGTGAGATAGATCGTAAAGGTTGATAAATGCACAGCTGAGAATATGCTGACGGGAATAACTGAACATTGACCACTTGCATTAGAAATTTGATTTATATCAGCAGCCGTGGTGCTGAGGGAAAGGGTTCTGGGATATGAAATGTATCATGAAAGACATGAATGCATAAAAAAAAAACGGCTGAATGACTTTTGCTACGCCTGCCAATATGCGATATGTAACTCCCTTTTAAAACAGGATAGATCCATTTCAGCAAGCACTCCCTGTCAGGGGAGGCAGAAAAACCTAAATTAGCTTCATTGTTTCTTATCATTGCACAAGATCGTATTTCTTCATGTTAAATCACAACCATTTGTAGCCTTTCATAATGACTTTGAGAAATCAGCCACTTGGTAATGACCTGTGCTCCAAAAGTATTGTTTCAGGCACAGTTATAACAAATGACCTTTGCTGCTAGAATGTGTGTGTGGATGTATGTTTGCGTTGTGTGTTTCCCAAGTGCTCACATTCCCGGCCCCAAACACACTAATTATTGCATACCAGCAGTTTGGACCAGAGGTTTTCCTGTGTCGACAGCTCATTTGATTCATTAGTAAGCTCCCTGTACAGTTTGACCAGAGGACCCAGAGGGAAGGAAAGCAAGAAAAATTGGGAGAGTGACAAAAATGGCAAAATAGAGAGAATGAGAGCAAGGTAGGGGGGATGGAGAGACTGAGAGAGAAAGATGTGAGAGTGTAGGTGAAAGAGAGAACATAACCGTGTGCTTTGGGGAGAGATGGAGGGATGACATTGGAGGTTTGCCCTGATCACTCAAAAAGAAAAAAGATGATTGATTTGCTTGCCTGGGAGATGACATGCCCCAGCCGAAGCAGAGAGCTGTTAACTCGATATGCACAGAACGACTCAAACCTATTGTGACTTCGAGAAAACACTCGGCTTGACTGGGCTGGCCGTAACAGCGCACAGATTGGCAGTGAGATACAAGAAACCCGCAGGGCAAGATGAGGAAAAGAGGGCGGAGTAACAGGAAATATAATGGAGATGGGCAGACTCTGAGGCTTCCTTAAATACTCGTTTGCATAGTTTAACTGTGTGGAATCTGATGATTTCAATTATCATCTGCTTGGTGCGAATATATCGTGCATGGCAAGAGCTTCATGTGGTCTTGTGCAATTTGGTGGCTTTTTCCTCTGTCAACATGTAGATATCCAAGTATGCTCTAATTTCATGAATCCATTGTGGAAGAACAAAGCAATGTTGCATCATGATGCAAAAACTACTTCACTATGCGCTATGTGCAATGCGCTTAAATGTTGAGCTTTTATTGAGCTTGTTATATGGATCTCTATAGTACTTCATTTTGATTGGTCCATCGTGACTTTCTGCAGTCAATAAAGTTTTGTATAGATGAAGTTACTGTTTACAAAAGATTTTTGGAGATTTGGCCTTGTGTTTCAGTAAGTCAATTCACAACTGATTTTTCCTTTTCGTGCAATTGTAATTGTGGTGACAAATTTTCAGAGGTGGACAGTAACTATGTACATACTTGAGTACTGTACTTAAGTACATCTTTTGAGTATCTGTACTTGACCTGAGTATTATTTGTTCTGGAGACTTATGACTTTAACTTCACTACATTTGAAAGACAAATCATTTTCACTCCACTACATTTCTATCAAGGTCCTTGAAGTTGAAAGTTGTTTCTATGTAGCAGCTTTGAAAGTCAGTGGATGATTTTTTTTTGTTCTTTATGACATGTTTGGGCTTTTTTGCAGACAGCTTTATCAGTAATCACTCTTGTAGGGTCACATGTCGTGACGTTGAATGATTTCCCAGCATTTTTTGAACACTGATCAGTTGATGGCAAAATGGAAGAAGACGGTTACACGGCGCAGTGCACGCACCCATGGCCATACTTAGAAAGTATGTTTCAGGAATAGATTAACGATTCATTTGTTTTAAATGTTTGCTTTGTTTGCCTAAAACGAACCATATCACAGCCTTCAAAAACTGACCGTCCAACCTACATTTTTTTTTCTGGTGAAAGCTTGAAATGGGAATTGTCTGTGATTTTAGTTTTAAAGTTTCAGTGTTCATTTTGTTAACGAATCATTTTCAAATTTTTTTCAGTGACGAAAATGGGACGACAACTAAATATAACCTATTTTTTAATGAGGCTAATTGTGAATGAATGAAACTATTGACATTTTGAAATTCCTATTAAAATTTTCGTCAAAGATTAAAAACGAAAAACAAAAATGTTGAGGGACGATTTGGGAAGAGATCCAATCAGAACTGATGTCCTGTGTGAGATGCGCACATTTGAATGGTAACATGCTGATCTACCTGGCGGGACATAAGTTAGCCTACACTTGTTGCATGTCTCATAAAACGTTCAAAAATGAAAACGTCTGGGAGAAAAAGAGCAGACATATGGATGAACATGAAAAAACATGACGACGCTCAGTTCATTCCGGTTTTCTGTGCGCACACAGAAAACTGCCTCTCAGATGCCAAAGCATGAGTACTTAAAGGTGCAGTGTGTAATATTTATGAGGCTCTATTGACATACAACTCACCTAAAGGATTATTAGGAACACCTGTTCAATTTCTCATTAATGCAATTATCTAATCAACCAATCACATGGCAGTTGCTTCAATGCATTTAGGGGTGTGGTCCTGGTCAAGACAATCTCCTGAACTCCAAACTGAATGTCAGAATGGGAAAGAAAGGTGATTTAAGCAATTTTGAGCGTGGCATGGTTGTTGGTGCCAGACGGGCCGGTCTGAGTATTTCACAATCTGCTCAGTTACTGGGATTTTCACGCACAACCATTTCTAGAGTTTACAAAGAATGGTGTGAAAAGGGAAAAACATCCAGTATGCGGCAGTCCTGTGGGCGAAAATGCCTTGTTGATGCTAGAGGTCAGAGGAGAATGGGCCGACTGATTCAAGCTGATAGAAGAGCAACTTTGACTGAAATAACCACTCGATACAACCGAGGTATGCAGCAAAGCATTTGTGAAGCCACAACACGCACAACCTTGAGGCGGATGGGCTACAACAGCAGAAGACCCCACCGGGTACCACTAATCTCCACTACAAATAGAAAAAAGAGGCTACAATTTGCACGAGCTCACCAAAATTGGACAGTTGAAGACTGGAAAAATGTTGCCTGGTCTGATGAGTCTCGATTTCTGTTGAGACATTCAGATGGTAGAGTCAGAATTTGGCGTAAACAGAATGAGAACATGGATCCATCATGCCTTGTTACCACTGTGCAGGCTGGTGGTGGTGGTGTAATGGTGTGGGGGATGTTTTCTTGGCACACTTTAGGCCCCTTAGTGCCAATTGGGCATCGTTTAAATGCCACGGCCTACCTGAGCATTGTTTCTGACCATGTCCATCCCTTTATGAACACCATGTACCCATCCTCTGATGGCTACTTCCAGCAGGATAATGCACCATGTCACAAAGCTCGAATCATTTCAAATTGGTTTCTTGAACATGACAATGAGTTCACTGTACTAAAATGGCCCCCACAGTCACCAGATCTCAACCCAATAGAGCATCTTTGGGATGTGGTGGAACGGGAGCTTCGTGCCCTGGATGTGCATCCCACAAATCTCCATCAACTGCAAGATGCTATCCTATCAATATGGGCCAACATTTCTAAAGAATGCTTTCAGCACCTTGTTGAATCAATGCCACGTAGAATTAAGGCAGTTCTGAAGGCGAAAGGGGGTCAAACACAGTATTAGTATGGTGTTCCTAATAATCCTTTAGGTGAGTGTATATACAATGTAATATACATAACTATGTATTCAGTGGTGTATAAAGACCTTACATAATGAACTGTTATGTTTTTATTACCTTAGAATGAGCCATTTCTATCTACATACACTGCGGGTCACCATTTTGTCACAATTTTGCTCCGGCATGTTTCTACAGTAGCCCTAAATGGACAAACTGCTCTACAGAGCGCTAGCTACTCTCTGCTGTTTCAGACAACATATTTGTCCTGGGACGGCCACCGTAGCTTCCCTATGCGTTTTGAAAGGGTGAGCGGTGAGCGGTTGCAATTCGCAACCTTACTGCTAGATGGCGCTAAAATTTACACAGCGCACCTTTAATAGAGCTCTCTTTCGCGTCTTTTCGCACATGAACAGACCAATACACACAAAATGATGTCAAAATGTCAGTTTTGGCGAGTATTTAAGCAGACACAGTTGATTGTCTTAAGTGAACGTAAACAGTTGGGAGAATATCGGATGTGTATCAGTGTATGTGTCTTAAAGTGACAGCATCTTTGTAAAGAGCTTTGTAACTTTTAAACAAATATTGAAATGAGTTCAAAGCAGTCATATGTCGGATGGAGCATCACTAACTGGCTTAAACCACCATGGCACAGCGTGCATTAATACAAAAATGCAACAACAATATAATAATGCATTGACATAAAAAAAAAAAAAAAAAGGAAATTTACTTTTGATACTTAAGTACTTTTAGAAGCAAGTACTTCTGTATTTTTACTTAAGTAAAAATCTGTTTTTACAACTTTCACTTAACAGAGTAATATTTGACTGGTAGTACTTTTACTTTTACTCAAGTAAAAATATATAAAAATATAAGACCAGGTGACAATCTTGTATTTGCACACTGTAAGTATCTCTATAATTAAAAACAACTGTTATTAAGTCATCAAGATCAGTTTTTCATATTGCTCGTCTGCTGGCTTTTTTACTTTTATATGCTATTTTGCAGGCTTTACAGGCAGTGTTGTGATAATTATATGTAAATGTTTACTTGCCAACTGACAAATTAAAAAACTGAAAAGCTAATGCTGATTTTGTAGATGGTTTCAATTATCCTATATATACTGTAAACCTATGTTTCATTATTTATGCAGTTTTTCTATTGTGTGCTGTCACTGTAGTTTTTATTAAACTGTATAATTTAAATTATATAATTGACCGTTCTACCAGTCAACTGATTCCTTACATAGCTGTGCTAGTTTCATGTTTCTTCCAGCACTCTGTGGTCTCTGAATTTCAACTCAGATTAGTAGTTCATGTCCTTTTAATTATTTATACAGCAAGTAGCTGTGTACAGAGCGGGAAAATGTGCAGTCAGCCAGTCATTATCACAAAATAAACCCCTTCAGGCTGATACTAGGCCCTTTGCAGTAATGACCAGCCGACTGTGGATTATTGTTTTGCATATGACATTGGCTTTGTTATTATAAAGTACATTATCAGTGATGTTTGATGCCACTTAAGTATGTTGCTGTTTGTTTTCTTTCATGCGTGTCTTTCACGCTGTAAAGTTAACAGAGGTCTTAGCCTTTCTTACGTACTATCACCTTAACAGGTTTACAGCTGATTTCTTTTCTCTAGTTAATCCTGCACCAAGCTAATGTGGATTTATCTGGACTCCCGTGAGGACCCTGATTAAATCGAGCTTCCTAAATCCCATTCCATCCTCTCTCTCTTTCCCTGAGAATAAGAGGCCCCTGCATCAAGCAGGGAAGTGGCGCTGTCACTACCCTGTCTGTCACCAGCAATTAGCGGTCAGATCAAAGCGCTGATGCAATCACGGCCCCACTGTGGCTTCCTATTATCATCCCCCGAGAGGGCTGATGCTGAACGAGTGTGTGTGTGTGTGTGTGTGTGTGTGTGTGTGTCTTTGAGGGAGGGGTGCTATATCCTTTCCTCAGTTTCACTGATCTCTGTAGGTAATGCTTGTACCACACCCTTCGTCCTGCAGTCATTAGTATGTTTAAATTTGATTGTCTTAACAATCAAATCAGCATTCAGGCTTAACCAGACAGAAGGGCTAGTCACGCTCTTGTTATTTCACATTCAGAGCAACAACTGCTCAAACTGTCTACCCAACAGCGTTATATGATGCATTTATTTCACATTGCAGACAGACAAATAAGTAGTTAGCTAAAAGTTTGCAATATATTTTCCAAAAGATAGGCTAAGTGACGCCCCGTGATGCAATGTTAATATTAGCAAGTTTGGCTTGGCACTTAGTGGCCCAGTTTCACAGACAAAGCTTAGATTAAGCCAGGATTACCCTAGGGCATTTAAGTACGTGCCTTAGAAAAAACATGACTAGTGTGCATCTTGAGACAAAACAATGGACTGTCCCAGCTAATCCCAAACTAGTCCCAGACTAAAATGCACTGACAAATGCACATCATGAATCACATGTCAGTGGATTTTAGTCTGGGACTAGCTTTTAAAGTTTAAGTTTAAGTTTAAAAGTTTAAACTTAAAGTTTTTTTTTAGTTTAAACCTGTTTAAGCTTAAATTGTCTGTGAAACAGGGGAAGTATGTCATAAGATCATATAATTATGAAATGAGAGATCTAAAATTTGCAACCTTTTAATGTCCTTTGTAATGTTGTGGCAATATATTTGGGGTAGATTGCAATGCACAATATTTTATCCAGTTAGCATGCAATATTAACAATGACTAATAAATAGGGCTCTTTTAATCTCATTTTTACAAACCGATTCTTAAATCCCAAAAATCAATTAGTCCTGTTTTCAGTTGATGAATGAACGGAACATTGTAGCGCACATCCCATCCAATAAACCGCAATAAGCTTTGTACTTTACTTTTGAAGTCTGAATCTCTCAATCAGTGTTTCAAACGCGGAAAGACATCACTAAAACAGCTTGTAAACAGTCATGTAACGTCACATTTACCTCAGAAAAAACATATTCAGTGACCATAAACTCATTAGTCAGCTAGAAAAAATAACTTTAGAGAGGAGCATTTTGCTAAATTGTGCACCATATTCATTATAATTTTTAATGTTCTTCAATATTTAATGCATGTTTGAATAAATCCGTCAAGTTTTTATGACAGCCACCATTTAAATGTTTATATATATAAAAAACTAATTGGAGTAGAAATATAATTATGGAATTGTAAAGTTAGTTTATAACTTTATTATTATAAAAACTTCATTGAGTGTAATTTAAGTGTAGGGGAGAGCGGGGCACAACCTGACACTTTTTGACTTTCTCAGTTTGTGTAAATCCACTTGGGGTTCAGAGTATTTATTTTTCCCCCACATTAATTTCACACATGTCTAGTACAGTTATGTGGATTTGTTTCATTAATACAGTGTGTACTTTTTTTCTTGATTTACCCCAAAAGAATGGAAGTGAAATGTGACAACATGCCCCATAGGTGGGGCGTGTTGTAACATGTGAGGGGCACATTGTAACATGACCATATGACAGCTTAAAATGTTATCTGATATAATCAAAAAAATATCCAAGACAAACTAAAATATTTTGTCAATAAAATACACATTAACTTTTTCAAATACAATAATGGCATTATTTAATAATTAAAAATAAATGAATTTATGAGTTTGACAACAAACACACAGCAAAACACAGCCATACAGCATAGTTCAAAACAAAATAATTAATTCATGATTTCTGAACATTGACTCTCAGTCATTATTCACCTTTTTCTCATGGTTTCTCAATAGAAATCATAAAAGTTTCGAATATAAGTGCCGCACATGCGCAACTGGGATTTAACCCCGGCTAGTGTCTTCTGCTGGTTAGATCAGCATTAAAGAACTATCTCAACTCTTAAATAACAGATATAAGATTAAAATAATATCAGATTTGTCTTATTTTAAACAGAGATGAAAAATGTACATACAAAAAAAAAAATCTTACTTAAATAAGAAATGTACTTTTGCTATGGTTAAATAAATGTTCAGTGACATCTCGCAAAGATTTTAGAATTTTGGTACAATTACTGTTGATATGGCAACTAGTAAATACACTAAGTTTCATCATGCTGGCATGTGTGGAAAGTTTTAAACCATGTGTGTTACAACTAACCCTACTTTAGGTTGTGCCCTGCTCACCCCTATAGTTTACAGCATTAGTTGAAAGATTTTTTTTCCTTGAGAAAATTTGCCATGTACTGTACCTGATATATATCCAAAATAATCAATATTGAATGGGATCGAATTGAATCAGAAACAAATCGAACTGCAAGCTTGTGAATCGTGCAATTTGTGTCAATACCA
Organism: Rhinogobio ventralis; assembly: GCA_039654625.1. Lineage (NCBI taxonomy): Eukaryota > Metazoa > Chordata > Actinopteri > Cypriniformes > Gobionidae > Rhinogobio > Rhinogobio ventralis. The sequence continues at coordinate 13,420,476 of CM077199.1, forward strand.
AGCCCTACTAACAAATATATCAGTGTGTTATAGTGAGTTGCAAACTTTTACCTGTCTGCAACGTAAAGTAAACATTTACAACATGCTTGGGTCGACTATATATATTATATTATATTATAATGCATGAAGTAATCTCATCGTAAGAGAAGAATCTGGTATTTATATTGCATATGTGAAAGGATTAAGGCTCTTCAAGCCCCTGGAACACATGCTTTTCATGTCTAATTTAGGGACAATGCAATGAAAGTGGCAAAGTGTGGTGCATCAAATGTCACACATCATGGTTATTTCAGGGGCCATTTGATGGCGCACTTCCCGTCTGCAAGTGTCTCTCTGATATGTTAATGCTAATTAATGGCATGGTGGTGCTGATACTCACAATCAACAAGGTCTGGCTGTGTGTATTTCATTTAATGTCCTTCAGCCCCAGCCAGTGGCTGTTAACATCGTTAACCTTTACTCAGACACAATGGAGATAGACATTTGTTTTGTTTTACAAAAATTGTATTTGATCAGGGCTCACCTTTTCCAGAACCCTCTTCTCTTGCCCTTCTAAATGCCAGATAAATAAACAGAGCTGCAGCTCAAGTTTTCTTAGTTAGGTTTCTGATTGACAAGGAAATTAAAGCTAAAAATCAGGAATGTTAATGTGAAAAAGTGCTTCACACAATTATTTGTTGTTGGAAGTCATGTAGGTTTTGAATGAGGATAAAGGTTTGATTATTATAATATAATATTATATTATATTATTTAAAATGTAATTTATTTCTGTGATAAAAGCTGGATTTTTATCCTAATTACTCCAGACTTCAGTGTCACATGATCCTTCAGAAATCATTCTAATATGATGTGTTGCTGCTCAATAAACATTTCTGATTATTATCAGTTGAAAACAGTTCTGTGCTGCTTAATATTTTTGTTGAAACCCTGAAACTTTTTTTTTTTTTCAGGATTCAGGATGTTACAATGTACATGTCTTTACTGTCACTTTTGATCAATATAATGTAAAATTACAGTAGTGTATATCTCTGAATGTAACTTTACTTAAATATCAGTTTATACTCTGAGGCAGAAACTGGCTTCCATATATATAAAGCTAAATACAGTATATATTCAACCTTTAGATACCCCACCTACTTCCAGAGTGAAGCTATAAGCTGTATTCTTGTTTATATATACACTCACCTAAAGGATTATTAGGAACACCATACTAATACTGTGTTTGACCCCCTTTCGCCTTTTGAACTGCCTTAATTCTATGTGGCATTCATTCAACAAGGTGCTGAAAGCATTCTTTAGAAATGTTGGCCCATATTGATAGGATAGCATCTTGCAGTTGATGGAGATTTGTGGGATGCACATCCAGGGCACGAAGCTCCCGTTCCACCACATCCCAAAGATGCTCTATTGGGTTGAGATCTGATGACTGTGGGGGCCATTTTATTACAGTGAACTCATTGTCATGTTCAAGAAACCAATTTGAAATGATTCGAGCTTTGTGACATGGTGCATTATCCTGCTGGAAGTAGCCATCAGAGGATGGGTACATGGTGGTCATAAAGTGATGGACATGGTCAGAAACAATGCTCAGGTAGGCCGTGGCATTTAAACGATGCCCAATTGGCACTAAGGGGCCTAAAGTGTGCCAAGAAAACATCCCCCACACCATTACACCACCACCACCAGCCTGCACAGTGGTAACAAGGCATGATGGATCCATGTTATCATTCTGTTTACGCCAAATTCTGACTCTACCATCTGAATGTCTCAACAGAAATCGAGACTCATCAGACCAGGCAACATTTTTCCAGTCTTCAACTGTCCAATTTTGGTGAGCTCGTGCAAATTGTAGCCTCTTTTTCCTATTTGTAGTGGAGATGAGTGGTACCCGGTGGGGTCTTCTGCTGTTGTAGCCCATCCGCCTCAAGGTTGTGCGTGTTGTGGCTTCACAAATGCTTTGCTGCATACCTCGGTTGTAACGAGTGGTTATTTCAGTCAAAGTTGCTCTTCTATCAGCTTGAATCAGTCGGCCCATTCTCCTCTGACCTCTAGCATCAACAAGGCATGTTCGCCCAAAGGATTGCCGCATACTGGATGTTTTTCCCTTTTCACACCATTCTTTGTAAACTCTAGAAATGGTTGTGCGTGAAAATCCCAGTAACTGAGCAGATTGTGAAATACTCAGACCGGCCCGTCTGGCACCAACAACCATGCCACGCTCAAAATTGCTTAAATCACCTTTCTTTCCCATTCTGACATTCAGTTTGGAGTTCAGGAGATTGTCTTGACCAGGACCACACCCCTAAATGCATTGAAGCAACTGCCATTGGTTGATTAGATAATTGCATTAATGAGAAATTGAACAGGTGTTCCTAATAATCCTTTAGGTAAGTGTATATATATATATATATATATATATATATATATATATATATATATATATATATATATATATATATATATATATATATATATATGTGTGATTGGCCATATGACTTCTAATCCTTAAATACTCCTTACTCATGTCATGGCTCGTTTACCTGCCAAACAAATGTGTTTCCTTGTGTGTACTATAGGAAGACTAGTGCACTGCACAAAGATAAAGAACACTTCTAGGTGTTGTTCCAAACCCTAGTGAGTACCTAGACAGCATTTATATGCAACATAGGCACTCTACCAACACTACAGGCCGTTCCAAACAGTAGGCAGTAGAATTATGCTGCCAAATAAGATGCCTTGTTTTAGCCAGAGGCATCACACGTAGCCTTCACAGAGAAGTCAATCTCAAAATGCTTTGAACAAAAGAAAAAATTGAAGGTGAAGGGCTGCTCGATTATGGCTAAAATCATAATCATGATTATGTTGGTCAATCACGATTATTTAAAGGATTAGTTCACTTCAAAATGAAAATTTCCTGATAATTTATTCACCCCCATCTCATCCAAGATGTTCATGTCTTTCTTTCTTCAGTGGAAAAGAAATTAAGTTTTTTTAAGGAAAACATTTCAGAATTTTTCTCCATATAATGGACTTCAATTGCAACCAACGGGTTGAAGGTCCAAATCAATGCAGTTTCACAGGGCTTCGAATGGCTTTAGAGGGCTCTGCACAATCCCAGCTGAGGAATAGGGTCTTATCTAGCGAAACCATTGGTCATTAAAAAAAAAAAAAAAAACAAAGTATGTTTTTAACCTAAATTGCTCATCTTGTGCTGCTCTGCGACACACCACAGATTGTGCAATCAAGTCGGAAAGGTCACGCGGACGTAGGCAGAAGTACCGCCCCCGTGTTTACAAAGCGCTCGTGCGAAGACTAATACAAACGTCCTTTAGCAAAAAAAGGTTAAACAACGATGTCGGACGATTTTGAAGTTGGAGATGGAGTTTTTTTTGTAAAGGGCGTTTGTATTAGTCTTTGCAAGTTCGCTTGGGGCGGTACTTCCACCTATGTCTAGCGTGACCTTTCCGTCGCGATTACGCAATCCGTGGCCATCGCAGAGCAGGGCAAGATGACCAATTTATTTTATTTTTTCTTGAAAAAGACAGATGGTTTCGCTAGATAAGATTCATTCCTCAGCTGGGATCGTGCAGAGCCTTTGAAGCCCTTCGAAGCCCTTTGAAACTGCATTGATTTGGGCCTTCAACATTTTGGTTGTCATTGAAGACCATTGTGTGGAGAGAAATCCTGGAATTTCCTCAAAAACTTATTTTCTTTTCGACTGAAGAAAGAAAGATATGAACATATTGGATGAGATGGGGGTGAGTAAATTATCAGGAAATTTTCATTTTAAAGTGAACTAATCCTTTAACACGATTATAAGTGTATGGGCCATATATATTAAAACCTCTTTTGAGTAATTTATTTAACAATATATCAATTATATATTTGCTGGAAATAAGGTTATGATATCTAAATTTTAGACACCAATAATGTTTTGCACGACAGACAGCAGAATACTAGGCTAATGCAAGTAAATACGTCATCAAATCATTTTTTTCTCGATTATCGTATTTTAATAATCGCTGGACGCCAAGATCAAAATCATAACTCAATTTCAATTCATTGCACAGCCCTATAGTATTTAACTCTCAAAAAAATATCTATATCAGCATCACAATTCTAGTCAATTTTCCATGTTTATTTCATTATATTCAATGCACTTAAATTTGTAAAATAAACATTTACAGTGGAATTCTAGTTTCCGGGATGGGATGTAGGTGTAGAAGTTGAACTTAAGTGTTTTATAATGTGTTTTTGAATAATGGGATAGAGTGTTTAGTGTTCAGTTATGTTGTATATTTAAGAATGTTTCAGTTTTTTTGGAGCTTTTGTTACTATTGTGCTGAAGAGTAGTGTTTAGGATATGGGCGGATACATGAACAGTGCTATATGTTTGCTTCAGTCAGTACTGTGCTAATGTCAGTGCAGTGAAGAGTCTGTTCTTTCTCCTCCCATACATCATGTATATTTAGCTTGCACATTGCATAAGAAATGTAATTTAATAAACCTTAGCAAATTGAGTTTGACAAATAAAATGAAGTTGAGTTAAAACTGCTTTAGTATGTTAATTTGACCTAATCCAATTAAAATTTGTTGTCTCAATTTAAATGGCTTGTTCTGAATAAAAGACATGTAATTATATGTAATTAAGTTAATTAATGGTAGTTAGTTTTGTGCTGTATTGTGCTATAGAGTATTTCATTATTAGCTTAGCAACATCATACTTTATTGGAATCAGTTGTGAGTGTTGAATTTCTCTTGTATGAAGATCACTGTGTGTGTGGTGTGCATGCGTGATTGGATTTGGTGTCTTTTTCAAACATTTCATTTCAGTTTTTAGATTTTTTACTTTTGTCCAGATGCTGCTTTAGATGGTAGCTGACCTGTTTACCCAAATCAGCAAAACTTAAATTCCATGTAATCCTGGCTGAAAACATTTGAATCTTTGTATTCATGAGGGTGGCAGGGAAAAGTGAGCCTGGTGATTGAGAGAGGTATTTCGACAGACTCCCAACTCAGAGACGTGGGTCCCGGGTGGTTTCCGTGCAGCTGAAGACAGTGATCATTGTAATCTTCACCCTGGCAGGGGACGAGCCAGCTTGCCCTGGGTGTGACATGCCTGTCACTGGAGTCCACGCTTGACAGCATTTGGGCATGACAAGTCCCACCGCTGTGAGGCAACCGTCCTTCCATCCCTGTCCGACACATACCCACACAAGGAAAGAGGTCTACAGACAATCACACACATTCTTTTTCCTGCCTTTCATGAAATAGACTGCCGGGCAACTTTTGCCTCCCTCGATCCCCTTTATGTCCCCCTCAACTGAGAGAAGTGACAACTTTGTGATGGCTGAATCATAGCTCTGCCTATCTTATCTTCCTGAACATCACTTACTGTATGAAAGGGTGAGTTGTGTGTGCATGCGTGTCACTTTCCAAAGTCGTTTCACTTTGGGGAGCGGTCCTAATTCCTGTGGACGCACGGTTGACATTTAATCAGTTGTCTTGTTTACGGTGCTGTTTTCAGTCACTTCGCATGGCAACTGAAGCATCTCGCATCCCTCTCCTCTAATGAAGCTCATCATGTATGCTGAAGGGACGGAGTCACGGTAGAAGCATACAACAATGACCCCAATCCGTCAGCAGCTGTTGTTTCTCTTTGCGGCGACGACTCTTCCATCTACACTGTGTCATTGACCAGACTTTGTTTGCTCTTGTACTTCTCTCTCCTTCTATGCGATGGTTTTCAGGGTGTGGAAAAAATGTGGAGAATTGGTGTTTCATGAGTGTATATTTCAAATCAATTGGCCACACCCCACAGGAAGTTGAATTGGAATGACAGGAAGTGGAATGCACTGAATTTCAGATTGAAGAAATTATCTATCCTTATCCCTAACTTTTATAGACCTTGTGGATAGAACAATTTAGGAATAGGGCTATTTTCAAACAAGGCTTTAACCAAACATTTAAAATTAAATCCGTTATAATTCTACTTCCATAAAATCAGATTGCAGTTCTACATCCTGTTTTCTACTTCCAATCAAATTTGGGAATTGAATTGGAATTTATAAGGCATTCTCAATTCAATTCTGAATTGCCACAACCTTGAATCTACATCAATCTCAATATCCTTTACAGTTGTTTGCAGTAAGTGAGGTGGACAAGAAGTCCTGTGGCTTCCTAAGAACAAAGTCCTCTGTCAGAGTCGGGTGATCGAATGAAGGAAAAAGATAGAAGGAGATGAGCCGAGACAGAGTTACAGAGAGTAGTGAGGCTGACAGCCCCTACGGCAGACAGACAGAGATTGATAGATGTGTTTGAGTCGGTGGGGACATTCTGAGTCACTGTCCGCATGGTTTTATAAAGGTGCTTGCCCCTGCTGGTCACGGCCCTGTTATGTCTTCTTCAGGGTCAGAGACAGAGAGGCTCAGACAAAAACAACTTGAACAATGACGCTTGCGAGCACCCCACGCTTTTGACAGCGTGCATCAATCAAACACGTAGCCCAGACTCAATTCTTTGATAGGACACCTTGATGGCTGAGAGATGCATGACACCCTGTTTCACCTGGCAGTAAACAAAGTCTACAGATTATTCATGAGGTAAAGTAACTGGGTGCGTCACAATGTATGCGTAAAGCCTCTGGGCTGAACAAAACGTTTAACCAGTTTGAGGAATACGCCTTAGATCTTTTAATAACTTTCCTTTTCTTTTTATTATAATAATTCAATTTGAAATAAGCTACTGGCTCAGGGACATTAATAATAAAAGGGTCTATTGCCCAATGAAATCTTATTACTTCTAATTACTCAATATTTCTAATTATTTTTCCACAGTTGTACACACTTTGCTTCTTCCTTCCGTATTCTACTCATTAGAACCATTGCATAATTGCACTCTCAATGTATTTGTGACTAGTGAGTGAACACATTTTGACTGTTATAATTGAATAATTACCTAAATTATAATTTTATAAAATAGTACAGTATTTTTTAGTATCAGAAGTGTAATTGTTTAATAGTTTATGTAGGCGAGAGCATGCTAGTATACAGTTTTGTAAAACTCAATCTTGTCCTCATTTCCACCATCTCCACCACATGACTGCTTCCATCCTACAAATGAAGCCACATTATTTTTCTCAGCTTTAACAAGCTCCCAACCTTGCACCATGGCAGCTGCTTGTTTAGTACTTGTTGTTGACTCTTTCCTCATCACTCCAAGGCCTTCTAATGATGGTGCTGGACTGTTTGTCGAGTCTAAATAGTTTTGGCTCTCTAATGGTGGCCCACCATCTTCTGTGTATCACTGATTTTTGGCCATATACCTTTGAACCAAAGTGAAGACTCCCTCCGATACGTCTTCTGTGCTTTGTCGGCGATCATTAAGATGGCTTCCAAACAGAGCAGATTGCCTTTGGAAAACTCCATGGATGTTGGCACATGCACCCTGGGGGACTAGCATTGAATAGGACTAAACAGACATCTGCTGCACTGTGGATGTGAATGTGTGTTTGTGAGTGATATCTGAGCGTGCATGATACGATGTGATCATAGGGTCTAGTCAGGCATTGAGTCATCTTAAGTCAGTGAACTGGAGCAAATGGTCAGCTGAGCTCTGGATGATGGCTATGAGCATGCCGGGCTCACTCGAGGACGGTGTGGGGTGAGGTGGGGGAATGCAGCCCCTTCGGAGCCCTTACCGTCCGCTTTTAATTGAGTTGCTCACTCAGCCAAAGGCCTTGAGGGACACCCGTCATGTCACTTCCGATGATCAACCGCAAGTTCAGTCACTGGGCAGGAATGCTGCCAGTTCCTCTCAAGCCACAATCCTCTGAATATTCAGAGACATTCTGTTTAGATGGTAGATAAGATGCATTGTTCAAAAAATAGATCCTGACATTAACTTTCCTGCAAACGAACAATAGTGAAAACCGCACAGTGATGAACATCATGGATCAGTCTGTGACAATTGATGTTCTCCTTTTGCCTTGGTGACATAAAAAAGCAGGGGTTCCATTAAGCTGCTGAGATGAAGACCAATTTTCAGCCTCTAAGCTTTGGCGAATTCCCAAGCCAAATGAGATGTCTTGCTGAGGATTTGTCTGCAAGCGTTCTCATTTCCAGAGGAAGTACTGCAAGATCAAAAGGAGTAAACTGTCAAGTTCATTCCTCCTCCTATTCCTCCTCCTTCCACTGGCCAATCAGTCCACTCATTTATCGGCACTCCAGGAAGCTGTATATATCACGCTGGACGCCATCGACCCGAACTTTACTCATGATCAGTAGCCCAGAACAACTCATGGATTTGCTGCTTGCTTTGATCAATATTAAGTTATTTAAGAACTTTGATGGCTGACCAGTGGGCGAACTAGGATTTTATTTTATTTCATTTTATTTGTGAATGTGTGTTTGTGTTGGCTTTGACCTCATGTACAGCTAGTTGTCTCTTTTGACGTTCTTTCCACACTCTTGTCTTCAAGCTTCTTTTGTCGTCTAATCAGAGATTGCAGTAAGCGGTGTGGCTTTGCTGGTGCAGTTGGAGTGTATGTAGGCGGAGGGAAACCCGGAGCCAGTCAGACTAAAATAAATATGGACGGTAGAGGGGCAATCGAGAGCAGATCATCTGTTTTGCCATCTGCTCACGCCACTATGTGTGTGGAGCCACATCGATGGCTGCTCAGTCTATCGAGACGTTTTAGAATGAGAACTGAGATCTGCCTGTGCACATATATTCGAAGACAATACACATTTTCACTCATTAGTGGATTCGATTCTTTGATTGACTGTATATACAAACACATGAGCACCAAATAAGAAATATGTGTAACAACATGCTTTTGTATACACTCTCAATGTATTTGTTCACATTTTGGGGCATGTGGATGCTCATTCCCAGATTCCCCCACTCATCATTACAGAGCTCAATGCCCATGCATCCTCTTTTGGGCTCAGGTACAAAGCGTGGAAGTGAGTCTCTGTGTGTGTGTGTTCCTCTACACTGCTTATTTAGCAAAGCAGCTGGCATGGTGCAGACATTAGGAGAGATGGAGAGAGAAAAGTGCCAGCCTGGAAAGTGATCGCTGATTGTTCAGTTGGCAGTGTTCAATGTGCCAGCCTGGTGTTTTTTGTTAGCAACCAGAGCTCTAAATTCCCAGCTCTCGGTGGGGTGGGTTGCGTAAACCCACATGCACGCTTTCTTGCAGAAAATGACCCCATATATCAGCTCTTCCTCTATTTTTTTTTTGTTGTTGTTGTTGTTGGGGAAGGACATTTTGAGTGGGCATTTATGAACTCGCACAGGGAGCTTGATTTTACAAATGGCATTCATCATTTTAAGCCATTTATGGATAAACATGTTAAGTAATTTTTTTTTATTAACTTTTACTCTCTATCTATCCATCCATAGTTCTGTCATTCTGTTTGCCATTCTATCTTCTTATATTCTTGTCATTCTATCTATAGTTTTATTTATCATTCTATCCTCAAAAAAACTTATGGATAGGACCATTTTTTAAACTTATTTTCAAATCTTTTAAACAAGGCTTTGTCGAGCAAACATTTCAAATTTACAATTCATTTTAATATTCTTTGATTAAATTTAAATTCAAGTTGCAATTATTTTCTTCCTCTATCTAATGCTTTTCTCAGTTTTTGACAGTTTTGAATATTTATAGTTCAGTAACAGTTTGGCATGCCAATAAAATAACTATACTTTAGTGCGTAATACTTGAAATGTGTTTCTAGGTCAAAGTGACTCAGAATGATTGAGCAGGTCACATTGAGCTGTACTGGACAAGTGGGGCCCAAACAAAACTCTCCCAACTTTAACTCTTGATTTGTGTATGCAAGCTGTGGAACGGAGAGGCAATTGTATGTATGGCTGGGTGGTTTCATATGCTCATAAATGTGTTTTTATAGTGGACTTGTGCAACTGCTGTGTGTGTGAATGTAAAGGCTGTTTGTTGCGTATATATATATATATATATAGACACATATTGGACCATAATAGGAAATGGTTTATATAAGGAGTCATAAAGCAGTTTTAATTTAATTTGTTTCAGCATCTGAGAATCAATAGCTAGTCAATTGTTATTTAGCCACACAAACAAAGGCTCCGTGATCAAACACAGCCTGATTGCTCCAACTCAAAGCACACCGGCAGGAAAAGACGCGTTCTGTCTGTAGCGATTATGTTACATTTTATGGCCATGTGTAAAGTCAGACATGACTGTCATTGCTCAAGTCTTGTTTGCGTGCCGGCTCCTCCCTTCCCAGACATGCAGCGCAATGGAGCAGTCGGATAACATTGATTCATCCGTTATACTCGGAGTGACATGTCTTGAAACGGAAAGGTAAGAAGAATGATGACTAAGGCAACTCTTTAGATTAAGGTTTCCTGTCTGTCATGTCCTGAACGACAAATGCCACTGGGGTGACAAGGAAACTGAGGGGGTCGCACAATTTGCCCCATATCCTCCTTCCCGCTCTAGGTCTATGGCCCTCCTGGGTCTGCTTTCTGTCTTCTTAGTAGACTCGCATGCAAATTGGACCCAAAGGGTTTACTTGCTATGCAAGAAAAAAAAAAAAACATAAAACAGAAGAGACAGAACAAACGATCATTACGCTAAAGAGATCTGTCAGTCTTGCTGGTCCAAAAAGCGGTCCGTGTCTTGCTGTGCCCCCTTTGATACTGAACATTTCCCTGTTATAAAAAAAAAAAACCTTTATTCCCAGCCTGCCTCTGCACTGTTGTCGTTTGATAGAGAAATCCCTAACATCCCCTATTCCACAGTAAAGCCAGGGATTTGCCATCCCTCTTAGGCATAAAGACTGTCCCCTCATTCGGTTTGAAGCTGTACCAGTTTTGCCAGCTGTCGTGTTTTTTCCCCCTCCCCTCTCTCACTGTCTCTCCATCAGACGTGTTTGAAGTGGCTCTGGCATTTGGCAACAGAATATGAGGGCTTTGAAAATTGGCCTGGCTGAAAGTTTAATTCCAGCGCCTGAGTCACAGGAGGTGCAAGGACGCATGCCGACTCGGTACGTTTGAACCTGTGCTTTGAGTGACCTTATCAGCCCTGGAGTCTCCTCATTAACGTCATTAGAGAGTCTGGTGAGAAGTTTGAGTCTATATGCGAGGAAGAATTGTCTGGTTTTTTTTTTTCATTTTAGGTAAGGCAGTCACAATCAACCTTTACTGTTCCAGTTGTTCTCAAACCACTGCCCCAGAGGGACCCCTTTCCATTTGTGGTCCATCTTTGAGTTGCTCTGGTCCACAAGATGAAGTGTTTGCCCTGTAAATCAGGTCAATATAACAGCCGGTGATTAAAGACATAGCCACAGTTCCACCGAGGCCCATAAATAGCCACTGGTCTGGCTGAGGATTCTCTCGTAAGCACGCGTCCACGTCTATCGCACGCTATCGACGCAGAAGAAGACTAATCCCCGAGATCGAGGCCCGCTCTTAGACGCACATACACACCAGATCTGTTTCGAGGAGGGACAGGGTCTGATCATCAGCAAATGCGATCTTCCCCCAAGAAACCCCCATCCACTCTGATAAGCGCTAATCCGGCTCGCGTGGAAGCATGACCGAGATCAATTAAACTAGCAACAGATAGCAATCAGAGCTGCAGGCCAGCCATCAAATGAAGGGAGGAGACAGAAGGAGGAGAAAAGAATCAGTCTATCTCCTGTTATCTTTTATCTTCCCTCTTTTCCTTTATCTCTCTCTCAGTGCCGCAGTCTCCTCAGAGCCCTGGCAGCAAGCTGAGACTCTGGGATCGATTCTCATCGCCGCCTTACAGCTGCAAAAAAGACAACAAAGAACAATAACCGTCATCATCGCCACCACCATTATATCTCTGGCCATCAGGAGGATCGTTATCTCCCTGAATGATACTCCTCTCCAGTGCCGGTTACATCAGCAAACTGCATTTCCAGATGTTCATGAATGCTGTGTCTATGGGTCTTCTTCTGTGATGATTTGATCTGTTGTTTGATGGTGGTGTCTAATAGCTTACTTACACGTACAAAAACAATACACCTCATGTAGCAGTGTGAAGCATATCTTTTAGTGTATTATCTCGCCCACGAATAGAAAGGAATTTGATTTCAATTATGTTCTTGGACTTGCGTGTAAACAGACGGCAAGAGTATCGAGTGTGCTGGTGCGCCATGCCCCCAGTGGACCACTTTCACACAAATCCCACAGTGAGATTGAACAAGATCAGAATGACTGAGAGAGAGAGGGAGGGAGAGATATGGTATGTTCAGATATACTATACTACACTACACAATTAATCTAATGAATTTGCCAGAAGTACAGTATACAACCAGAGCTCACTGTTTGAGATACTGTATCACAAAATGCATTGCCTTCATCTTAACCTGCCGTTTCTAGTAATTATGGTCTGAAATGTTTTTTTTTCTTTTTTTTTCTTTCTCACAGATACCAAAATTAAAGGGTTAATTCACCCAAATTCTGTCATTATTTACTCACCCTCATGTCGTTCCAAACCCATAAGACCTTTGTTTATTTTTGGAACATACATTAAGATTTTTTTGAAGAAATCCGAGAGGTCTCTGAACCATCCATAGGCAGCAACATCATTGCAACTTTCAAGGTCCAGAAAGGTAGTAAAGACATCGTTAAAATAGTCCATGTGACTACAGTGGTTCAACCTCAAATGTTATGAAGTGTCAAGAATACTTTTTGTTATGATACAGCCTTATTCCAAAATTGATTAAATTCACTATTTTCCTCAAAATTCTAATGACAATGTGAAAGAAGTTTGTTTGAAATCTTTGCAAATTTATAAAAAATAAATAAATAAATAAATCACATAAGTATTCTCAGCCTTTGCTCAATACTTTGTTGTTCAATCTTTGTTTCATCAGACCAGATAATTTAGTTTGAGAGTCCTTTAGGTGCCTTTTAAACTACAGGCCTAATTGGTGGAGTGCGGCAGAGATGGTTGTTCCATAGATATGTATACATAGATGCCTCATTCGACCGCTCCAGGCACGTCAACACGCCGCCATTTTAGAAAGGTCAATACACGTCAACACTTCAGATGCTGTCATCACCCGCATTAAAAAAAACTGTGCAGCCTCTGTAAAACCCAGCGCAATTTAAATTCCCGAAGACATGGGATAACCTTTCACATGTGAGAATGTGTTGGTTTGTGTTTTTATAGCCTATGTGTTTTAACTCAATATTACAGGTTTTTAACTACGGTTAGGCTACTTTATAATGTCATGTTAGCTAACGCGTTGTTCATGTATTGTGTTAGTTTAGCTATTATAATGTTTGGATCTACACAAAAACATTAACATTTGTTTGTTAATAACAGGCTTCATGGTTTTTGAATTTCAGACACAGTTTTCAAGGACTGGAAAGTATGTGAAAACAAAAATTGGTCTTTGAAAGTGTTTAAATTAAACTAAATTTAAGAGTAGTTAAAGAAGAGAAACAGACATTTTTCTGCTGTTCCATAAGCGCATCCTACTGTCAGAGAGTGAAAGTGCATTTTCATTCAGCGAGTCGCTGTTCAGACTAATGCAAAAGATCGACCATGACGAGCCCTATTTTTACACACGCAGTGTTGTAAATCTATGTGTATTCAAGAATAATAAGCTATCTAGAATATTATAGAATTTCATATTTTAAATAAATGTATGATCATTTATAATTTTGTCTCCTTATTTATAATTTCCCTGTTCTTAAAAATGGTTTAAATTCAGTAATGTGATGTTCATAATTTTAACGTTTTTTTTAATAAAACGATTGCAAAACAGGATGATTTTTGAGAATTTAAGCTTTCAAATAATACCTAGTTTATGGTGATTAAACATGGTTTGAAATTAATAAATAGGCTATATTAATGTTTATTAAACACATTACTAATTTATTACTATTTTTATAATTTATTTATTTTGATTGGTTGATGGTTTATGATTTCTTTCCAATTAACTTGTTTATAATGAGTTCACTGCTTTCATTAAAAGCTGAGCAATGTGTCTGTAGGCCAGGGTTCTCTGATGATCAATAATATTAATGATAAGATAATGTTAAGATCTTTAACCAATATTTTTAGCATGCAGAATTATCTACCATTTATGATAAACTAAATCCTATAAAATCATCTGCTTCAATCTATTGCAGATATAGATATTCATACATACATACACACATACATGCGTATAACTACAGTTGCAGATGCACAGGCAACTTTTGAATGTTCACAAATTACAATGCCATCAACGGCTTTGACCGTTCGAAAATGACGGACAGCTCACGTATAGCGGCCCATAGAAACAGTCGCTAGTAAGGCATCTACGTATACTGGAACAACCCATAGATAGGGTTCTCCTCTCTCCACAGAGAAATGCTGGAGCTTTGTCAGAGATACCATTGGGTTCTTGGTCACCTCCCTGACTAAGGCCCTTCTCCCCCGATCACTCAGTTTGGCTGGGTGGCCAGCTCTAGGAAGAGTCCTGGTGGTTCCAAACTTCTTTCATTTACAGATGATGGAGGCCACTGTGCTCACAGGGACCTTCAATGCTGCAAAAAAAAATTCTGTACCCTTCCCCAGATCTGTGCCTCGATACAATCCTGTCTTGGAGGTCTACAGACAATTCCTTGGACTTCATGGCTTGGTTTGTGCTCTATCATGCACTGTTATCTGCCTTTCCAAATCATGTCCAATCAACTGAATTTACCACAGGTGGACTCCAATCAAGTTGTAGAAACATCTCAAGGATGATCAGTGGAAACAGGATGCACCTGAGCTCAATTTTGAGTGTCATGGCAAAGGCTGTAAATACTTATGTACATGTGATTTTTTTTTTTCATTTTTTATTTTTAATACATTTGCAAAGATTTCAAACAAACTTCTTTCACATTGTCATTATGGGGTATTGTTTGTAGAATTTTGAGGAAAATAATGAATTGAATCCATTTTGAAATAAGGCTATAGCATAAATAAATGTGGAAAAAGTGAAGCGGTGTGAATACTCTCCGGATGCACTCTATCCACACTGTGTGCACGAAATAGACGCTGACTGATTTTTTTTTCTTTCTTGTTTCTGACATATATTTTTGGTTGCCAAAATTTTGCCTGCATCACTCATTTCTAGAATGACGAATGTACTGTATTGGAAGTGGTAAGATTTTTAGCATATCCTTTTTGACACATTGTTTTGACAAGAATTACTGAAGATTAAGATGTTATACAAATAACACAAAGTTGTATTAAAAATTAAGTGCTAACTAGCCTGACAAGCCAGACCCACATCAAGATGTTGGGTCTGGGAATACACCATTGGCAGGGCTCAATCCGAGGGGCAGGAAGTCGATTTGAAAGACCGCTGTTCTCCAGCTTCTTTGTTTTCAAATAGAACGCAGAACCGCCGCAACTCTGTTGTTATTGCGTTAAGCCCGCCCACCAACTCTATACACGATGTGATTTGCCTGACTAGAGTTTGGTTTTTTTTATGTTTGCAAGCCAACAGAGAGTTGCTAGACGACCCTGGCTGCAAATTACATTTTCTGCCGCTAGGGTGCGTCTAGAATTCTAGGCCAAGTGCTAACTGTTTCGGTAAATGATTTTGGCCCTCCAAAACCAAAAATTATTATTATTGTTATAGTTTTGCCAGAATATTTTTAGTTGCCAAAATTGTTATTTATTGCTAAATCCTAGTATGACGAATTAATTGGAAGCAGTATATTTTTAACATATCCCTTTTGACACATTACTTGATAAGAGTTGCTAGTGATTAAGATGTGTTACAAATAATACAAAATGTTATTGTTGATAACTGGATGTCACATGCTAAATGGAGTATACTGCTGTTTGAAAATGTTTTTGTTGTGTATAATTTAAGAGAATGGTAGACAGTGTACAGAAAAAAAAAACTGATAAAGTATGTTAGCATTCCAAACACTAGCGGAGCCATAGAGAGAGAGACTGTTAGGTATGCTTCTGGAAGGCTAATAGAGTGTTAAGAGCTGTTGGGTTTGTGGTTTTGCTATTTAAATGTGATGAAGAGGACGGGAGTATGTATTATCAGGGTCACTGTAATGTTAGTAAAGAATGTGTTCTTGGGTCAGTGTATTTTGTTGGTCCTGGTGCAACGTTTCTGTCAGAGAAACATTGCTGACCCTGTCCCTAACCATGAACTGACATAAACTATAATTTGAGAGAAATGATGTAAACCGGAAATATAACTGACTAATGGGAATGTTGTTGCAGGACAAACAAAGATGTTGATCCAAGAACACAGCCTACTCACCAGGGGATCACTTTCATCATTCTTCCCAGAGATGCTGATCTGGTCCTGTTTACACCTACTGGTAACATCTGTCTCAGACGAGACACATGGCTGTTTACACCTGGAAGTAACTTGCATTTCAAATGCGTCTCCTGTGACCATGTGTGGTCAAATATTGAGGGGAGGTTCCCTGATTTTGTGAACAGATACATCTCTCACTTTGTCAGTGTTGTACATGTAAGAAGTCATGCTTTTGACTACCTCAGTTTCACAGATCACGTCGCATATTATTTGCATATTGTGTTTACATCTATTCAGTGCTATTGATGAGTATCATATCTGCTTTGACACCTCTTAAAGGATAGTTCACCCAAAAAATTTAAATTATCCCATAATTTACTCACCCGCAAGCCATCCTAGGTGTATATGACATTCTTCTATCAGACAAAATACAATCGGAGTTATATAAAAAAAATGTCCTGGCTAATCCAAGCTTTATAATGGCAGTGAATGGCAGCTCAAAATTTGAAGCCCAAAAAAAAGAAGAAAGTGTAATGCCACTCGCCGTTCAAAACGCTTACGCTATGTCCAACGTCATCATTGCACCAGCTTTTTTCGTAAGTTTAATTTTTTTTAATATAACTCTGATTGTATTCGTCTGAAAGAAGAATGTCATATACAACTAGGATGGCTTGAGGGTGAGTAAATTATGGGGTAATTTTGGAGTGAACTATCCCTTTAAACTGCTGGTCCCACTTTATATTAGGTGGCCTTAACTACTATGTACTTACATCAAAAAATAATTATTGCAAAACTCTTTTGCTGATATTGAGGTGGGATACAGGTTAAGTTAGGGACTGTTAGTCCCTGTTACACTGTTACACTGTTAGTCAACAGTGTAATTATAAATGTAACTACAGAAATTAATTACAGATGTAATTATATGCAGGTAAGTTTT
This sequence comes from Rhinogobio ventralis, assembly GCA_039654625.1. Lineage (NCBI taxonomy): Eukaryota > Metazoa > Chordata > Actinopteri > Cypriniformes > Gobionidae > Rhinogobio > Rhinogobio ventralis. The sequence goes on from CM077199.1 coordinate 13,437,705, forward strand.
TAAAATATAAGTACAATGTAAAAACATGTATGTACACAATAAGTCCATTGTATCAAATTATTAATTTAAATGTTAGTACATAGTAGTTAAGGCCACTTAATATAAAGTGGGTCCAAACTGCTTGCTAAATTGTCTTAGGTGCTTCAGAAAAGTTTTAAATTAAAACATTCACAGTAAAATGTCTTTTCAGTTTTCCAGTATTGATATCTCAACATTCTTAAAAAAAACATACATTTATTTGACGCAAAATGACAATCTATTTTTCTAACTAAAAGAAAAAGGAATTTTCCATTTGGAGAAGAAGAAAACAAACATATATCTCTGGAAAAAATTAAGAGACCACTTAACATTGATTTCCCAATGTTAAGTGGTCTCTTAATTTTTTCCAGAGCTATATAGTATATATACGCATAGATCTCACACAAATTAAGATATCTTTGAAAACAAGACTATCCTACGTCCTTTTAAAGTAAATGTATCCTGTTTTAGGATGTTGACATATTTTCAGTAGAAAACAAGACAAAGTACAACAAACTGGGTGTGTATGTTTAGTACCAGTATTTCCTCTGTAGATTTCACTTCCTGAAGAGACGTGCATCCAAGATGCTTCAGAATCTTTGTCATTTCCGTTTTTTTCCCTACAGCTCAAAGAAAGGACATCTCCCTGTGTGGATATGCTAGTGCGAGCATGCAAAAGTATTTGGCGTGTGAGTGTATGGCCTCATGGACTTCCTTGTTATAGCCCAACAAGTCATCATTAGCTTTGTCTGTCTTGCTCCCCAAATCAACACAGGAAATGAACCATCTGCTGTTTCTTGTGACCACATAACACGCACATACACACCCTTCCGCAGCCAGGTCCCCCCTCCATCCTTCCCAAATCTCCAATCTTGTGTTTCCTTGCTCCTGTCAAGGCAGCTTCAATTACATCCCTCCCTCCAGCTTATGTCTTGGGTGGATTACATGCGCTCACTGTGGGCTGGCTGTATGTAGGCTATGTTGGGCTTACTTCTCTAACACCCTGCCTAAAGACAATGCTGCTCTTGCTCCCCTACAGTGGGGGGGGTGGGGGTGGGGGTTGGGTAAGTCGGGATCTGGGAATCAGGGGCAAATTTTCTGGCGAGGATGGTGTCCTCGAGCACATTGCCACGATGGCAACTTTACGCTTTACCACAACATGAACACAGCAGTCGGTCGGCAGCATCACACAATTGTACATCCCAGCGAAGTGCCCAAAATGAGAACTGGAAACACGCCACAATCATGTCAATGTACACTGTGCAACCTCAGATAATTGGATCAACAATAGTACTTTATCAAGGGAGGAAAGTGTTTATAGTCTTTCAGAATAAGTTTGAAATCCCAAGTTTCTGCACCCAAAAATATTATAATGATAATAAAAAAAAGAATGCGTGACATTTTTGCTCATGTTCACTTTTGAAAATCTACCAAGCTGCCAAGAAGCTAATTAGATTTAGCTTAGGGCTGTTTCTGCCAGCTACATTCTTTTGTAGCGTTTTTTTTTTGTATGCGTTAAAAAGACTTGGCTGGTAATAGATTTTCATGAGCATTTAGCATTAGAAACAACATGGCTACTTAAATCTGTATTTTCACCATAAGAATCTGTACTTTTTTGTTTTGTTTTTCTTTGGACCTACTGATGAAACATGACAGTAGTGTCATTTTTTAAACACTTTTTATGTCTTAGTAATGGTTTCATAGTTTTTGTCTTTTAGTAAAAAAAAATCCTTCAATTTTAATTTGTTAATTTAATTTAATACAAATAGTTTTAGTTTTAATTTAGGTGACATAATATGCATGTGTGTGTATATCACTGATTCTTGAGATAAGGGACAAAACATGTTTTAGAAGTTAGTTTTTATTATTTAATAATGCATTCTTTTAAACTGATATATTTGTAGACAAAGGTCTCAGCTAATGAACCATGTAAGGGAACAGGTTTTTCTGAATATGTACTTTTTTGGGGGGAAAAATTTACATTTATTTACTTCCTAGCTTAATGTGTCTCAACTCCGTCTGACGCATTAAAAAGCTTGCTATTTTAATTTAATCCATCCAACAACAGTGTAAAGTCTTCCATTATGTAATAATGGTGTTCAGTAAAGGAGCTAAGTGATAAAATACATTCTCTAAATTTTCTTTTTCCTGGGTTGGGTTATTATGAACAATACAGTTCCTAAATTCCTTAATTCTCTACCCTCCTTTTTAATATTAAACATACTTAACCAAAGTTTTTAGGTAAATCAGACATAATAACATAATGTAGTTCAATTGATGTTTTAATATTTTAACACAATAAATTAACAGAAACCTTCATCTGACATCAATTTTCATACATTTTATTTGTGCCTGACCTGCAAGACTTAAGCAATGGGAAACTAGCATGTTCGCTATCTATAAAGTCCATTACATCAGGGTTTGCTATTGCTGTGATCTCATGTGAGTGACAGGTTGTTAAAAAAAGATGTGTACAAATTAATTATTTGTAGTAAGAAAGATTAAGATTAAAAAATATAAAAAAATTAAGATGTTATGTATATAAGGGCATGTAAATCAGGCCAATGTATATATGTAAATATAATCATGAAACAACATTAGAATAATTCCCCATATGCAAAAATATGGTTTAAATATGTACATTATTTAAGAATAAATATGTCCTGAGTATCCAGATTTCCTTTAGATGTAACTTTTTAAGTTTTTTATTTTGATGAATTTCATTATTTTTATTTAATTATTTTTAACATAAATATGGCTTTTGTGTATAGGACATGTTTTGTCCCTTATCTCAAGGGTCAGTGATTCTATGTACACCGATCAGGCATAACATTATGACCACTGACAGGTGAAGTGAATAACACGGATTATCTCTTCATCACGGCACCTATTAGTGGGTGGGATAAATTAGGCAGCAAGTAAACATTTTGTCCTCAAAGTTGATGTGTTAGAAGCAGGAAAAATGGGCAAGCGTAAGGATTTGAGCGAGTTTGACAAGGGCCAAATTGTGATGACTAGACAACTGGGTCAGAGCATCTCCAAAACTGCAGCTTTTGTGGGGTGTTCCTGGTCTGCAGTGGTCAGTATCTATCAAAAGTGGTCCAAGGAAGGAACAGTGGTGAACCGGCGACAGGGTCATGGGCGGCCAAGGCTCATTGATGCAGGTGGGGAGCGAAGGCTGGCCCGTGTGGTCCGATCAAACAGACGAGCTACTGTAGCTCAAATTGCTACACAAAGAAGTTAATGCTGGTTCTGATAGAAAGCTGTCAGAATACACAGTGCATCACAGTTTGCTGCGTATGGGGCTTCATAGCCGCAGACCCGTCAGCTTGCCCATGCTGACCTCTGTCCAGCGCCGAAAGCTCCAACAGTGAGCATCAGAACTGGACCACGGAGCAATGGAAGAAGGTGGCCTGATCTGATGAATCATGTTTTCTTTTACATCACGTGGATGGTCGTGTGCGTGTGCGTTGCTTACCTGGGGAACACATGGCATCAGGATGCATTATGGGAAGAAGGCAAGCCAGCGGAGGCAGTGTGATGCTTTGGGCAATGTTCTGCCATCCATGTGGATGTTACTTTGACACGTACCACCTACCTAATCATTGTTGCAGACCATGTACACCCTTTCATGGAAACGGTATTCCCTGCTGGCTATGGCCTCTTTCAGCAGGATAATGCGCCCTGCCACAAAGCAAAAATGGTTCAGGAATGGTTTGAGGAGCACAACGACAAATTTGAGGTGTTGACTTGTCCTCCAAATTCCCTAGATCTCAATCCAATCGAGCACCTGTGTGATGTGCTGAACAAACAAGTCTGATCCATGGAGGCCCCACCTCACAACTTACAGGACTTAAAGGATCTGCTGCTAACATCTTGTTTCCAGATACCACAGCACACCTTCAGGGGTCTAGTGGAGTCCATGCCTCGACGGGTCAGGGCTGTTTTGGTAGAAAAAGAGGGACCAACACAATATTAGAAAGGTGGACACATACTTTAAATGATTTGCATTAGCTCTTTCTACATTTTTCATTGTTACTTTTTCTAGTCATTTTAATTGCTGTCATAGTGCAACTTTTTTGTGTGCGTTATCATTGTCAAAATAAAAGAACACTGTCATTGAACGTTTTTTTTTTTTTTTTTTTACATATCAGTTGTTGTTGTTTTTTCATTATAGTGTGCTTATATTGTGTGTGTTTTTGTTGTTGTCAGTGGTGTAATTACTTGTGTATCTTAAAATAAATCCCTAATAAGACATCATTCCCCTCCTCCAGGCCTTAAAGACGAGGTATGTTTGGGTTTTGACTTCTCAGTCTGACCCTCAGTTATCTGCTACTGATCCTTCTGTTGCGTGTCAGTCAATAGCCTACAGCCTGATTTTCCATTAGATGAGACCCCTGACATTTAGAAATGGGTAAGCAAGCAGGAGGACTTGAATGAAAACAACAAGAGGTGGGGGTTGATATAACTAGATCTTAACCATAAAATCTTATCTTTGTTGTAGCCGTAGCACAGCGGTTAGCACACATGCTTCTGATGTGCTTGTCATGCAGGACTGAATCCAGATCACATTCCTTCTCTCTCCCTAATCTTTTCTGGTCACTGTCTTTTGTCTCTGTTGGATAAAAGGAAAATTTGCATGGAAAATTTGCAATTGCATCCATGCTAGTTTTAGACTTTATATGTAAGTAACAGGAGTTTCAAGCAGCACTTGTTACCACAAGAAGGAAAGGAATTACATATGACTTTATCATCCATTCCAGCATGAGCGGATTTACCATTTAGCAACCTCTCCACAGTCACTGGGCAGAGTAAATGGAACAGAGATGCAACACATTAGAACTGTGACACTTTTGACCAAATCTCCTATAATGCCTAAATAGTAAAGCTCATCTCCTAATCTATTTGATAAAGAACTGCTGGTTCTTCATGGGTTTGGGATTTATCCCTTATCCTGTTGGATCAAAGTGCCATGAAACTCTTAAAATCCAAGTAATACTGCTCGTATATCTATGCATTTGTTAATCTCAGCAGTAAAAGGACACACTATATGAAGAAATAGAAACATTGCTGCTTTGTTATAAATTTCTTTGTTGCGGTTGTGTGTACAATCCTTGTTTGGCACTTTTGTGAGATTCACATATTGCTTTTACACTGCAAAAAAAAAAAAAATGTATGTAGTACAATATCTTTTTTTAACCTGTTTTTCAGGGGGGAGGGGGTACACTTTGCTGCCAAAAAAGCTATTTTTTTTGTTTCATCTGACCATAGAACCCATCTCTTTGACTCAGAGCTGTTATCTTGGAAAAAGGAGGTTGCAAAAAGTATTAAATAAAAGGGGGCAAATAATTGTTCCCAATGTGTTTTGGAGTAAAACATTTATTTCATAATGTGATTTACCCCCCACTTTCAATTCTTTTACTTCAATGAAAGGTTAGATTTTTGCTAATTTTTTTAATAAAATATCAAAAGGATTAACAATGCAGATTTATTTTTTACAGCCATGTTTGATCATATTTAACAAGGGGGCAAACACTTTTTCACACCACTGTATATATATATATTTATATATAGTGCTGTCAAGCAATTAAAAGAATAACTAATTAATCACACATTGTAATTAATCATGATTAATGTTTTTAATATTTTTATATTGTAATAATTTTACAGTTACTCTCCAAATTAATGAAGAAACAACTTAAAGACAGTATATTTTAAATATGTGTTGTAATGGCATCTTTTTATGAATGAAGGCCAGTATCACTGATACTAATACTGATACTGATGTCTCTATGATGTCTCTAGATTTTTTAAACATTAAGGATAGATATTCAACATTAAAGTATAATTGAAAGTTATATCAATTTTCAACATTTATTAATCTTTAAAAAAATAACAAGCTTTAATTTAAGTGAACTTAAAATAATCTTCACATAAACCCATTATAATGAATGTCATTATTACCTGTTCCTACCTGTTAGACATATACAGAAATGTAATAAAGTTATCAAACAGCTTTCTTAAAGGGCATATTGCAGGTTAAATTTAAAAATATATATATATATAACCTTGTATGAAAATACCATATGGTAAACCAAAAAGGTAATGCAGGATTTAAAATGTTTTAAAAAGACATAAGAGCACAAATTTAGTAGATAAAGTGGCCGTTTCTTTGGCTGTTTGTAAAAAACGCTTTTTTTTCCAACATCGCGTCATATTACGTCACGAGAGGGAGTCGTTTGCCGGGCTCTGCGTTGGCTCAGTGCAGAATAGGTTGGTATTCAGTACGATTCTGTGTATTTTTGGTAGTTTTTCTATTTCAATTTATCATTGTCATGGTAAATTATTGTGTCCAGCCTGTCAGGACATCGAGTCCACAGGTTTCCTAAAAAAAAAAAAAGTTAGAAAAACCTGCATGGTGGCGTTTTGTGCAGGTGAAGAGACGGACTTTACTTCTGCATCTGCTTCGAAACACGCGGTGGTGTGTATAGTGTTCACTTTAGACCGGAGGATTATCATCCCGGCGATAATCCTTTAGGTGAGTGTATACAGTACTGTGCAAAAGTCTTAGGCTCGCTAGTATTTTTACACACAAAAAGTGGGTTTAAGCCAGTTATTTATATCTTTTGCTGTAGTGTGTCAGTAGGAAATATCAGTTTACATGTATAAGTTAATTGCCATTAATTTTAATAATCCAGTGAGATTTTTGTATGCATAAAGAGTCTGACAATAGTCTCTATGCTCCACATGGAGATCTGATCTCATCTTCATTGAGTCTGTCTGTGATTACATGAAGAAACATAAAAAAACTGAGATGGACTAAATCCAGAATAACTGTGGCAACGTCTCCAAGACACTTGAAGAAACCTACCTGCAAAACTACATGAATAGGTGTAGGAATAGATGCAGGTGACAAAAGCCGTTTTAAACGCAAAGGGTGGTCACCCCAAATATCGATTTGATTTAGTTAATAGAAGTTAATTCATAAATAAAAGCTATTTATGTTATTATTTTTGACAGCATTCTCACTTTAAAGCATTCTGACAAGTGCCTAAACTTTTCACAGTACTGTAGTTTTGCAGGTAGGTTTCCTCAAGTGTCTGGGAGACGTTGCCTTAGTTTTTCTGGATTTAGTCTGTCTCAGTTTTTTCTGTTTCTTCATGTAATCACAGACAGACTCGATGATGGTGAGATCAGACCGGCTGCTATCAGACTTCTTGTGCATAAAAAAAAAAAAATCTCTCACTTGATTATTACAATTAATTGCAAAATGAATGTTTGGAAATGTAAACTGATATTTCCTACTGACACACTACAGTAAAAGATATAAATAACTGGCTTAAAAACATTTTTCGTGTGAAAATACCAACTTGACTAAGACTTTTGCACAGTACTGTATATACAGTATATATATATATATATTTCAGCAGCCATTTCTCCAATATTTATTGGTGCTCAAGAAACATTTCTTAATAATATCAATGTTGAAAACACTGGTTATTGTTATGGAAACCGTGATTCACTTTATTAATTAATTAAAAAAATAGGATTGCTAGACTAATAAACTGTGTATGAATATCATGTTAACCTTCATGTGAAATCTGTCTCTTCCGAATGCCTTCATCCTCATCTTCCTCACTTCTTAGGCTCCTGTGGAGCATCTTGTCGTAGTTAAAACGTTTACCACCTACTTCCCGTCGAGGGACCCCTACTGTTCCTAAAGCCCTTTTTCTATAGCTTGCCTTGAGACGTTTCTGCGACGCAGGGGGAGCCTCTTCCTATCTGTCAGGGACCTCTCTACACTGCCTTCTTGTCCATATGGCTGCACAAGGGAGCTTTGGATCTTCTCTTCCTCCCTCTCAGAAGATGCAAGGGCCCACACTGAGCCAACATGCCATCCTTTTCACATATCACAGGCCTTGTAAACCATTCTGAGAAATAATAATGAGAGCGAGAGAGAGGGGGAGAAAAGAAAAGATAGGAACAGTCACGGGTTGGCGGGAAAAAAAAGAGTAACTCACACCCGCTTGTCCCCTGGTTTCCTCTATACCACTAAAGTGAATGCGCCGAGCGTTGCTGTATTATTCTGTTTTAATGCGTTATATTGGATCCAGACAGGACAGATTGACTAAGCCTCACCCAGGGAATAAAGCTCGTCTCTCTATTTTCTTTCCGCCAGCCCCCTTCCCCCATCTTTTTTCCTCTCTCTGTGGGGATTTTCAAAAAATATACTCTCCGTTCTACTGTATCTCTCTCGCTGGCTGAGCCGCGGCACATCTTAATTAGCGGTTTTATGGCTTTCCTAAGTTTCAGTTCTTATTGCTTTGCGCTTATTTTATTTAAAAGCCATAATGGAAGCCAATTTTCCCAGTTTGGCTTTGAGAGAGGGAAAAAAGCCATTTATAAGAACATCATCAACAACATAATGTTATGAAGGTAGTCATGGAGGCCCCTGCACTGGCAAAAGGGAAAATTGCATTGTCTCTTTTGTGGCGTACTAATCAACGCTGAGCATGTGGGACGCTGATGGTTTTGTTTGTCTCTGATGTTGTCAGGTTCACCTCGCTGTGCCGGATGGAGCAGATTACAGCCGCTGCCGCTGTATATTACAATAGGTCAGACGTACAAAATGTGCATCTTTTATTTTTAATGCCTTATGAATATTTAACTGTGGGGGTCAAGTCACAAGAAAAAAAGTGAGTGTAGAAATCAATAAATTGGATTTTTAAATGGATTGCAGTGTAAGACACAGGGTCTCTAAGAGAGACAGAGACTGGAAAATAAATCAGGAGAGAGAAAGAACTGGAAAATTACCTGATGGTTAATCGCTTGAGATGCGTGCCAGGTAAAATTAACAGCAAATTTGTGATGCTTGCCTGCGCGATGGTGTATTTTTGCTCAAATTTTTGATTTCTCTGTGCATGTCTTGTGGATTTGAGCCAGTAGTTGACTATATAACATGTTTGTTGTTCATGAATGTGTTTATGCGTGGTGGTGAGACAGCCACACACACACACACACACACGTTGTCATGCCCATAAATTAAATTCTGCAGATGGAAAACATGAAACACAAATAAATGTGGTGCTATGAGAGGATGTGTGCCAGCATGCTTTTAGCTCGTGGCGGCTTTTCCCTTTTCCCTCTTCACTATCTCATATTTTAAAAGTGAGAATCAGGCGAACCTATCGATGCTAGGCTTTGGCTAGGCAAACAGTGATTCCTCACGGTACCCTGTCCTGCGCGGTGAGGTGTTAGCTAGCAAGCGATAGTGCCATTCTGCATGCGGCTTTGAAAGGACCAGAGCCCAAGGCGAGCTAAACATACTCCATCATCCCTAAGCTCCAGGTTCCAGCACGCCACAGATATGGGGGAATAAAAGCAATGGGAAGGGAAAGCGAAAAGTAGGAGAGGTCGTAAGGGTCAGAAAAAGTGAAATAAACAAGGACGAGGGTTAGAAAATTGGAACGGAGGGGCAAAGATAGATGGCTTGCAAGTGAGGAGGTAACCTAACCTGACTGCTAGACCTTTGTTTACAGGAAAAATGCAGTCCGAGGATGATATGGCGCTCGGATTGAAGCCAGACGCAGAGCGAGAGAGACCTACATGGCTGGCAGCTGTTGATGAGTGCGGCTTATGGGCATTTCCAATTCATCTGTAAAGCGAAGGGTTCAGATGTTCGGTTCACCACAGGCAGGTAGAGCGACGGAGCGCACTTATCTGACACCCTCCTCCCTCTCTCTTCACCTAGCCCTTTTTTTATTGGTGATCTAACCTGCAATGAGGAGATAAAGGCAGGCTGGCTTTTTCCATAAATGCACTTATCAGAGCCCAACAAGCTCTCCAACACTTGTTTGACTGACAGCCCCGCTATTCGAGATTCCACAGGCATCCGATTCCTCCACTTTGCGTGGACACACATGCACAAACGCACACACGGTTGCCTCTCGCATTGGTCTTGACAGGGTTTCGCCGCTTACGTGCATGGACGCGGGGGTGGTTGAGAACTAGTACAAATACTCAACTAATCACTGTCAAATTAATAAAGAAGTGTCTTCATTCAAGCGTGTGACACTTTTCAGAAATATGGTACAAAAAATAAATTATTGCTTATATTGAGTAATAATAACTGTAACAGATGTCAGTGAAAGGAGGTGCCGAAGCTTCAGAACCTCACATTTTAAAATTAATTTATTATTGTATTACATTATATATTTATTTAGTGTAATTTTCAAACAATAACCATTAAAATAACATTAACAATAAATAGGGAAAATGTATGCATTTTAAAAATGTAATTGATAATTAATAACTCATTTTAAAACACTAGAATGGGTGAAAGATTGGCACAGTTATATTGATCTGTCATTCAATAGGGGGTAGTTGGTTTTGTAGGTACTGATTAATTTATTTTCCTATAGATGAATAAATAAAATCAAAAACATATTTTCTCTTTTAGTTACTTGCAGGGTTGATTGGTTGAGCTTGATTAATGCAACAATTTTTTGTATTACATGCGGTAAAAGGGTTGTGCACAAAATGTGGGACATATCTTTGTCAGAGTTGTTTTTGTAACTTGTGTTTGATTTGTTCCTTTGTTCAGTTTCCCACCATTTCTTTGTTTCTATGGTTAACTTCATTAATTAGTTCAGTTCAGCTGTTTAGTCAAGTACCTTGTTTGTGTTAAGTTACACCTTTACCTGCAGTCTTTGTCCAGTCACTGTTGTGTTAGTGTGTGTTTCTTTGCCTGTCTGCCTGTTCCTGAGTATCATAATTAAATAAATAAAAAATCTTCTGATTCTTTAGTTTGTTTACTAAGACAACCACACCGTTTTTATTTTATTTTATTAATTTTTTTATTATTTTATTTTATTTTATTTTATTTTATTTTATTTTATTTTATTTTATTTTATTTTATTTATCACTTCTGAGGTGAGACAGCCCAAAATCCCTGTTCAGGTGGATACAAGTGTTTGGTGTATTTTCAAGCTACGTTTCATGCTACATTAATTTAATATTACATACGTTTCACAAACTATTAGGTCTCACAACAATGTGGGATTTGTGCTTTTAAAAAGTCATGGAACATCAAAGTATACCATATACGTGGCAGGTCACGCAAACACCCAACCGTAAAAACATTCATTATGGGTATACGGACAAATAAGAGCCCTTTACTTTCAGGAGCGGAATAAAATGCAGTGAGAAGTCAGGCAGCCAATAAGGAAATCAAACAGAGAAAATGAAAACCTGAAGAACGACGCTTTCACCTGCCCAACTTATCAGCATGAATTTTTCATCAGTCTAGTGCTGCTATATTACCTCAGAGTCTTTAGCCATCTACTCAATAAGAGTCCTCATATTTCATCTACGCATCTCGGCATTGAGAAGATGCTTTTATAAACATAGCCCTCTCACGTGCAGACAAAGAGTCTTATTCAATCTGACCACTACATCCAGTTTATTGTGCTTACTCGCAACCCACTTTTAGCAGAAAGGTTACATATGGAGCAAAAGTGCATTATATTAGGTTCAGTATTTTGTGGTTACACGCTGAACTTGTTATCGAGTCTCTAACCGATGTTGTCTAGGTCCAGGTTCTGACCCGACCCCTCAAGTCTTATGAATTATGCTTATCTACAGTTTTGTTCTGGGTCAGTGTTGTCTTTTATAATATGCTCCAGTGCTGCTAGATTAACTCATTTTGAAGGCATCACTGAGTTAAATAGGAAACCAATAGTAGAACTAATTCATAAAAGGTCTAGTTTTACAGCTCTAATGTGCAATGTTGTAAAATTTCAATGCCCCTAACTGAAAATGCTGTGTTTTTCCACTACAGGGATTTTCGCTAAGGATATACGCCACCGCTCCGACCAGCCTGGGGCCACGCAGGCCAAAACTCCATCAACAAGACATTTCTGTGGTCTTGAGAGTTTTCCAAACGTAAACCACGATATTGAGCTTCCCACCCTGATAACGAGTCCTTTATAGTCTCGCTGTAATTTACATCCGTGCGAATGCTTGAGCGTGCTGAATTAAATTAGTCCAAGGAATTTAAATAACAAGAAACCGTTGCTCTAAAACGAATTCCAAGAACATAATTTTCTGCTCTTCTGCACCGTTAGGATTCTGAATGCAGAAGGATGGAGGAGGATGTATTTATGAGTACGAGGTGAAGGTGAGTGAAGGTTTTAGTGGACGCTCTGAGGTGTTGAGTTTAGCGGGTCTCATGTTTATTTTAGTCTCACATAGCCTTGTGTGCGTCACGCCCAGAATCCGAAAGCCAGTCATTCTTTATTCCGACTGCAAGCCACAAGCATTAGCATGTGCATCTCACCATTTCATATATAAAATATAAGCTGGAAAGGTAGCATTGCAGAAGTGTTCTCCAAGATGTGCATCTCTCAATCATCATTTCAGGTTCAAAAGGTATCAAAATATTGCTTTCCAGAGGGAAACGTGGCGTGTGCGTCACAGACCCCATTCTCAGTATCGTTAATAGCGTTATCCTAATGGGTTTTTGGAGCTCACAAATCTGTTACATTCATTATTCTTTTAGTGCCCGGCCCTTATGTTACCAGACTCCCACCAGCTGCCGGGCCTTGACGGCACTGGGCTGATGTTCAGACAGACGGAAGGGGAAAAAATAAAAAAACTCACCCCTTCCAACCTACTGTTTATTTAGATGGAGATAGAAATCACTGCAGAATGATACACAGATATTCCCCAGACTGAGCAGGTGTTCATCACACGTGGCTTCTGAGTTTTTAATATATGTATTTCTACTTTGCGGAGGTGAGTTTGCATGCAGATGGTTCCAACCTTGGGAACGAACTAGATTTCACTGGTTTTGGCCACCTCCAATTAAGACCCCCAGTGACCATGCGAGTGTGCTCAAAAAACTTAATGTAGGAGCTGTGTTTAAAATAAATAAATAAAATAGAATAGACAAGTAGGCCTGTATCCCCAGGTGTGGTTTGGTCTCTTGATCCTGTGCATTCGGTGTTAGCTGGGATTTTTCAAACGCCGCTGATGGTCTCTTTTTCACAGCTGCTATGGCGTTTAAGTAAAGTGAAAACAAGCGGCCCGCGGCTCTTGGGAATGAGTGTTAATCTGTTATTTTGCTACACCTGTTTTGGGTGGTAGATGAACATATGGGCTCTTCGGAAAAAGAAAAAAAAATCTTTGGTTGGAGAAATTTTATTCAGGATATTTGTAGGATGCTTTTATTTATCTATTTATGCATTTTTTTGTGAGGGTGAATGAGTAAACAGACAGTTTTTCCTGTATCACATGCTATTTACTGGCAACAAGACAGTAACAGTAGAAGCAGCATTTTTAATCAAGACCATCGTGTTTTACAGGCTTTGTGTTGACAGAGATATGCATTATAAGACAAGAAGCTGAGCTTTACAGAATCTGTTAATTCAACAGTCGCTTGTCTGTGAGAGTGTCATTAAACCGTTGGTTGCTTCAAGGCACCGCTCCTGCAATAAGATAGAAAACGGCTTCATGTGGTATAATGGTATACATGACCTTATGGTCAAAAACCTGGTTTGCTGATTAACGAGATTGCAGACTTATCCAAAATACAGTGACCTCCAAAATAATTATTTATGGCAAACTTCAAATATCTGAATATTCAAATAGGTATATTCAGAATTAAAATGCATTAGGACAATTTTTGCTTGGCAAACAGTAGTGGAAAGTAGATGTAAGTTATGAGAAAAGTTTTAACGTTGTTTGCAGATTACACTTGATATTTTATCAGTTATGCCAGGGGTTCCCAAACTTTATCAGCCAAACTCCTTAGATGTAAAACATTTACTTGAAGTACTTGAGATTTTAAGGTAATATTTCAGTAATCTAACAGCACATTTGCTTGTTTGCGGTTCTCTGATGTCAATAATAATAATAATAATAATAATTTATTAATATTATTATTAGTATTATTTTTATTATTAGTAGTAGTATGTTTTAACTCTAATTACAAAAATGAAGACAGAAATATATTACTATTGTAAATTAGAATTGTATTATAAAATATAATTTGCAGTGCATCAAACTAGTTGTTATTTAATTATAATTTGATTTTAATTTAATTGATAATCGTACTAAGCTATATCACGATTATCTTGTATTTATTTATTTTAATTTTACCTTCAATTGAATTAATTATTAGCTTTTTATCAACTTACAAATCCCCTTACGAACCCCCTTTTGGGAAACGCTGATCTATGCAATGGAAGGCATACATTTTTTTTTAGGTTTCGATTATTATTCAGAGCCGTACCCGAGTCTGAATAAAAAAGGTGGCTTGCAGCAGTATAAGGGAAAGTTACCTTTAAAAGTAATGCATTATAATATTGTGAAATGTAATTGCTTCACTTAGTTACTTTTTATGGAAAGTAATGCGTTACATTACTTTTGTGTTACTTTTTCTCACCTGGGCTGGGCTTGCTTGTTTTTTTAATAACAACAAGAAAAGTTTTTTGGCAAATGTAAAGGCCCTTTCACACCAAAAGTGAAACGAATAAGCCTCAGGCTGAAAAAAATGGCGCAGTTAAAAAAAAAAAGAAAAGAAACTAACATAAACATGATCGTGACAGACTCACCAACAGTGGTATACAGGAAACAATACTAGACAAAGACACATGGCAAACATGAGGGCTTAAATACACAGAGACTGATGACTAGCAAGGAACACCTTGAACCAATGACAAACCAGAACTGATGAACACATGACAAAAACAACCAATGAGAACATGAGGACAAGGGAATCACATGACAATGTAGCACATGGCAGATTCACATGACAAACTGGAACACATGACAAAACCAGGAACAGGACAATGAGCATAAATACAAAGACATGAACACAAACAAAACCCAAAACCTTGACATATCCCCGCCCCCTATATGGCCGGCTCACGACACCCACCAAAACCAAAACTATACAAAACAGTCCAGGATGGTGGTGGAGCAGAGGTGGTCTTGGGGGAGGGATGGTGGGCCAGGCCCGTGCAGGGGGACAGGACATGGACCCTGTCAAGGCAGAGACGGGCCTGGAAGCATTGGCGGACCTGGGCCGTGGAGCATGGGTGGACCTGGGCTGTGGAGCATGGGCGGACCTTGGCCGTGGAAGCCATGGCGGCGCAGGCAGTTCAGGAAGCCATGGTGGTGCAGGAAGTTCACGGGACCATGGCGGTGCAGGAAGTTCAAGGGACCATGGCGGTGCAGGCAGTTCAAGGGACCAGAGAGGCATAGCCTCCGTGGCCTTAACCAGGTACCTACTGCCTGTAATATAATAAAGTGCATTTCACTGTTTTTATTAATTTTGAGTAATACTGAATCTGTTTTTGTGCAAGTGAGATAAGTAAATGCATGTTCACATTTAGTCTAGAACTACAATAACCATCATGCGCACACAATGCCTCTGCACTTACTCACGATTTCTCTCAACAAGGGGACAGGAGAGCTGTCAGTCAATAAATAGAAAAACAAATGAACTTCCATTCCTTATTTGAAAAAGTAAAAAGTTTAGTAGTTACTTGGAAAAGTAATCTGATTACATAACTCAAGTTACTTGTAATGTGTTACCCCCCAACACTGGTCTGGTGTACGGTGCATGTGAACTCTGGTACAGTTTGATGCTGATATGGACGCAATCATACTAAATCGTGGAAGTGAACCTCTATAAATGACGTATGATTTGATAAAACTATTGCTGTGTCCGAAATTGAATACTTCCTTGCTATCTAGGATGCGAAAAAAAGTACTCCAACAGAGTAGTATGTGCGAATGTCCCCCGACAACTACTTCCGTTGAGATTCTGAAGTGTGGATGGGCACTTTATTATCCCATGAGGCCACGGGAGAGGATTTATGAATGGAAGTGAAGCAGCGCAACTGAAGCTGGTAGGTCATGTGACAGTAACAACATGGCGGATGTAGAATGTTCGAATTTCATTCAAACTTGTAAAATTAGGATAAGAAAAGTGTGAGCCAGGAAATAAGGTTTAAAAAAAGTAAAGAAAAAAACACGAGCGATCTCTCTCTCTCTCAGCTGTTAGAAGCAAGGCGGGCAGATTTAATGCAAGCGCACAGTAATAATGTACTTGTATTTAAATAATATATTTCAAATCAGCAACAAAATCTCGGGTGAACTGTCACATAAATGTTTTCTATGATGCTCAAATTGCGTAAAACAGCTAATATTGCAGGTTGCTCCAGCTAGCGCATGTGCAGTCTCAAGCGCGTGTCATGTTTCTATGGCAACCCGAGCTTCCGCTAATGACTTTAAAAATAATATGAATGAACCGTCTTGTTTAATCTTAAAGTTTAGGTGGTCAGACTCACAGAGAGGATAGCAAATAAATAATGCGAACGTCAGCAGCCATGGCACCGAACGAGCAATCGTTATTAGTTCAAAAGTGCAAACAGTCAAATTTATTATGCGAGTTAACTCGAGTCGAAATGCAAATCTGCAAAGTTGCGTTTGTCATCCGTCACCATGACATAAAGTGGACTTTTACAGCTGAAATGATGAGTGAACTAAGCATGCTTGGAATAACAAGAGAAGAATAACATGGATAGAACTTTTTTCTTGGCAAGGATTGTAATGCACCACAATTAGGAAGGGAGACGACGGCTATAGGTAGGCCAAGACAAAAAGTAATATTTTTTCTCTCGGATCTGCACGCGTCCGGGTCCGGTTCCGTGTACCATCAATGGAACCTTTCCATTGTACAATGGAAATTGTTTTTAGAAATAAAAATTCCAGTAATGAAAACACGGTTCCAACGGAACCAACCCCTACTCAGTATGTGATTTCGGACGCAGCATATGTGGTTGTGTGTGTTCTCACTTACTTTCCTGACAACCGTGACTGACACACGGCAAGCAGAGGGAATGTATATCTAATTTCTACTGGACTCCTGCATTTTTTTAGAACACAGTACATTTGCGGCTGACACTTTGAAAACAAAACCAAATGTTCAAAAAGCAAGACATAAAAGTAAGGTGAGGAATGCTATGCATTTTAATGCCTTCTCCTGCGTCATCGTTAGCAAGCAACAAGGGGTAAACAGCTTCTGCTTTGATGATGTAAACGCACCACAGTTCACACCCAAATAATGTAATGTGAACACAATCCAGCGGGAGCAGGGGGAGGGGGGAGCAATCGAACTCTGGTTGTGTGAAAATACCCTAAAGTCCGCTAACATTTTCGGAGGCCACTTTATGGAGATCATGCTTCATATTTATTGCGTTTTGTAGACAATGACCATTTCATTCTGCTCCCTAGATCTGTAAACATGATTTCAGGCACTGGCAAGAGTCTTGATCCACCAGACATTGGGACACTACTTTCCTGCTCCACAATTACCTGGTCGCACCTCAGTGAATGTTGAATGTTTCAGTGCACTGAATGAAAATGGGCCCTATTTTAACATTCTGAGCGCGTGGTCTGAAGCGCATGGTGCAGGTGCACTTAGGGCATGTCCGAATCCACTTTTGCTAGTTTAACAACAGAAAGAAATGGTTGGTGTGTCAGGTGCATGGTCCAAAAGGGTTGTACCTAGTCTCTTAATGAGTCATGGGTGTGTTTTGGGCATAACGTGCAATAAACCAAACAGAATAAACTCATCTCCCATTCCCTTTAAAAGCCAGTTGTGCTTGCATCTGGCGGATTGCTATTTAAATGGTGGAATCTGTAAGCGGAAAGACTGAACGCTTCTCCAGAGAGGAATCCTTTTATTTTTTATATTCAAAAATGTTTGTGTGCTGCTGCGCGTCCCTGTGTGTGTAACAAGCAGAGTGTACGCGCGTTGTGCACCCGCCTATAGGCGCACATTACTAACGTGACTTTAAATAACACGAAAAAAACTGAGTTTGTTGGTCAATGGTGCAGTCGTTTTCAGTAGCCTCAAAATAACAACGTGCCAACAATGCGCCTGAACACACCTGGCTTTCAGACCAGCACGCCCATTGGCGAACAGATGGGCATGAGTGCATTTGCTATTTAAACAACGTGGCACTGGACGTGAAAATGATAACTGCGTTGGGCTGAAATTATCAAAAAACACTTGCTTGGATTTGGGCCTGGCGTCGCATTGTGCCCAAGCGGCAACCTTAAGTGACTTAAACTTCAATTCATCGACTTCAAAAAGGAGCAGAATCTCATTGAGCCCCATGTTAAAATGCCCAACTATACAGCAGAAAAAAAACATGTTTATAGCCTGGTACAAATTGTGGTTTTGGTCTATACAGCTAATTTTGTCCTTCATGACAACTGTGAGGGGGCTGAATTTTTTTTATAACTCATTCGTTTACATTATATAAAGCCTTAATGTTCGGCATAATTAAGGGCGTGGCCACTTTGAGTGACAGGTGGATTGTCGTTTGTCTGCTGTCTGTTTTCTGGGCTGCCAAGATGGCAACGGCCGACTTTGAGGCTTCAAAACTGCGCTTCAGAAACCTACGGGTGACATCACGGACATAGGGCCCAATGAGAACATTGTAGAAATGGCCAGTGCACCAACCATTGAACTAAGAAGCTGACTGAGACACACTCAACCAAGGATTAAATGATTGACATATAGTGTATTGACAAAATGGGATTTGGGCTGGAAGTTCCAAGGTTGAAGGTTGAGCAACCTAGATAGTTTGCTCAGTTGTAATTGTCTTTGATAGCAACATTTAATAACTTGTGCTTCGGGGGCCTGTCCCGTCAATAAGTGTAACATAAATCAGTGAAGTAGTTTTCTAATATATAAGTTTCACATTGAGTCTGAGATAAATGTCAGTCGCTGGGCTGATCCGCAGCCATCCATCTCTCTGAATGAGCTGACGTGCTGTCATTTCACCTGCCCCTGTGAAAGTAGATGCTGGGGGTTACAGCATGACTATATATCACTAACTGTTCACTCATTGACATTGATTATGTGGTATAACGTTACAAATCGTACATATCATGTGGTATAATGCGACATATCTTCTCATTGCTGTTGTTTTATGCTGTTCATCTGTGGTGTCTAGTTTAACCAAGACTGCTGAGGTTCTCTCAATATTTACTGTCTACTTCTTTTTACATTTCTATAACATGTGGTGTTGGACAAGATACTCAGAAAATGTGAACCAAAATTGTTGTAGAAACAAATTTCGTTCACAAATTACTAGTAAATTTCACAATAACAGACATTTTTAAACATTTTAAAGATGAGGGAAAAACAAAACATTAAACATGGTTAAGATATTTATCTGACTAAATTATTTGGTAAAAAGGCAAACTACAGCTACTGTAGAGGTTTTATTTTACTATGACTTCAACATGATCAGTTATTATACAGTGCTGCTTGAAAGTTTGTGAACCCCTTGCAGAATCTGTGAAAATGTGAATACTTTTAACAAAATATGAGATCATACAAAATGCATAATCTTATTTTTTATTTAGTGCTGTCCTGAATGAGATATTTTATATAAAAGATGTTTGAAAAAAAAAATAGCTGAATTTATAAAATTTCAAAAGTTTATGTACCCTTGATTCTTAATATAGTGTGTTGTTACCTGGATGATCCATGGCTGTTTTTTGTTTTGTGATGGTTGTTCATGAGCCAAGGACATGGTTGATTTTGAGATCCATCTTTTCACACTGAGGACAATTGAGGGGCTCAAACACAACTATTAAAAAAAGGTTGAAACATTCACTGATGCTCCAGAAGGAAACACAATGCATGAAAACTTTTAGAATTTGACGTAAATTGTACTTAATTTGTCTTCTGGGAAACATGTAAGTATCTTCTGTTGCTTCCGAAGGGCAGTAGTAAATTAAATTTATATATAAACAAAATAAGAAAAATGTGGAAATCTTCATCCTGTTCAAAAGTTTTCACCCCCCTCTTAATGCATTTAGTTTTCCCCTGGAGCATCAGTGAATGTCAATTGTTTAATAGTTGTGTTTGAGTCCCTCAATTGTCCTCAGTGTGAAAAGATGGATCCCAAAATCATACAGTCATTGTTGAGAAGAGTTCAAATATGCAAAAGATGCTGGAAAACTGAAGAATTTGCAGGACCTGGAGGATTTTTTTTCTGAAGAACATTAGTAAACATCTTTTATGTAAAATATCTTATTCAGAACAGTACTGAATAAAAAATAACATGCATCACTTGTTCTTCTTGCGAAAGTTCACTTATTTTGTTAAAATTTTCACAGATTATGCAAGGGGTTCACAAACTTTCAAGCAGCACTGTATGTGTACTTCTACAGAATGTAGTTAGATTAATAACTTTACTCTTTGTTGCACCACTTTTGCAGTTGCAGAGACACTTCACAATTTGATGTTTTGCACTGAAGGTGCCTCAGCCATCAGACTTGTAACTGCTTTTTGCTGTGAGTCTGAATGTGTGTTAATGTTGTACAGAGACAAGCAGCTGTGGCTCTTTATGCACTGATGAAGGCAAAGTGGAGGGGATTTGGGGGCATGCTGGGAAAAAAAGAAAAACATCCTAATGGACAGGAGCTGATGGAGGCCAGAGCAAGCCTGGATTACAAGCTAGAGTATGTTTGTGTGTATGTGTGTGTGTGAGTTAAACAGATAGAAAAACAGACAGAAAGGGTGAGTATGGAAGGTAGGTGGGTGGCAGTTAGTCTCGACCTTAATTTGGAGTAATTTTCCTGTCTTTCTGGACATGGTGCAAAGGATTTGTTTGTCGGCAAGGTCTGGTCCAATCTGTTCCTCTGATATAACTATATATATATATATATATATATATATATATATATATATATATACAGCTTTTAATCCACATTACGTGGATTTATCGTGAGATACACTGGGATTTGTGAAGATCAGCGTCTGTCACACACAGAGAAACAGGAAAAAATAGCTTAGCATTTCTTTCCTTTTTTTGTTTGGGCTGTTTATATCGTAGGGGAGAGATCCCAATTGTTATTTGTGTTCTTTTCATCATCCGTCTATCTTTGTTATGATGTCGTCTTTACATAATGCAGCAAGTTTTCATGTCACTTGGCCAGATTCTCCATATAGATTGTGCAATGTTTTACATTTTTTAGCCTTACAATAATGATGTCCATCATATTGTTGGATACAAAAAGCATTTGGATCCATTTCTCCCCCCTAATTAAAACCATTTATATGATAATGGTTTATATAATATTATCTGATAATATAATAATAAATCTCAAACCTCTAAATTGGCAATCCTTAATCATTTGGTCTCACAACCAGGGATTGACCTCATAACTGCTGGTTGTTACTGAGCTTTAACCTATTCCTGTGTTTGTCTGGAATTCATCACAAATTCCTTTGAAGTAATTGCACTTCCTTTTTCTTTGCCTAATCAGTTGTTTTGTTTATTTTGTTTAGATCTTTTCCCCCTCAAACATAAGCCTGATTGTTCTTTTCTCCCTGCTCTTACTGTATTTGGTTGCATTAAACCCGCCGGTCTCAAGTCTGTTCCTAATACTAGGTAACTTCCCCACCCGTCAGCGTCATATCCATACCATATGTGAACCCTAAATTCTGGTTATAGGGCTTTCAACACGCACACACACGCACACACACGCACACACACACACACACACACACAAACGCACATATCTTTTTACACTCCAAAGTGCAATTAGTGTGGAATTCGCGCTTAAGCACAATCCCCGGCTACATTTTCACCAAGCTTTGCTCATAAAATGCATATTTACAATGACAAATGTAGTATAATTGTCGCCCTGAAGCCCCCAGCTTGTAACGCACTGTGGAGGCTGTGTCGTTGTCCCAGAAAGTAGAATAATAGCTACATCGTTTTTTAAAACCTGGTTAGTGTGTTCCTGGCCCAGTGTTAGGGATGCTGCTTTGAAACAGTAACTTCCCAAGCTACTCCAATTTATAGTAGTTAGCTATACTACAAGCTGTAAGTGTTTATTACATTATATTATATTATATTATTATATTATACTATATTATTGTAACACTTTATGATAACTGCATGTTATGAATCATTAGTTAAGCATTAGTAAATCGTTAATTCATTAATTATAAAGCATTAAGACAATCTCCTTTGTAAAAGCTTTACATGACCTCACAAAAATAGTTACTGACAACTACTAAATGTTTTATAACTACCTGAATTAATCATGAATTATAGTAGGAATACATTTTAATAAAGCATTTATTAACACACTATTACTATATTTCTAAATAATATGTATGAATGTACATTTAAATAGTTTATTAATCATTTATTAATCAATTACACTTTCTAAATGATCTTACATCTTGTCACTGACAACTCCTAATTAACTGGTTTGTAAATAATGTAATACTTAATTTAGAAATGATAAATTGATAATTAATAAAATATAAAAATATAATTATTAAACACATTATAGATATGCTTATAAATCACGAATAAAACATGTAGCTGTATTTATAAACTGCTGATTATGTCTATTAAGTGTTATATTATATTATATTAATATTTTATTATATTATAATAAAATAATATTTTTAATATATTTAATATATGTTTATATTGTAATAATTTCCCATTTAGTCCTCAAATTAATGTAGAAACAACATAAAGACAAACAGATAGGAAATATAGGCCTACAGAAATTAACACTTCACAGTATTCACTGCATAATTTATAAATGAAATATAGATTAATCCTTATTAAAGCTGCAAAAGTTCAGTCAAGAGCAGTCTTTGATTAACATTAATGACAGACATCACAGCAACTGGTTTATTAGGCTGCTGTCACTTTAAGACCTGCCGCACATGACGCGGATCTGACATGCATCCGATGTCCTCACAATTCTTTACGGGCATTTAAGACTTTATTTAAATAATTTAAGACTGTGCTTACGAGGATACTTTTGTGTGTTTTTGTCCATTCAAGCACGAAAGACAAGTCAATGCGACCTCATATGAGATTCACAGACGTGCACCAGTATAGATTTAAGTTCTTATTTTTGCGTCTTATCGAGCTTGAATAATTTAATTGCACTTGAATGAATAATAGCGTGATCATATACTGTAGCACAGCCAAAGGATGACAGAAAAAACGGATGCTGCGGTAATTGATCTACATATTTTTAAGGTGTTAAATGGAAGAAAAAATAATCACATGCATTAACGTGCAAATTTTGACAGCCCTAATTGTATTATATATCTAGTTCAGTCATGAAACTCTAGAGGGGGCAGGCTGATATACGCCCTTTACTTGCAATTGGCCAACAATCACGTGATTACCACATGGCACAAGCTGTTTGGCCTCTGCTGATCCTGCAGCCAATGAGATGGCTTTGTCAACATTTAAATAGTCTGGTTTTCTGTGGGCTGGTCCTGCAGCTAGCTATCAGAGTTCCTCTGAAACCCTCCACCTCCCCTAACTCCACCTGCCTAGATCTGCTATGGGATTTATGTGTCTATTCACGCACAAACATCATATCTTATATGCTCACAGCAACGTGTCTGTGTATCTATTAGCAGTATGCTTTGCAGCAGCATCAATAATCAACAGCAGTACCAGAGCAGAGCCAATCTAGTCCACTAAGACCAAATACATTAACAATTCTATTTTCATTATCATGCTAAAACTATTTTGAGAGATAATGACTGAAATATTAATAGTCACTTGTAGTGTCGCTAATTACTTTTGAGCAAAATTAAATTGCAGATCAGATAAAATTCCAGTCAGATGTTTTTTTTTGTTTTGTTTTTTAATGTATGTTTTATTTAAATATATATTTTTAACTATGCAAAATGAGCAGGATTTATCTTAATTAAGATCTCAGTTATAGTGACAATTAAATTATACTGATGAATTTAAACATACTACAATGAATAAAACTAAAGAAGTTTGAAATATGGTGATAATATCTGCATTTAACTAATTATTTTGGTACAAAAAAAGACAAATCAATCAATGATTTGTTCATTTGAACCAGTTCGTTTACATGAACGGTTCCAACAAACCAGTTCACTAAAGTTATTTCACCTTCTGTAACAAAAAACAAAAAAAGACTTGGTAGGGAAAAAAGTAGCTTGTTCATGTAAAAGCTATTCTACTATTCTTAAAAACGCTGGACTGCTGTCTTGCTACTGAAGAATTTGATTCAGTTAGCATCTGTTCCAAAAGAATGCGCATCAACATTAGCTAGAAGAGCCTGAGAAAAAATGTAACATGATTTTGGCTTAAGGAGCAAAATTTACAATCCCATTGTTGTCAGATTTTATTGTCTGACCTGAAATGTTATTGAAACAATTCCCTACATAGCTTCACAAGAGCATTTTCAAGATGATTGCCGGGTTACGTGCTTTAAAGATACTTTCTAACTAAACAATTTTACTGTCCTCAACTGTAGTAACTGTTACTCTGTCAATGATTCCCCAACATGAAATGCTAGCAATATGCACAGTTAATAACCTTGTGTGATTCTTCCGCCTCACTGGCTTATTCATCTATTCCAAATCTTATTTAGCTAGGCGGCTAACGTAATTTTTGCGCTCTCACTTGCTAAACAGCGTCACCTGATATAAACTGTCAGAGTCTGGCCAGTGAAGTGTCATTGCATTTCCATCATATATTGTAATGCGCCATAATCATCTGCCCTGCAGTGAACACCCATTATAGCTCAGTATCCCAGTGTAGTGTGCCACGCTACCCCACACTGCAGACAAAAAGAGCCCACCCTCTTCTTCCTCAGCCCTCGAAATCCTCTTCACTCTGAGGACAAGCATATTTAAAACAGCAAAGTTGACGATTTTGTTGCCAAGCTCCAAGAAATGCTTATCCCTCAGTCTCACTGGGAGGCGAGGAGGACAAGCTGTCTCCACTATCTCCCCAGCGCGGAAGAAAGAACGGGCGAGAGAAAGAACGGCAAGAGGGAGGACAGACGGAGATGTTTTTTTTTTTATTATTTCCAATTGGGGAGGGTAACGGGATTGTTTCAGATGAAGCAGGCAGTGGCTGGTGCTTCGGCCCACACTGACCATTTCTTCTCTCCCTAGCTCTGTCATTCTCACACTCTCTGCTCCAAAACGATAAGATTTAGTGGAATGTCCATGAGCCTAATCTTATTTATTCACTAAAGCTTTTTTGGATCCCAACATCAGTGAGAGAATTAAAGCGGGAGCTCCCACTGGGAGGTCAGGAGTTTGGTGCTGTAAGAATGGGAGAATACCATTTCTCCCAAGTTCCGACCACCCTGGCTCAGTTCGGATGTCACTTTGTTGTCAGGGAGGGTTTCAGTAGTGTACTTATAGAGTGCATCAGTGCCTGCCCACATCTTTAGTGGTGTTAGTTCCGTAACAATTTTTTAGGTATGTTTAGTCTTTATTAAAGCATTATTAGCCATGAACCAAGCATACCAGCTATGAGGTGAATCACAAAATAAATCCTACGCTCTCGAAATGCTTAAATGTTATATATACTTTATTTAAATATATATATATATATATATATATACAGTCAAACCAAAATTTATTCAGACACATTTTCTCACATTATCACAGTTTATTCGCTATAGTTTAGAAAATATGACAAGAACTCAGAGTTAAACTGTGTCAGAGCAAATTCCTCTTGATAATGTCAGATAACTTTGATAGAAAGGCATGTAATGGATTACAATCAACCAATCAGCTGCCAGCTGTTAAATTTAAGTACACAATTAGATAATACCAATATATGTCAACCAATTACCAAGCAATGCTTCATTTTATTCAGTCTGTGGTGTAAAAGGTCGCATTAGGCAATTAAAGAGCAATTCAAGAAAAAACACCGTTCCCTTTCAGTCGGTCACGTTCGACGTACGTCGGACGTCACCGACGAATTGGGATCACTTCAGGGAGCCCCTATCAGCTTCGAGATATAGAGAACCGGCCAATGACTATTGGCGTGCGAGATTTGCATCTCGCGCTCCGCCCCGCAGCGCGGGTATAAAGCGGAAGCGAATGCAGCGCACTGTTGTCATTCACTTCGGAGCCGAACGGCGTTGATGAAGCATAGACTGCCTGCATTCAGCAAGAGAGAGAGAGAGAGAATCGGACTGAGGATCGTTCTGTGCTGGTCAGACGGCACAAAACAGCGCGACCGCGGGCTCACCGCTGCTGGAAGCAGAAACCAACTGCTGTTTTCACAGCAACAGTTTAAAACTGCTATTTGTTTCACTTGAGAGCAGATACAGGCTGCACTATCTCCTGTATTCTGCCGCGGTCTTCCCTGGGTGCTTCAGCACTGAAAGAGCATTTCCTCACAAAAAGAGCAACACGGGTGTGACACTGCGTCTTTTTCAAGATGTCATTCCACCCGTGCGTTTCTGGATGCGGTCGTTCCCTGTCACCCGCTGACGGTCACAATCGCTGTATCACGTGCCTGGGCATTCAGCACGCTGAGGCAGCTTTTGTGGATAGTTCATGTTCCCACTGCGGGAACATGACTATCGCGGCGCTTAGGTCGAGACTCGCTTACCTTCGGGAAGGTGGAGTCCCCCTACCCATACCTCGATCTAGTGCTATTCCTGCCCAGCAGAATAGACCTACTTCGACGGATGGCCGGGGTGACCTGAGGATTACGTTCAGGGCAAACCCGCCGAGCCAGCCTCCGCAGGCCCCTGATCCCTCACGAGCGCCGCAGCCGGTAGGGCTTACGGAGGAAATCGCTGGCCCCTCCCATGGGCGTCCAGTGGTGACCTTCGGGGCTCCAGTAGATGAACAGATGTCGATCGCTGCATCGGAGGGGGAGTTCCGGTCCTCGGAGGATGAAGATTCGGCTGTACTGCCTCCCTCTGGGAGAGTGGCAACGGCCGAGTCGGACCCCGAGTTGACGGCTATGCTTTCCCGGGCCGCCGAAAAGGTCGGGCTTGAGTGGAACCCTCCACCACGTCCCGAACCTTCTAGGTTGGATGATTGGTTTCTCGGGGCGGGTCGCGCTGGTTCTCAGCGTTCCGCCCCGGTGCCTTTCTTCCCGGAGGTGCATGAGGAGCTCACCAGGTCGTGGACGACACCATTTAGTGCCAGAAACAGACCTAGTGGCTCCTCCCTCCTCACTACCCTTGACGGCGGGCAAGCCAGGGGGTACGTGGGAATCCCACCAGTGGAGCGGGCTGTCGCGATGCAACTGTGTCCGGCTACCGCCTCCAACTGGCGCGGTGACCCGCGGCTCCCGTCCAAGGCCTGTAAGTTCTCTTCCAGTCTGACTGCGAAGGCTTACAGGTCTTGTGGCCAGGCTGCGTCCGCCTTGCATGCCATGGCGTTGCTCCAGGTGCATCAGGCCCAGGCACTCATGGACATGCACGAGGGTAGGCCGGACCCAGAGCTCCTCCGGGAGCTCCGGACGGCGACGGACCTCGCCCTCCGGGCGACGAAAGTCACCGCCCGTTCTATCGGTCAGGCGATGTCCACCTTAGTGGTCCAGGAACGACATCTCTGGCTCAACCTGGCCGACATGAGGGAGACCGACAAGTATCGGTTCCTGGACTCCCCCGTTTCTTCGGCCGGGTTGTTCGGCGACGCGGTCGAGAGCTTTGCCCAGCAGTTCTCGGCCGCCCAAAAGCAGACGGAGGCGATCAAACACATCCTGCCCCGGCGGCCAGCTGCTGCCTCCACCCTGCCGCCGGTCGCAGCGCCTCCGCCTGCCCGTCGCCGAGGACGTCCACCCGCCGCCGCCCCCGCTCCCGCCCCAGCCCAGCAGCAGCCTCCACCCGGGCGTAGGCGTGGAGCCGGCCGTGGGAAGGACGTCCAGCCCGCTCAGGCCGCTGCCAAGCCAGGTGGCAAGCGCCGTCGTAAGAGACCCTGAGACGGGCCACCCAGAGATGGAGGAGACTGCTCTTCAGGAGATGGTTGCAGCACCACTCCTTCCCCCGGAGGAGGGCCGGGGGAGAATCTTTTGTTTGATTTATGTTCCGCCGCTGGCCCCAGCGCCAGCGGTACCCAAATTTTCAAAGAAAGAGCAGTTTCCAAAATCTCTGGGTGCCAAGAGAGCGCGCTTGGCGGTGTTCGACGCTCCCATGCCTTGTCACCCTCAGGCGCCTCTCCAATCGCCAGCAGGGGGTGCCGGCTGTGGGGACGCACACAAGCGGCCTTCTCACACTCGCACACCCCCTCAGCGGAAGCAGGTAAGTGTTACGCAATTCACTCAGACCCCACTTCGGGCCGCTCTCATGCCGTCCGAGTCGGGTCCCTGCATACCGCTTCGCTGCCCCGCTGCGGGTACGTCTGTGGTGCCGATGGTCCCGCTTGTACGGTCGCTGGGAGCCTGGCTAGCGCTCCCCAGCCCGTCTCGCTGGCTCATCCGTACCATCAGACTCGGCTATGCGATTCAGTTCGCCCGGCGTCCCCCCAAGTTCAGGGGCGTTCACTTCACCTCTGTGTCGAAGGAGAATGCCCCTGTGCTTCAGGCGGAGATCGCAGTCCTACTGGCGAAGGACGCGATAGAGCCGGTCCCTCCAGCCGATATGAAGACCGGCTTCTACAGCCCGTACTTCATTGTACCCAAGAAAGGCGGCGGGTTACGGCCGATCTTGGATCTGCGATTCCTGAACCGGTCCCTTCACAGGCTACCGTTCAGAATGCTAACGCAGAAACGCATCTTCAGGTGCATCCGTCCCCAAGATTGGTTTGCAGCAATCGACCTGAAGGACGCGTACTTTCATGTCTCGATTCTCCCTCGACACAGACCGTTTTTACGCTTTGCGTTCGACGGACGAGCATATCAGTACAAAGTCCTACCCTTCGGGCTAGCCCTGTCGCCCCGTGTCTTCACGAAAGTCGCGGAGGCGGCCATTGCTCCCATGAGAGAGCGTGGAGTTCGCATCCTCAACTATCTCGACGACTGGCTGATCCTTGCCCAGTCGCGAGAACAGTTGTGCGAACACAGGGACATGGTGCTCAGTCACCTCAGCCGGTTGGGTCTTCGGGTCAACTGGGAAAAGAGCAAACTCTGCCCCACGCAGAGGATCTCTTTTCTCGGTATGGAGCTGGATTCGGTTGGCCTGACAGCGCGCCTCACCGAGGAGCGCGTCCAGTCGGTGTTGAACTGCTTGAATTCGTTCAAATGCAGGACAGCGGTACCACTGAAACATTTTCAGAGGCTCCTGGGGCATATGGCATCCGCAGCCGCAGTAACGCCGCTCGGGTTGCTTCATATGAGACCGCTTCAACGCTGGCTACACGACCGAGTCCCGAGATGGGCGTGGCACAGCGGATCCCTCCGTGTCCCTGTGACTCTGAGGTGCCGCCAAACCTTCAGCCCGTGGTCGGACCCTTCATTTCTACGGGCAGGAGTTCCCCTAGAACAAGTGTCCAGGCATGCTGTTGTCTCCACGGATGCCTCATCCACCGGCTGGGGTGCCACGTACAACGGGCTTGCAGTTTCGGGTCTGTGGACGGGGCCTCAACTGCAATGGCATATCAATTGCCTCGAGTTGTTAGCAGTTCGTCTTGCGCTGGGCCGCTTCAAAACGCCGCTACTAGGCAAGCACGTTCTGGTCCGTACGGACAACACTGCGGCCGTTGCGTACATCAACAAACAGGGTGGTCTACGCTCCCGTCGCATGTCACAACTCGCCCGCCATCTCCTCCTATGGAGTCAGAAGCATCTGAGGTCGCTTCGTGCCATTCACATTCCGGGCCTGCTCAATCGTGCGGCCGACGAGCTCTCACGACAGCCAGTGCTCCCCGGAGAGTGGAGACTCCATCCCCAGGTGGTCCAGCTGATCTGGAGTCGCTTCGGGACCGCACAGGTAGACCTGTTTGCCGCCCCGGACACGACCCACTGCCAGTTGTTTTATTCCCTGACCGAGGGGACCCTCGGCTCGGATGCGCTGGCACACAGCTGGCCCCGGGGCCTACGCAAGTATGCGTTTCCCCCAGTGAGCCTTCTCGCACACACTCTGTGCAAGGTCAGGGAGGACGAGGAGCAAGTCCTGTTGGTCGCTCCGTATTGGCCCAACCGGACTTGGTTCCCGGAACTAGTGCTTCTCGCGACAGCACCTCCCTGGCCCATTCCTCTGAGGAAGGACCTCCTGACTCAGAGACGGGGCACCCTATGGCACCCGCGTCCGGACCTCTGGAAACTCCATGTCTGGTCCCTGGACGGGACGCGGAGGTTCTAGGTGGCCTACCACAGGCTGTGGTAGACACCATCACTTCCGCTAGAGCTCCCTCTACGAGGCGCCTCTATGCGTTGAAGTGGAACCTGTTCGTCGGCTGGTGCTCTTCTCGCCGAGAAGACCCCCGGAGATGTTCGATCGGTTCCGTGCTTTCCTTCCTACAGGATGGGTTGGAGCGAAGGCTGTCTCCCTCCACCCTCAAAGTCTATGTTGCCGCTATCGCCGCTAATCATGACATGGTAGGTGGTAAGTCTCTAGGGAAGCACGATCTGATCGTCAGGTTCCTGAGGGGGGCGAGGAGACTAAAACCGCCTCGCTCTCCCTCTATACCCTCTTGGGACTTAACTCTGGTGCTAACCGCACTGCAGAGGGCGCCCTTTGAGCCTTTGCAGTCAGTCGAGTTAAAAATCCTGTCTCTGAAGACAGTACTCCTGACTGCATTGGCCTCTATCAAGAGGGTAGGGGACCTGCAGGCATTTTCGGTCGACGAATCGTGCCTGGAATTCGGGCCCGGTAACTCTCATGTAATCCTGAGACCCCGGCCCGGATATGTGCCCAAGGTTCCCACCATTCCCTTCCGGGACCAGGTGGTGAGCCTGCAAGCGCTGCCTTCGGAGGAGGCAGACCCAGCCCTAGCTTTTCTCTGTCCAGTCCGCGCTCTCCGGACTTACGTGGACAGAACTCAAAGCTTCAGGACCTCAGAGCAGCTCTTCGTCTGTTATGGAGGCCAGCAGAAGGGAAAGGCTGTCTCCAAGCAGAGGATGGCCCACTGGATAGTGGATGCCATCGTCTTGGCGTACCAAACCCAAGACGTGCCCTGCCCGCTCGGATTAAGAGCCCACTCCACTAGGGGTGTAGCTTCTTCCTGGGCGCTGGCTCGTGGCGCCTCGCTGACAGATATTTGTAGAGCTGCGGGCTGGGCGACACCTAACACGTTCGCTAGATTTTATAGCCTCCGTGTAGAGCCGGTATCTTCCTGTGTGCTCGCTTCCCATAGTCAGTAACACCGAAGTGCCCGTTCTAAGTGTCGGCTTGCTGCGCCACTCCCTTCCCTGTGGAACGGATACGTGCGCTTATATGCTCCAGTCGAGTTCCCCAGAACGGCGAACCCTGTTGAGTCCTCCGCAACCCGCGGCAGTCGGATGTGGCGGAGCGTCCGACGCCAGGTCTAACACTCGTATGCATTGGTGGAACTTGTGTTAGGCTGGGTTCCATATGTTGTGACCCCCACGGCGGTCCCATATGTGTATTCTTCCACGCTACGGCTCCCTACGGCGAGCCCGTGTCTTTCCCTCGGCAGAGCGCTCTGCCGTCTCAGTTAGGTGTTGTTCCCCCGCCGGTTTGGCCGGGGCCACCCCTGGGACTCCGTATGTTGCACTGCCCACGGCCAGTCCATACGTGTATTTTCCACATGGTAACTCCCTTCGGGCATGATGTGGCTTCCGCAGCGTCCCTCTGGGCACGCTTTCCCAGCGTTATCCAATAGTGGGTGTAGTGGGTCTTGCGGAACAGCAGTGTGACTTCCCTGCGTGAATTTCCCGCCCGGAACAGACGGGGTCTGAAGGGCTCTCGCTGGGCGCTGGAAGTGGTAGTAACTGTGGCGTTTTCCAAAGGGATCCCAATTCGTCGGTGACGTCCGACGTACGTCGAACGTGACCGACTGAAAGGGAACGTCTCGGTTACGTATGGTAACCCTCGTTCCCTGAAGGAGGGAACGGAGACGTACGTCCCGTCGCCACAGTTGCTGTACCATCACTGCATGGCCGAGTCACTAGTTCGGCTCCTCAGTGAAAAACAACAGTGCGCTGCATTCGCTTCCGCTTTATACCCGCGCTGCGGGGCGGAGCGCGAGATGCAAATCTCGCACGCCAATAGTCATTGGCCGGTTCTCTATATCTCGAAGCTGATAGGGGCTCCCTGAAGTGATCCCAATTCGTCGGTGACGTCCGACGTACGTCTCCGTTCCCTCCTTCAGGGAACGAGGGTTACCATACGTAACCGAGACGTTTTTTTTGGTCAGTTCAAAGTGTCTAAAAAAGTTGGTTCAAAATTTGTATCAATTTTACTGGTAGTCCACTGTATGAAGAATTTTTGGGTATAATATGTCACAGTTTACTTTATTTTGCTATCCTCACTTACATAAATTAACTATAGTGTCCTGCACCCACTAAATATATATATTTAGTATCTATATCTGGTGTCTGAATAATTTTTGGTTTGACTGTATGTATATATATATATATATATATATATATATATATATATATATATATATATAAGCATTTTGGTAGAGAGACCAGCTCGATTACGTCATTCACAGTGCTTCATGGAAATGGATGTTCCCTGCAGAGCTCTTTTGGTGCAATTTGATGTATTCACAGATAATTTGGTGTTAGATTTGGCCTATATGTGATGAAAAGTTGAATGACAAGCATTGAATTAGCATTTTGAATCACTTTTTTAAGCTTTCTTGTGAATATTAAGAGAATTGCGGTCTCCATTAGCATTAGCCAGCAGCTGTGACAAAATACTGAAAAGGCTAACATTTATCTCATAGTCCACATTGCAGCTTATTCTAACCAAGAACCACCAACTTGGTCAGGAAGTAGTTGTGAAGAGAGTGATTAACCTATACTGCTGGATATCTAGTTAAAGGGGTCATGAACTACATTGTTTTATTGTTTTATAATGTTTCCTGTGGTGCACTTACTGTATACTGTTAGTATGATTTTTACATAAAAAATTTATTTAGAGATAAAAGGCATTTTTCCTACCCTGGTTTTAGCCCTTTGATTTATATATATATATATACACTCACCTAAAGGAGTATTAGGAACACCTGTTCAATTTCTCATTAATGCAACTATCTAATCAACCAATCACATGGCAGTTGCTTCAATGCATTTAGGGGTGTGGTCCTGGTCAAGACAATCTCCTGAACTCCAAACTGAATGTCAGAATGGGATAGAAAGGTGATTTAAGCAATTTTGAGCGTGGCATGGTTCTTGGTGCCAGACGGGCCGGTCTGAGTATTTCACAATCTGCTCAGTTACTGGGATTTTCACACACAACCATTTCTAGAGTTTACAAAGAATGGTGTGAAAAGGGAAAAACATCCAGTATGCGGCAGTCCTGTGGGCGAAAATGCCTTGTTGATGCTAGAGGTCAGAGGACAATGGGCCGACTGATTCAAGCTGATAGAAGAGCAACTTTGACTGAAATAACCACTCGATACAACCGAGGTATGCAGCAAAGCATTTGTGAAGCCACAACACGCCCAACCTTGAGGCGGATGGGCTACAACAGCAGAAGACCCCACCGGGTACCACTCATCTCCACTACAAATAGGAAAAAAAGGCTACAATTTGCACAAGCTCACCAAAATTGGACAGTTGAAGACTGGAAAAATGTTGCCTGGTCTGATGAGTCTCGATTTTGTTGAGACATTCAGATGGTAGAGTCAGAATTTGGCGTAAACAGAATGAGAACATGGATCCATCATGCCTTGTTACCACTGTGCAGGCTGGTGGTGGTGGTGTAATGGTGTGGGGGATGTTTTCTTGGCACACTTTAGGCCCCTTAGTGCCAATTGGGCATCGTTTAAATGCCACGGCCTACCTGAGCATTGTTTCTGACCATGTCCATCCCTTTATGACCACCATGTACCCATCCTCTGATGGCTACTTCCAGCAGGATAATGCACCATGTCACAAAGCTCGAATCATTTCAAATTGGTTTCTTGAACATGACAATGAGTTCACTGTACTAAAATGGCCCCCACAGTCACCAGATCTCAACCCAATAGAGCATCTTTGGGATGTGGTGGAACGGGAGCTTCGTGCCCTGGATGTGCATCCCACAAATCACCATCAACTGCAAGATGCTATCCTATCAATATGGGCCAACATTTCTAAAGAATGCTTTCAGCACCTTGTTGAATCAATGCCACGTAGAATTAAGGCAGTTCTGAAGGTGAAGGGGGGTCAAACACAGTATTAGTATGGTGTTCCTAATAATCCTTTAGGTGAGTGTATATATATATATATATATTTGCCACATATTTGATTAAATATGTGGCAATCTGAGGAGAAGGCCTTCCTCAGCTCAGCTTTCTTCCAAGATTTCTTTAACAGCTTAGAGAGTTTTTCATGCCAATATCACCGTTGGCTTTCTCCCTGAGGGTTTTGTAAGGCACAGTTCTTTGTGAAGCTGCTTTGGAGCAATATGTATTGTGAAAAGTGCTATACAATGAAACTGAACTGAATTATTAACATGACAGGAAAACTGACAACTTAAGACTGTTAAGTTTCTAAGACTGTTGATGTTTCCATGCTCTTAGCAGCCAATACCTAGATGCATAAAACACTTTGTAGTTGAAATACACTGATGATCCAAAACATTATGACCAATCACAGGTGAAGCGAATATCCTTGATCATCTACTAACAAGGCCACATTTTATGGTCTGGGTAGATTATATGGTAAGCAAACAATCAGTTCTTAATCAATGTGTTGGATGCAGGAGAAATGGGCAGGAATAAAGATCTGAGCAACTTTGACAATGGTGTCTGGTCCGAGCCAACATAAGTCACACAAAATTTGAATGATGGTTATGGAAGGAATGTGTCACAACACACAGTGAATCACACTCTGCTGCTCATGGGGCTGTGAAGCAGAGATCAATCAGAGTGCCTATGATGACCACTGTCCACTGTTGAAAGCGTCTACAATGGGAAATGAACCTTGGAGCAGTGGAAGAGTTTGCCTGGTCCAATGAGTCCTGTTTTCTTTTACATCAAGCAGACGGCCGTGTACGTGTGTGCTATTTACCTGGGAAGTGATGCCCTGTGGGACGACGATGAAGCAGTGGAGGCAGTGTAATGCTGTGGGCAATTACCTTCAGTAGTATTGTATGTTTGTTTTTTTTTGTATCAAAATACCATGGAGTTTAATTTGACATCCTTGTCAACAGAAAGATATTGGAAGTGTTTCTCTTTTAAAATAGTGATAAGCAAGTTTGTTTGATAGTCTAACTATGCAAAACTATATGGTCAGATGGATATTATTATTTAATCATGTTGCAATATATTTTGCTCCCAAACCCTTGAATTTATGACCATATGAACCCAATCCCTAGACTTAAATGAGTTTCAATCAGTCTTTTGAAGTAGGCCAATAGAGGGTCGAGTTGCATCATCAGATTGATATCAGGGGAAACTGTCTTCGGTGGTTCGTCAGCTGGATGTAAAGCTGTTCTGAAAGAAATCTGTTTTAGCGTTATGAGATCAGCAACATCATAAGTGACAAAGAGCCAGTTGATTTGATCATGCACACGACTAGCTTAATAGTTCTAATGTGCTGTAATTGGTCTCTCTCTCCAGTATCATTTATTTAGCTGGACACATGATAATAATGACTGTGTGTGAGGACGTGTTTGCTTTCATTATCTTCCTTCCTGTTCAATTACATGGAAACCGGTACCCGGAAACCTTCCTATAGTTTTCTGACCGCTTAAAAGATGAAGAGGTGGTAATAAACGGCATGGAGGAATTTGGTTCAGTGTGTATACTCTATATGTACAGGGGTATAAGGAATCAGTGTGCCTTCAACTCTTTTTACTATAATTAATATTACAGCTTGCTGTCATAACCATGCATGAGAAGTTTCCGTAATCGTTCAGCAAATTCTCTACAAATCCCCACAGCCTAAATCCGCCTAAATCTCCCCCCACATTTTCCTCTTCTCCTTTCTTTCCCCTTTTCATTTTTCTTATTTAATTTCCTTCTGTTCTCTCCGTCCATAGTCTTTGTTTGTCTTTGACGGCCGTTTGTCTTTGTGCCGAGTATTCTTCCAATTCAATCGTTTGCTCAATCAATCTGTTTTCTCTCCTCCTAGTCCACTTTTCTTTTCTCGCCATCCTCATCTCCTCGTCTTCACTCCATTCATCTATCCGGCTGTCTGTGTGTCTGTCCGTGACTCTCGCCCCCTCCCTCTCGTCTTCCCACCGGTGAACGTCTCTGGGCTCCAGGCTGTCAAAGCCGTTAAGAGCAGCAGCAGTCTCCTACGATTACACCGTGTTTGGGATTATTGTGTACGTGCTCCATCCCGTTCCATCTGCTCCCAGGCTGATTTTCCACGCCGTCTCTTGTAAAAGTCGCTGCAGTCGCAGCCAAGCCTCAGACCAGCAGCATGTCGTGTGTGTGCTAGACCTTGCATGTTCATGTCTCCTGGCCACATGAGCTTAGCATGGGTTGAGGTCAGAGATCTGCCGGACTGTGTAGGTCTGGCTAAACCAGGGAATGTGCTCTTTTGGTCAACCACAGATACATATGTATATGTCACGGTAAGGACATTTTCTCACCAGTAAATAAATTCAGCTTTGTCATCACAGGAATAAATTACTATAAAATATATATTAAAAATATATTCAAATAGAAAAAAACATTATTTTAAATTGTAATAATATTTCACAATATTACCGTTTACTGTATTTTTCATCAAATAAGAAAAAAAAATTGTAAACATAAGATACTTCTTCCAAAATCATCAAAAAAAAAATGTCAGTGTGACGAGTAGAAAGTTCAAAAGAAGCACAATGTATTTCTTACTGTGAAATTGCACATCATAGAAATATATTATTATTATATAAGTGAATTAATTATTGAATACATAATTAATGTGCAAACTACTGCTGCACATTTAATGTTTCAGAAGTATTGGTATCATAAGATTGTTGTGTTCATTTATCAACTGTGGAGTGTTTTTTGGCTGTGTTATGATCTACAGTTATTTTATTAACTCAACAAAGTATTTAAAGAAATGGCAGACAGAATGCTTTGCAATATTATACTTCATTTTAGCCCACACAAGAACTATATCTATTTTTTTAACATGTTTACAGAAATCTCTAATTCAGTCCAGTGGGGTTTTCTGTA
Source organism: Rhinogobio ventralis (assembly GCA_039654625.1). Classification (NCBI taxonomy): domain Eukaryota; kingdom Metazoa; phylum Chordata; class Actinopteri; order Cypriniformes; family Gobionidae; genus Rhinogobio; species Rhinogobio ventralis. The sequence goes on from CM077199.1 coordinate 13,474,783, forward strand.
AAGATTGTCAGCTCTAGCAACAGTAGCCAAGGTCAACTGAGGGTTAATTACGCTGTATAATGGACACTAGTGTAAAGCGTGACCTCACACAATGTTAGATTGAGATTTCCTCTGCCCTGCCAGTGCCACACCATGAATAAAAAATACACACCATGCGTCAAAAGTTCAGCACTTCTTTGGCCAAGTTTATCTTTTAATCTCTCCAAATTTTACTAGCCTTATTAACACCAGACAAATAGATCAATATATCAATATGTCCAATAATACACACCTTAGATCTGGTAACTGCATGTTACTAGATCAATACCCAGCTACAGGAGTCCAACTAAAGAAAGAAATTATACATTTTAAAAGAGGATTTATTCTGGGATTCTTTTAGGAAAGACAAATGTGAGCCCATTCTAATTTGATGGTCTAGGTGAAGGGGGGAAGTAAGAGTCTTCTCAAAACGAATATCTCATCTTGATACCACAGTAATTTAAATTGAAAGAGAGAAAGTACGATGGGATTTTTGCACACTGATTTCTCCTCTCCTGTAATTCAGTGAAACTGCAACATCAGATTTCCATCATATTTTGTTTCCTTTTTTCTTTTCTTTTCTTCTATACATTTTCATTTGCATTCATTCGTACATTACATAACTGGCAAAATATGACTTTCACTCTGAACCCCTTATCTACAACGACCGCACTTTGCTTGCTTCAGAAAAGGGGGGATAGAGTTTAAAAAAAGAAATAGAAAGAAAAAGAAGCTCCTTTGCATAAAATGGCAAGTTAAAGAAATCTACAACAGTTGCTGAGGAACTCTAAATAATCACTATGCTTTTGGAGATGAATACATTAACATAACTTAGAGCTCTGGAAGTAATCACCAGTCTAAGAGTGTGGGGTCTCCCCAAAGGCTTGTTTCTTTCTGGTCTGTCACTCAGTTTAAACCCTGACCCTCCTAGAAAGAGAATGATTGCAGAACCTAAGCCATGTGGTTCCCTCTAAGGTGACTTACTAACAAGATGCAAGGTAGGGATTAGTTTATTGCTTTTTCAACTGTATAAAGGGAGCAAGAAAAAGTTTGCGGCGGAATATATTTCGCTAACTACCGTTCAGACATGCTGTCATTGAGTTGGCAAATGTATCATAGTAGCTGTTTCTATGGTGGCCCTTGAGGGCATGACGTATCACAGTTAGAGAAGCAAACAAAAAAACATTTTCTAAAATGTTAGATTTTTCATAATATTCCATCTAACCAGTAATCCCACCCTGCTGAAAAAAAAAAAGAAAAAAAAGTCTAAACTGGTCTCCTAGTGTGGTCTAGTTTGCTGGTTTTAAAGGAGTTTTGGGGCACTTGACAGTCTGGGAGGCTGACCATCCAGACCAGTTTAAAACAGCAAAGACCAGCAAATTAGGATAGCATGTTATCTTATGCTACAGATGTTAATGCTTTAAAAAAGCATGAAGATATTGTCTTGCTTTTAAATCTGTGCTGAAAAAAGCTATCTTAAAGGATTAGTCCACCCTCATATCATTCCAAACCTATAGTCACGTTTCCACCGCAGGAAATTTTCCCCAGGAACTAGGGACTTTGGGGTGGTACTTGGTGTGTTTCGTCTGCAGGGACCGGGGTCTAAATGAATTTCCGGGTAAAAATTCACCCCACAGAAAGTCCCTGCTCGTGAGGTAGTACTTTTTCAGAGTCAAGAACTTTAGGTGGTGGGACTTGGGCTCTGAACATGCTGATTGGTTCATGCAGCATTTTATTTCAACCACCATTTTTAAAATCTGTTGCGGTGCGTGCAGTAAAACCCCGTTTCCACCGAAATTACCCGGAACAATTTGTCCCAGGAACTTTTTTCCCCCAGACCTGTTGCTGTCTGGGTTTTATCGTGGTCTAAAGTACCGTGAAGATTAGTCCGGTGCATATAAGCTTAGTAAAGCCTGAACCTCGTCGTTGGTCCATCAGACATATTTCCATTGTTATATATATAAATATTGTCCATATTTCCAAACTCCATTGTTGATTCGAATAGCAAACAACACTTACAAAAAAAACACTTTTAAAAATGGTGGTTGAAATAAAATGCTGAGTGGCGTCAACCAATCAAAATGCTACGTGAACTCAACCAGTCAGCATGTTCAGCGCCCAAGTCCCACCCAGAAAGTTCCTGAACTTTGAAAAAGTACTACCTCGCAAGCAGGGACTTTCTGAGGGGGAAATTTTTACCCTTAACTTCATTTAGACCCTGGTCCCTGTGGTCAAAACACACCGAGTACCTTCCCAAAGTTCTTAGTTTCGGGGGAAAGTTCCTGCAGTAGAAACGCAGCTTAAGAGTAGTTTGCTATTCGAATCAACAATGGAGTTTAAAAAATAAGACCGATGGACTGACGACGAGGTTCAGGCTTTAATAAGCTTATATGCTGAGGATGAAATCCAGTAGGTACTGAAAAGTCCCGCGCAGTCCTGCGTCACCGGACTAATTTGCTTAAACTTCACGGTACTTTAGACCACGATAGAAGCGCAGACAGCAACAGGTCTGTGGGAAAAAAGTTCCTGGGACAAATTGTTCCAGGTAATTTTGGTGGAAACGCGTCTTATATGACTTTCTTCTGTGGAACATGAAAGAAGATATTCTAGAAACCAAACAGTTTTAGTTCCCATTGACTTCCATTGTTTGTCCATTCAATTTAAGTCGATGGGAACCAAAACTGTTTAGTTACCAACATTCATCAAAATATCTTCATTTTTGTTCTACAGATGAAAGAAATGCATGCATACAGATTTAGAACAACATTAGAGAGAGTAAATGATGACATATTATTTATTTTTGGATGAACTATCCCTTTAAGCTGGTTTGCTGGTCTTAGTTGGCCTCCTGTTTAGTCTTTTGGCTGGTTTTAGTTGGATTTAGGCACTTTCACCCTGAAGTCCATCTTAACCAGGCTGGGAGACCACCTTAAACCAGATTAAGATCTGTAAACCAGCTCAGGTTATTTTTAAGCTGTTTTTGCTTTCAGCATGGAGCTTCTACAGGAATACGGATTCAGTTGATTTTGTAGAATGGCTGAAATGGAGGGAGGCCGTTGCAAAGAGCATTTGCATTCCTTTAAACGTCCTCATTTTCATTCCACTTCCTTGGTAATCACAGACTGCTAACAGAGATCGGAGCACCGTTGATGGTTGTGGCAAGAGGGAAAAGGAAAAAAAAAACTAATTTGCAAATGCTGGTGAAGTTGTGTACTTAAAACTCTCCCCTCATCCTCTCTCTTAATCACTCTCTCAATCGCTTTCTCTCTCACACGCTCCTCATAAAATCCCCCTATTAGCATATTCTTCGTTTCAAGTTCATAAAGAACCACATATGGACTTGGTGTGCAGAAGGCTGTCCATTTAATGAGCAGCACGGGCACACTCTATCTCTGATATCAGCCCAAAAGTATGTGTGTGACTGTATTGTATGGCCTCCAGACATCACATCCTCAAACAACACACAAAGCATTTGATTATTTGCGAAGATGAATGAAAGGAAGAATAAAGATGCTTTTGGTATTCCTGAATCGAATGGACTGTGCGGCAACATTGCAACACATTCTGTAGCTTTTCTTCCTCTGCGGTTTGCATTGGCTGATATGAAGGCCTGAGAGATGCGTCTGGCTCTTTTTAACTGCAAACACAGATTCCATTTGAATACGGTGTGATAGCGCCGCCGTGTCACGTTGTGACTTCCATCGGCTTCCCTCGTCACAGGCCTCTTTTTTATGCCGCTTTTGTGATGCGACTGGCAAGATGCTGCTTCGGGGGAGGCTTGTGTAGCCTCTTTCTGTCTCAACACTTGCAAAAATGGGAAAAAGAGAAACACACCCTATAATGCATTTTTATGTCGTACGTATCTCTTTTTCAGCGTGTATTGCAGATCTTGTAGTCAAACTGTACCAGTGTGTGCTGATAATATAAGGAATGATGATGATATAATAGGATATCACCAATTGCAGCCCATTACAGGAAAGAAAAGTAAATTTTTCTGTATTTCAAAAGCATTTCCAAATCTGTCGAGCACATCTAACATGGATGGTTCACAAGTGTGATGAAGTGTGTTATTCATAATGTGCTGCAGGCTTGTCATAGAAGTTTTAGTGTTGTATACATGGCAATCTGAATCTTTCATGTCAAAACAAAATCAGATTTATCCTTTTCCCCTGTAAAGAGCTAGCCTGACATCGTCATACTAAGATTCTAGTCAGATTATGAGTCTGATACTGATCCATTGGGCTGTGAACATGGGGCATTTCAACCAAACCAGCCAGTGATGCCTCTGCACTCATTTGGATAGACCTACAACCAATCAGAGCAACAGAGTAAGTGACGTATGCAACGCATAGTTGGATGGAGCGGTTCTAGGATTTCACCCTTAGGGGGGCTTAGCCCTCAATGCTGATAACACTACTGAGTGTTATGGCTGTGTATTGCCGATAGCACAAATATAAAGGATAGCACAAATGTGCTCATAGCTGAATTACATTAGTTTAAATAAACCTAAAACTACACATTTTACAGTCTTTGTTTTATTGCTTATGAAGTGTTACTTTTATTCTTTTCACTCAGGTTTACTTTTTCTTTAAACAATGCCATTATTTTTATCATTAATTAATTAATTCATGAATAATTTTTTTGTAGTACCAAAATTGGTTTATGGGCGTCCAGTGGTGACTTTCGGAGCTCCAGCAGATGACAGTATGTCGATCGCTGCATCGGAGGTGGAGCTTCAGTCATCTGGGGATGAAGACTTGGCTGCATTTCCTCCCTCTGGGAGAATGCCTTCTAGGTTGAATGATTGGTATCTCAGGGCGGCCCATGCTTGTTCTCAGCGCCTCGCCCCCGGACCTCGCCCTCCGGGTGACGAAAGTCACAGCTTGTTCGTTCGGTCAGGTGATGTCCACTATGGTGGTCCAAGAGCGCCATCTCTGGCTCAACCTGGCTGATATGAGGGAGGCCGATAAATATCGGTTCCTGGTCTCCCCCATTTCCCAGGTTGGGCTATCGAGAGCTTTGCCCAGCATTTCTCGGCTGCACAGAAGCAGACGGAGGCCATCAATCACATCCTGCCCCGGCGGACCGCTGCGGCCTCCATCCACCCGCCGGCTGCAGATCCTCCGCCTGCTCGTCGCTAAGGGCGTCCCCCTGCCACCGCCCCAGCTCCCGCTAAAGCCCAGCAGCAAGCTGCTCCTGTTTTACGGGCAGAGATTGCAAATTATTTTTTTTGTAGTACCAAAATTGGTTTATGGGCGTCCAGTGGTGACTTTCGGAGCTCCAGCAGATGACAGCATGTCGATCGCTGCATCGGAGGGGGAGCTTCAGTCATCTGGGGATGAAGACTTGGCTGCATTTCCTCCCTCTGGGAGAATGCCGTTGCCCGGCTATGCTTTCCAGGGCCGCCGAAAAGGTCGGGCTCGTGTGGAACCCTCCACCATGTCCCAAGCCTTCTAGGTTGAATGATTGGTATCTCGGGGCGGCCCGCACTGGTTGCCAAACCAGGTGGCAAGCGGAAAGCCAAGCGACCCTGAGAGGGGCCACCCAGAGATGGAGGGGGCAGCTCTTCGGGAGATGGTGTCCACACCGCTCCCTCCCCTGGAGGAAGGCCAGGGGAGAACCTTTTGTTCAAATTTGACTTGTGTTCCGCCACTGGCCTTTGGAAGCAGGTAAGTGCTGCACTGCACACTCAGACCCCACTTCGGCCCCCCAAATTCAGGGGCATTCAATTCACCTCCGTGATGAAGGAGGGTGCTCCTGTTTTACGAGCAGAGATTGCAGTCCTACTGGCAAAGGACGCGATAGAGCCGGTCCCTCCAGCCGGTATGAAGACAGGCTTCTACAGCCCGTACTTCATTGTACCTAAGAAAGGCGTTGGGGTCTGTGGTCTGTGGACGGGGCCTCAACTGCAATGGCACATCAACTGCCTCGAGTTGTTAGCAGTAGGTCTTGCGCTGGGCTGCCTCAAAGGGCCGTTACGAGGCAAGCACGCTCTGGTTCGTAAGGTAATCTGCCATAAACAGTGGTAGACACCATCACTGCTGCTAGAGCACCCTCTACGAGGCGCCTCTATGCTTTTAATTGGAACCTGTTCGTTGAGTGGTGCTCTTCTCGACCCCCCAAGATGTTCGATCAGTTCTGTGCTTTCCTTCCTGCAAGATGTGTTTGAGTGAAGGCTGTCTCCCTTCACCCTCAAAGTGTATGTTGTCGCTATCGCCGCACATCATGATGTAGTTGATGGTAAGTTCTTGGGGAAGCATGATCTGATCATCAGGTTCCTGAGGGGAGCGAGGAGACTAAATCTGCCTTGCTCTCACTTTATACCCTCTTGGGACTTGTCTCTGGTGCTAACGGCACTGCAGAGAGCACCCTTTGAACCATTGCAGTCAGCAGAGTGGAAGATCTTGTCTTGAAAGACTGACTCCTGACTTCCGTCAAGAGGGTAGGGGACCTGCAGGCATTTTCGGTCTACGAATAGTGCCTAGAGTTCGGGAGGCAGACCCAGCCCTGGTCCGCGCTCTGTGGTTATATGTGGACAGAATGCAAAGCTTCAGGACCTCAGAACAGCTCTTCATCTGTTACGGAGGCCAGCAGAAGGGAAAGGCTGTCTCCAAGCAGAGGATGGCCCACTGGATAGTGGATGCCATCGCCTTGGCGTACCATACCCAAGGCGTGCCTTGCCCGCTCGGGTTGAGAGCCCATTCCACTAGGAGTGTTGCCTCTTCCTAGGTGCTGGCGCATGGCACCTCGTTGACAGATATATGTAGAGCTGCGGGCTGGGCGACACCTAACACATTCGCTAGATTATATAGCCTCTGCGTAGAGCTGGTTTCTTCCCGTGTGATCGATTCAACCAGCCAGTAACACCGAAGTGCCCGTTCTAAGTGTCAGCTTGCTGCGCCATTCCCCTCCTCATGGACCGGATAAGTGCGCTTTATTGCTCCAGCGAACCCTGCTGAGTTCCACCACCATACGGCTGTCAGATGTGGCGGAGCATCTGACACCAGGCCCAGTAGCGTAAGTGCACCCCAGTGCTGCGCCCCCGCTGAGCTAGGTGCCATATGTTGTGACCCCTACAGCGGTCCCATATGTGTATTCTTCTACGGTACGGCTCCCTACGGCGACCCGTGTCTTTCCCTTGGCAGAGTCTGCTCTGCCGTCTCTGTGCAGTGTAGTCTCCCGCCTAGGTCAGCCAGGGCCACCCCAGAGACATATCGTTTGTTGTACTGCCAGAATGGCCAGTCCATATGTGTATCTTCCACATGATACCTCCCTACGGGTAGGATGTGGACTCCACACGCTTTCCCAGCATTATCCAATACTCTGCTGAGTGGGTATTGCGGAACAGCAGCAATGACTCTCCTTGTGTAAATTCCCGCCCCAACAGACGGGGGTCTGAGGGGCTTACACAGGGCGCTGGGAGTGGCAACAGCCGTGGCGTTTTCCATAGGGCTTCCAATTCGTCAGTGATGTCCGACTTAAGTGACCGACTGAAAGGGAACGTCTCGGTTACATATGTAACCCTCGTTCCCTAAAGGATAGAACAGAGACGTACGTCCTGTTGCCACGGTTGCTGTACCATCACTACACGGCCGAGTCACTAGTTCAGCTCCACAGTGAAAAACAAATGTGCACTGCATCTGCTTCCTTTATTTATACCCGTGCTGTGGAGCGGAGCACGAGATGCAAATCTCGCACGCCAATGGCCATTGGCCTGTTCTGTATACACTCGAAGCTGATCCCAATTCGTAGGTGACGTCCGACGTATGTCTCCATTCCCTCCATCGAGGGTTACATATGTAATCGAGACGTTTTACATGCTTTTCCTTCATAACTAAAAAGCACAGATAGGAGTGGAAAGTTCTGCGCTTGATCTACTTAAAGAACACAGACACAGCTGGATCATTTCCATAATGACCAGCGCAATCTACCAGGAGCAGCACACGTTAGTGTCTAGTTTAAGACGTGATTTTTTAGGCAGTAAATAATGGCACGAACACCAGTAGATTGACTAGTGCAAACCTTAGTAAATCACCTTGCATGATTCATTTAAATACTCTCCTCCCATAAATTTTGCACCTGAATGCATATGCATATGCAATAAGTTCAGCCACAAAAATAACTCTTATATAAATTTTAAATATTTGTTTAATATCATCTTTTTTTTATGAATAAAGGCCAGTATCATACCAATATTGATACTGATGTCTCTATTGAATGGATTTCTTTTCTCAATTTGCTATTAATTTTAGTCATTCAACATTACAGTTAATTGAATGCTTTCAAATGTAACATCTATTAGGCTTTAAAAAATAGTGATAGTGAACTTAAAACAATCTTCACATAAACCTAGGAAATTCACATTACCTGTGCCCTTCAGTATATCAGCGCTAAGGATTTAACTTAAACTTAAATTATAGACTAATCCTTATTAAAGCTACAAAAGTTATTCAGTCAAAAGCAGTGGGGGATTTTCTTTTATTCTTTGATTTAAGTGAATGACAGCAGCGGATATATATATATACAGTGGGGCAAAAAAGTATTTAGTCAGCCACCAATTGTGCAAGTTCTTCCACTTAAAAAGATGAGAGAGGCCTGTAATTTTCATCATAGGTACACTTCAACTATGAGAGACAGAATGAGAAAAAAAAATCCACAAAAATCACATTGTCTGATTTTTAAAGAATTTATTTGCAAATTACTTTTTGAATACTTTTTGCCCCACTGTATATATATATATATACCTATTGTGTATAATAAATATAAGTATTAAAAATATTTATTTATCTCTATTTCTGCAGCTTCTGCTCATTGGACCACAGTACTTGTTATACATTTTAATGATCAACTATGGATGAGGATGGCTGAGAGTGTTTCATTTTTAATGGTCCTAAAAATAGGCTTAATTTTTTTATTGCAAAATATAGTTTTAATTTTCACAAGAAATATAGTTTTTATAAGATTCACTGCTAGTTCAACTGTGATAGTGTCTCTGTAGAAAAGAGAAATAAGAATAAGAAATAAGAAATACTTTTTTTCCCACTACCAGCACAAGAGAGATAAAAGCAGACCGTTGTTCTCAATCACGAAATGACCTCCCTTACCGAGTGCCTTCAGATTACAAACACACTTGTAGAAGTGCATAAAAACATTGCTATTCATGTAGCGCTAGCGAGTGAGCGTCTTTATTTAGAATTGTCTGAATGACGGCCAGTGGGCTGTTGACACTGCACTGAATCTGCTCCCTGGGGTTTAGATAATGTGAAGATCTACTGATGGTTGTGAGACTGACAGAATGTGAAGGGGCCTGAAAGAGAGCGAAGATGAAAAAGCGTGAAAGAGCTAAAGCGAGAACAAGGCTGTGTTTTGACTTGGCTGACTTTCTGCTAACCGACAGAATGAGTGAATGAAAGCGCTTCGCAGACAAACCCGAGGACAGGGGAAAGGATCGTGCAGACGTCGGAAAAGAGCCAGATGAAGGGAAAGCTCACAGCTGTCTCCCAACAGAAGGAAGCAGTACTCTCCTGATGTTACAGGTGCAGACCCCCTCCTTTTCTTCTCGCTCTCTTTTTCTCTCTCACTGAAGGTTGTCTGGGGTGAACGCCCTCAGTAAATGTCAGAACAAGCTGCTGCTCTTCCCAGACCACGCAGTGGGAGAACCACCAACCTCATCGCCTTGGCAACCCCTTGTCTCTCATCCGAGAGAAAAAGCCGAGGAGAAGGAGAAGAAAAGGCCTTTTATGCTGCTGACCCCCCTCCTTTCCGTACGCACACTCAGACATGCCCATCAACACTCCCCAAGAGACCCTTCTGAGACCTGAAACATGTGGGTGAGCTCCCAGGCTTTCTGAAAGGACTGAAGAGAAAGGAGAGCACTGAGGGGAAGAAGAAAAAAAAAACTTTGTCAGGGAAAATTTTGTAGACTATATATAGACTTATATGCTAGACCAGCTAGATTGACTGATAAGAGAATTGGTAACACCTTACAATAAGGTTCAATTAGTTAACATGAACTAACAATGAAAAATTGTAAAGCATTTATTAATCTGAGGGTTTATTATTGTAAAGTGTTACCAGTGATTTAATAGCCAATAGGGCTGGTTTTTCCACTTCTGTCCATCTGGGCAGAATTCTCAGAATAATTGCTAAATTAGACTGGTGAAATAGATTTAAATAAAGGCTGATAATTCAGTAGGCAAATATACAATGACAAGTTTTTGACAGATTTTGAATGCTTTGTATCTAATTTCTGAGCCTCTAGTGGCACCAAAAAGAATTGCAAAAATAATTATAATTAAAAATATTTTCTAAACTCCTAAACTCCATACCAATCTGCCATTGGCTGGCTAAACAGATAGTTTCACCCTAAGCTCGTGCCATTGGTTGAGCCACTGCTGCTCTGTCATGCCACACTCGCTAACAAACCATGCTTACTTTTTCCAAGTAAACTGGGAAAGTAAAAAGTATTTTAATATCCAAAAATCAAAATTTCTACTTCACTGCTGGATGGCTTAAAGTATAAAGTGCATATAGGACACTTAAGGCTAAATTTTCTATAAAACAAGCCTGTCTCTTAGATTTAGCTTCTATGATGCACTATGGACATGAGAGATGTCTTATTATTTTTTCCCCCTCCCTACTGTGTGAGCTCCATATTCTCTGTGCAGAGCAAGCCTTATGTGTCATCAGACCACATGGGGCCATTTTGTTGGATGGTACTTTTAGACTGCAGGTGCTCTCTCTATAATGGCTGCTGGGACTGCATTTCTTCCTCCAAAGTGCCCTGTCTTTCTCTTTCTCACAGTCTTTCTCTCCCTATGTGCCACCTCTTACTGTGTCCCTGCAGCTGAGCTCCTACCTCTTGAAAACTGTTGTTTGTGTGGTATTTTTCATGAGAGAGAGAGAGTTTGAGAAGAGGGTGGGTGTGTAGTCTGGCTTTATGGCGATGTTCCATCAGGTCGCTGTGGCGACAGCGTTTAGCAGAGCTCCTCAGGGAGAGAGGAAACGACTGTAAGAGGAAGCAAGTGAGAAAAGTATAAATGCGTGAGTGAATTAATAAGGTCAGCAATATACTTTAGGCAAGTGTTCCTGTTGAACATGTCATCTTGCTTTTGTTGAGTTGGTAACTAAGAAGAGTGTTACTGGAGAGTGTTATCTGTTTTCTGTTAGCGTTCCTATTCATCTCAATAGAAACGGCTAACTTAACTGGTTGTCTGACAGCAGTAAAATAACACATATTAATTTTATACTTATTTTATTTTTTTATTTAACCTTATTTTAAACTCAAATTGGCTGACAGCACCACAATAATAAATACAGTACATTTATTTTATTATTAACACTGATTGGACACAACAGTAACGCATACAGTACAATCCAGGTGAATTTTTTTTTATTTCATGCCGTTAAGTGTCCTTAACATCTACTGTAATACATTGAAATGCTTGTTTATTTTATATGTTGCATGCAATAAAAATATTTTGTCAGAAGACACTTTTTTAAAAGCTACTACAGCTACTTATGAATGATGATGACTATCAGTGGACAAAGATTTTTGTTGCCCATGTTATAGCAAGGGCTAATTTCTAACGCTAACTAGCCAAATATTGACTCCTGATGCAACAAACCTCAGTAAGAGAGTTACCATGCTATCTTACAAATTCATGTGCCATTAAGATATGTTGTTATCCAAGTAGCTAGCTATAAACATGCACACTTTAACTTACTTTCACGGTTGCTCTGTGTTGACAGAAGTTGACCTGAAGACAGACAGACCACAAAAAAAGGTTTGAGCTAATGTCCACTATATCAGCTATTGCAGCAACGCTTTGCACATTTGCTACAAAATTGAGGTTAGTGTTTGCATGTTTAATTTGACATATTTTAAAGATCCAAAATTCACACTTGTATTTTGAGACAAGTGCGTTCATTGTTTTCGACCTTAAAAAAACAAGAAAAATATCTTGTATGTTAGCTGACATTGTTAGCATCTGTCATTCATGTTTATTTTTAACCAGCAACCTAGAGCTAAAATCACTTTTATGCCTTAAAAAAGTTTCTTTTTTTGTGAAAGATTTCTCTCAAAGTGAAACGTACACTTTTTCATCAGGCGGAGAGGTAACTCTGATCATGAGCTGACTGAGTACCATCACACTGACTTGAAGAAATTTTGTGATTGAAGAAATTTAGTGTGTTAAAATGGCTCCGGCCTCCACTGTATGTCAAACCTGAGAGTGACAGGAAGATGTGAGGCGCTTTGCTCAGTATGGCAGCGGCTCGGGTCTTAAAGAGCCATGTGGTTGTAAGTGAAAGACTATAGTTAACACTGTCAAAAGGTCTGCGCTCTCCTTACCTCACTGTCTTTATTCTTTCTCACTACTGGTGTAATTTTCCTTCAAACACAATATTCTAGTCTCTTTCTTTCTTGTGGTGCATTCACTCTTGCACATGTATTTAATGTTTTCTCTGACAGCTCAACAGTATATCTTATTTCACTCTCCTTATCTGTGTCATTCATTCCAGCTGCCTCTGCTCTTTATTTCTCAATTTCAACTTCTCTCTCTCAATCTCTCTTTCTCTCAGTCCTCAACATAGTAATTTCCTTTAAGTCACTCTTAACAATAGTTCCACTCTCTCTCCCTTTCAGTATGATATACAGCCTATCCGCCACATGTCTCTTTCACTCTATATATTAAAGCCTTTCTCTGTATTAACGGCTGTGATGTTGTACAGTGTTTTAAAGGCATGGTGCACAGGATATGAGAGGTTATTTTTTCCCCTCTGTCTTTGTGAGACTTGTATGGTTTTTATTTGGTGTCTCCTCAACGACACAACCCAGAGGTCACAAAAACAATATCTTTCATATCCTGAGGATTTCTGAGCTGTACATTGCGTGTTTGGCCAACCCTTGAATCCACTAAGACTTCAATTTCAGTTAATTTGTGCAATGTGCGCATGTGTGCATGTGTGTGTGTGTGTGTGTGTGTGTGTGTGCTAGCTTTATCAGGCGTGTAGCTCAAACCTGGGTTTTCACTGTGGGAAGAAATACAGTCATTATTTTTTAATTTTTTTCGGTGTATGTGTGTGTGTGAGTGTGTGGCCTGGTAAACCCTACGTTATGGGGACAAAATGTCCCCACAAAGATGGCAATATCCGAAAACCTTGTCCTTGTGTGGACATTTTTTGGTCCCCATGAGGAAAACAGCTTATAATTCATACGAAGTGATGTTTTTTGAAAATTTAAAAATGCAGAATGTTTCCTGTGATGGGTAGGTTTAGGGGTAGGGTTAGTGTAAGGGGATAAAATATACAGTTTATACAGTTTAAAAACCATTATGTCTATGGAAAGTCCCCATAACACATGAAAACCCAACACGTGTGTGTATATATGTGTGTGAGTGTGTGTGTGTGTGTATGTGTGTGTGTGGAGGCATTTTACTCACACTTTTCTCTAAACCTACACTCAAAAAAAAAAAATATTTTTATGATGCTGTTCACTTTATTTAAAGAATTTAATTTGATTTAACACCCTTGTTTCAGGTTTCTTGTTCAAATGTGATTGCTTCATGTTAAATTGACTTGAAACGGTTGCTCTTTGACTCAACTTGATGTTTTCATTTTGAAATTACATGTTTCAATCAAGTAACCCAATCAAACAGGATTTTCACTTCCCATCATGCTTTGCAAAGGGGCTGAAATGGGAGAGTAATTGTTGAAATAAAGTGTTGTTAAAGCATATTTTGGCAAGATGAGAAAATGGAGAGACTTAATGTTTAATGTTATTTTATGTTGGTATTTAAAACTTTCATATTTTTTTTCTTCCGGATTCTTTTATGAATGAATCAGGTTTTGTGAACAGGTTCAGCTGATTAATTTAAAAGATCTGTCTCAAAGAACGGTTCATTCATGAGTTGACAGCTATAGAGCAGATGTCAAGTTTTTTTTTTTTTTTTTTTTTTCCAAATTTTTTTTGGTCTGTTTCTCACACAAAGCTATTGTATGTCTTCAGAAGAATTTGAATATAGTGAATATCATACAGATATTTGTTCATTGTAATTGCATGGGGGGGACTTGGAAAACAGTCTTCAAATTTTCTCTTTCCACAGAAGTTGTTCAGGTTTGGAACGACATGACGGTAAGTAAATGATAACAGAATTTTCATTTTTTAGTGACCTGTCCCTTTTATTGTGTGTGTGTGTGTGTGTGTGGTCCTGGTATTCCCTACATTATGGGTACCAAATGCCCTCACAAGTATAACAATACCAGTCAATTTTGACCTTGTGGGGACATTTTTTTGTTCCCCATCAGGAAACAAGTTTATAAATCATACAGAATGATCTTTTTTTTTTTTTTTTAAGTCTGGGATATGGGCCTTTCTGCTTCAGTGCCTTGACCAGGCTGTAACGGCCTGTGCCAGTTGAGCTTCCACATAACCTTAGGTCTATGGGGAGATCCTTGTCTTTCATGTGCCCTTCCACCAATGTCCTATCAAAGTAGGTCAGGACATGAAAAAAAAACAACAAAAAAAAACACCAAAACACCACTATAACTTGGAACCGAGCGATAGAAAACACCAGGTGTGAGCAAGGTCAGTGTATAGACATGATATGAAAGGATAAAAGATACCTTCACCTAGTGGAAGATTAAACAGGTGGAAGAATACTGCAGACTGACACTGAAGAAGGGATGCGAGTCATGTCTAGAAACTAGAAATCATGCAGACTTGGCAATTGATTCTTTGTACATGGACCAGCAAAGCAATGCCCTAGTAACCACTCTTAACGCCTTAGCAACTACATAGCAAACAGCCCAAACACCACTCATATTTTCTTAAGTAAATGTAAAACTATAACTTTGTATACCTCACTGTTCAAATGTTTAGCGGTAAGAAAGTTTTTTTTAAAGAAATTAATACTTTGCCGACAAGAATTTGATCAAAAGTGAAAGTAATGACATTTATAATGTTGCACAAAAATGTTTCCACAAAAATATTAAGCAGCACAACTGTTTTCAACATTGATAATAATAAGAAATTATTCTTGAGCAGCAAATCATCATATTAGAATGATTTCTGCATGATCATGTGACACTGAAGACTGGAGTATAATGATGCTCAAAATTCAGCTTTTATCACAGGAATAAATTACATTTTAAAATATATTCAAATAGAAAAACAAAAGAGACTTGGTGAACAAAAGAGACTTCTTTCAAAAATATTAAAAAAGATCCCAAAGCTTTTGAATGATAATGTACATAAATAAATAGCAATTGTGTAGCATTTGTAACATATTTTGAGCAATTCTTGCTCTATTTTAAACCTACTTTATTCAGTTGTTTTTCATTTTGTTTTTCCTGAATATTGAACTGATTCCTGATCTTCTTGTGCTTTTTTAGAGGTCTCCTTGGAGATCTACTACCAAAAATAACTGCCTGGAAACTAAGAATATTTTGGACCCTACTTCACCTCTTCAGTGGTGGCAAGAGGTTTAAGGTCACCCTGACCCTTCCTTGAGGGGAGCTCAAAAAGTCCAAGCCTGGATTGGACAATGTTGTGAGAGTCTCACATGCTTCCAATGGGAAGGCAGTTTGGCTTCACGTCTGTGTTGGATGATGATGCTGATGTGAGAGCAGCATGTGGAGTACTGTGTGAATTATCTTATTACTGAAACGCTGTAGGATGAAATCACTGGGCCCAGGCAAGGGGAGGAAAAGCCCAGCTGACAGCCATATAGAAAGAGTCCAGAGCTCCCCAGCCGGCAGCCGGGACATCACCATCTGGAGCGAGGCCTTCACGCCATGCTGGGCCTGTCAGAAAGACGGAGCTCTTTTCACAACACACTTTTGTCCATCCTCTCTCTCCTTCGGTGAAGCTCTCACTATCCAGCCGAGTGTTCACAGTCTTCTTCCCTATAAAGCCCTCCCACTGTACGGATTGTTCCATTCATCTGCGGTAGGGAGGAGATGGATGGACATCACTCATCCGGAATTGTACAAAATAGTTAACAAGTACAATGGTTACATTTACACTAATCCCTTGATGGTTATCGGCATCATTTGGGCATTAAATCCGGTGGGGTTGAGAACTAAATGTCATTGACTTTTTCCAAACCTCTTAAAAAATATATTTTGCTAAAACACATTTATCTGTAATGGTCTTAGCTATTAATCTTAGACTGGTTTAAAAACACTTCTTTGGTTGTTTAAGTGCCAAAAACAAATGAAGAGTAAATTGGGTTATTTGCTTAAAAAACATCTTTAGCATTTTAGGCTGGTTAAATGGTCTAAACCAGCTAAACGCCAACTTGGCCAGGTTGGGAAACCATCTTAAATCAACTAACAAAAATCAACAAACCATCTTAGACTGGTTTAAAAACGGATTTCTTGCTGTTTCAGTGCAAAGACCAAATGAAGAGTCATTTGTGTATTTTGCTTAAAAAAATGTCTTTAGCATCTTAGGCTGGTTAAATTGTCTAAACCAGCACCAACTTGGCCAGGCTGGAAGAACATCTAAACCAACTAACCACCCAGCAAACCATCTTAGACTGGTTTAAAACCTGACTTCTTTTTGTTTTAGTGCAAAGACCAAATGAAGACTCATTTGTATTCTTTGATTAAAAAACCTCTTTAGCTGGTTAAATGGTCTAAACCAGGTAAACACCAACTTGGCCAGGCTGAGAGACCATCTTCAACCAACCAACCACCGAGCAAACCATATTAGACTGGTTTAAAACTCACTTCTGATTGTTTCACTGCAAATGAAGCAATTGACCACATGAAGAGTAATTAGGACTTTTTATTTTGTGATAGGTTGACAATATTAGCTATACACTGGACAGTAGCCTCCAGATGTCGGACGTATGGGGTGACATCTGTTTTGATTGTCTCCAGGCGATGCTGCCCTCTAAAATACATGATGCTGCCAAGAAGACTGTCAGACTAATGATCTGTGTGTTGCTTTTGTTCGGCTATCTCAGTCAGGCTATCCGTGCTGTATTAGTAACCATTAGTTATATTTTTTTCTGCAGAATATATGTCACAGACATTGTTAAATTGGTGTGTCCCTAAAACATGTTCTTATTAGTTTGTGCTAGCTGCAGAGTGAGGCTAAGCTAGCATACCATCCCATGAAATTAGCCTGGTAGCATACCAGACACAATGGTTTATTTATTTTTAAGCTGACTGCTAAAGTTGGAGAGGGGTATCCCTCTGTGACTCTGTAAACAAACCAGACAAGAGAAGAGATAGTTGGAGGATAGAGCCAAGGGTAGCTGTTCACCTCCATGCCAGAGGCAGATAGCAGAAGAAGCGAATCTAACAAATCCCCTCGTGATCTGAAAGCACACTTCTATGTGGGGGATGTAAAGATCTGACTTGGCCAAGCAGGAAAGTCTCCTGTTGATGGTTATTCACCGGAATTTCTAAATTCGCTCTGCCCGTAATGCAGGTTTTGAACTCGAGGGGTGAAGTCTGGAGCAGTGCAGCTAAGCAGACCTGTCAGCCCTTTCAGTTGCATTCGATGTGTTTGTTATACTCTTCCCAAACAACCATTTGAGCATGGCCCAGGCAAAACCCCTGAGGATCTAATTTGGGAAACTTCCTTTACCCTTATTTCAACTCTTGGTTTCTTTCTTTCTTTAATTTATAATTGAATAAGCTATCGCCATGTAATCAATTAAGAATTTGATCCCGGCCTCCGAGAGCAGCAGTTAATTGGCTTGTGCCAATGAGAGCCTGGGAGATCAAGCTGAGGTATTAACAAAGATGAAGTTTCGGAGGTCATTTGCAGGTTTTCTTTATTGCGTTGATTGCAGAACTGCTCAAGAGCGACTGGGACTAAAATAGAAAAACAGTGCAAAAAGCTTCACTGGGGCGTCTCCATCTTTGATCTCGTTTTGACTGAAGGTTCCCCGACTTCCGGCATTTGACGGTCGGAAGAAGCATCCGTAAAATTCCACACCACCTGCAGTCACTGCTGCTTTGTAACCTGCAAGCAATGAATGAGGTATTGGGGAAAAAAACCTTCATCGATCTCTCCTTACCTGCTTTTTTTCCCTCTCACTTTTCCGCTCTGTCCTCTAAAAACATGTCTTTTTCACTCAGTTGACTTCCATTCAAAGCCAGCCAGCGATGGTGAATGCTTGACTAGGTTGCTTTGGCCCGGCAGCCCCCTGGGTTCTGGGCAGTGGCCTGAAAGGAGCCTGAAGCTGCAGCCGAATAGAGAGCCAAAGCAGGCAGGGGGCTAATAGCGGTGGATGGGATTGTCTTAACTGTGCGGGAAGGGTGGGGGACGGGAGCAGAGAGCGTCGAGGGCTAGAACCATCTGCTTTTGTGGTGGCGAGCATCAAAGCCAGGAGGAGCACGGCGGGAGATCTCCTTTCACCGGGGACACATTGCATATGGGCCTCATATTTCTCCAGGACGGCATCCTGCAGACCTTTGGGAGCCCATCGTAGCCTCTTCTATTCTCTTTTATTCCCCTATTTGGCTCCACTAAAAGCCAAATAGGTGTGAAAAGACAGGAATTCCCTATTATTTACCCTGGGAATTTAGATAATAGATGAGTTTGTTTGACCCAGCAGAACCTGAGTAGCAAACTCTCCACTCTCGTTAATTTTAGCCAGTTTTTAAGCTAGAAACCAAATTCTTTGCTTTATTTTTGTTAGTGGAGAGGAATTAAAAATGGGTCACTGCATGGCTCAGAAAAAAAAAAAAAAAAACATGCTCAGAGGATGATTAATTATTAAAGTGACTAATACTACATTTGCCTCAGAGCGCTTGTGACTTTAATCCATGGCAGGGCCAAAACTACCAGCACTCGACTCCCCCATTTGTGAATCCCTCCCTCTCTGTTAGTCTCTCCCCCTTTTTCTTGGTCTATCCCTCTAGCTAAATTCAATTTCAGATTCAATTAGCTTTATTGGCATGACCAAGATACATATTTGAACTGCCATAGTTTTTTCACTCTGCTGTGTCAGTCCCTTCTCGCTCTCATTCTTACATTCGGCCTCTATCCTCCCACACCTCCTTCATCCCTTACTTCTGTAAAATGCTGAATAAGAGTCTATTGTGGCCGTTTTGACAACACTTTGCCCAACAATGTTTAACTCTTTCCCCGCCATTGATGGATGGCAGATAGGGGACGCTATTATGCATCTTCTGAATGAGTGCTGAATCTCCTGATCAAAACACATGCGAAGAAGAAGAAGAAGAAGAAGAAGAAGAAGAAGAAGAAGAAGAAGAAGAAACAAGCGATATCACATGTAATCATATGTATATGTAAAATAATGCAATCATCAACATTAAACCACATATAAATCAAAATTGCCTAATGTTACTGAATGCAATGTTGACGAGGTCGAGAGCTATAAGCTTTGGGGGTGTTGATGGCCTCGATCTAGTCCATCTGTGTTTTGATCATCATTCTGAATCTGATCTGGATGTAGTCTTTGACAAAAACGTGATTTTTCTCAGCTTTTTGCTCAAAATGTTGCTTTTTTTATTAAACTTACCCACATTGATTAAAAAGGAATGCATGAAGCTAGAATAAAATGTTAAAAGCAGTGAGTCTGTTCTTTCTTTTGATATATTGCATATTCAGATATTCATACAACAAAACATTCTGGGGACCATGACATTTTTGTGAAAATGATAAAATATGCTGACAGTGACTGGCAACTTTTTTTTTAAAACGCTTGCGGGGAAAGAGTTAATTGATCTAAACACCTGTCCATGATACTGACATGATAATAAGGTAAATTCTAAGCACGTAATGATAAAAAAAAAAAAAATCACTTATCTAAATGTGAAATAAAAATTAAAAAACATGTATACAAATAGATTTTAGAATATATATATATATATATATATATATATGTGTGTTAATAATACATTATTATTAGATTTATTTTATTTTATTTTTATTTTGTGATTACATAAAATGTATGTGATTTAATTAATAATTTGATTAATGTACATATTATTTATAAAACATCCCATCAATATATATTTAATGTGATATCGTGTTAAAATCAACAAGTGATAAATAAACAAACAACAAATTAAATTGGGATGTTAAAATTCTGTTTGCTCCTTTGTCTGTTAAGTTTCACTCAATACACCTGATTCTTAATTCTCATATTTTATCTTTTCCTACTCCCTCAATCATTCTCTTTTTTCTTTCCTCATTCAGCTTCTCTCCTCCCTATCAGCTGTTCTTTCTGTCTCCATTTTTGTGTCATTAACTTTGGAAATAGCTATGGTTAGTGGTAACAGAGCAGAAAGTGAGGGAGGGAGGGTGAAAAGAACCGGGAGAGAAGGCAAGATAACCATTAGTTAAATATAATCCAGTCTGTTCCATTAAGGCTGTAGGGAAGGCTCATGCTTTTGAGCGCTCGGAAACAATGGAGCATGTGGAACCCTTCCACCCGCCCCAAACTTACACAGCGAGTCCTGCAGGTCTTCATGGCTCATAGTAGCACCACAGATGGCTAACCTCTAATGACACCGACAGGGAGAGAGAGACAGGTAAAATGTGCTTTAACAAAGAGATCCGTGCTGAGAGGTATGGCGTGGATAGCTTATTTTGCTGGGTTACACACTGAAGGAATGGTATTCAATCAAACATTAGATCAAAGGGCAATGGGAAATTCACTAATCAGGAACAACATGACGAATTTAAAATCACTGGCGCTCATAAAACAATCTTGGGTATTTAAAACAAACCAACATACAGGCATTTGAGAACATATAGGCATCAGTCAGATTCTGCATTTCGAAAAACCCAGGTGAGATTTTTTTTCCCCAAACAATTAAAACCACCCTTTAGGGAGAGGTAACATCTGAAAAGTATTGTTAAGGCTAATTGTGGACAATTAAAATAATTACATGAACCATCCATATCATCTTTTCATCGATGGCTGGAGAGTAGTTTTAAATGACTTCCCAATTTAACCCTTGAGATTTGGAGGAGCGCATATGGTATAGTTAACTTCTTTTGTTAGCCGTAGGTGGGAACGAAACAGGCGTCATTCCCTCATGATCTCCATGGTTACATCCGGTGATTCAGTGAGATTCTTTCTCAAAGAAATCTTTGATCATGACTATCACGACAGGCAACAATTGCATGCAGTTGTTTATTGTGCCGAAATGAGAGAAGAAGAATAGTTTGAGTAACTGATGTGTTCAATAAGCAGCCGTGCACTCATTTTCTTAAACATCTTTTGTGCAATAAGCAATAATAGCACAAAGTTCTGTCTTTCAGAGCAAGTTTGAGGTTTTAAAATCACTGCGGTGCATGCACACACTCTCAAGCACAAAATTGCTAGGCTCATGCCCATTCACACTAATCGAACTGCAATCCCTCAGCCATCTGGCAGACATTCACCCTCACACACATGAACTCTCACTCACACACACTCACACACACACACTCTGACACCCCAATCAATTAGTCTTAGGGTTGTGGAGGAATGTCGACCAGGCAACTCTGAGCTTGCATGCAGTATTCCATCTATCTCACACAGGCACACTGCTACACACAGTGGCTTATCGGCCTCAACTATTACCAATGAAATAAAGCAATCAAGAGCATTTAAATAAGAGCATGTGGAAGCAGGTACAGCTTTGCTGAGAGTGCATTCAGAAAGATGTAGAAAAAGAGAGACTGCTAACCAGAAATCATTACATGAGATTTGTGGTTTGTGTCTTACCAGTGCTAAGTACATATGTGCTTATGTGGGCAGGTTTTGTAATCCTTGTGGGGACAAAATTCCTAAAAGTGTCCCCAGGGGAACAGCAAAACCTGACAGAATCTCCTTGTGGAGAGAATTCTTAAATAATAATTAACCCCTTAAAGACATAGTTCACAAAAAAACATAACATTGTTTCATCATTTATGTGTTTTCTTTCAGTCCATGCAATGAGCTCCAGTGATGTTTAGACCCCAGCGTCGTCTTTTGTCTTCACAGTAGAAAGAAAGTCCTGGTAAACATGGTAACCAAGAGTAAATTCACATTTTCATTCAGTCCATCTGTTGCTTATGTTCAGAACAGTTATAAACAACATACATAATCACTTGCTAAGATGAAATGTATGGATGCTTGTATCCTCTACGGAATACAAATTTTTTAAAGATAATTGCAACTTTTTATTTCACAATTCTGACGCAATTGCGAGTTATAATGTAAAAATTGCGAGATATAAACTTGCAAATGCTAAAAAAAAGAAGTCAAAATTGTGTTAACCCTTAAAAGCATACCTCAGGTCTTTAGTGACTCGGGACGTCCTTCACTAACCTCCTGCTCATTCATTTTTTAAAGTTAGACATCATAGTATTCCTTAGTCAATTCATTATAAAAAGAATAAAAAAATATTTTAAAAAATGCCTGTTTTCCCATTCATTTTTTTTGTAAAAATTGTATAGGGTCGCTAACGACCCAAGGATTATAACAGTAAGTATATTTTTTCTTAACAACAATAGTTGAATATTTGATGACTGAATAAGTGCAGTTCACCTTTATTCCACAAGGTGGCAATGTCTGATACACATGATGAAGTGACGTTTCACTCAGAGTTACTGCAGGCAGAAAACAAAAGAATAGGAATTATCATCAGCAAAACTTGAAATGGCTCGGCGATTTACTGCAGAGCAAGAACTGAATGCAATCAAATATTACTGTCACTGTCACTGTCACTTGATGGTGGACCTGGTGAAGAAGCTGTCAGAGATCAAAATATTGATTTTGAAGATGTTGAAAATGATAGTTTTGACGTTGAGATTGCGAATATGAGCCAGATGCTGAATGTACTGGGAAATGAGCTCTGAGGAGGACAGTGATGATGGTATAAAACATCTGCTCAAACTAAACCCTTCCAAGCTCCAAAAGGTAATTGTTACTCTAATATCAGGAGAGTTTTATATTATCGCGACAGGTAGAGATTTATCCGTGTTAGATATAGATCCGGGTCGCTAAAGACCCAAATATGTAATATCCATGTTATGGGGTTAAAAGAGGTCAGAATTGCGATAAAAGAAGTCAGAAATATATATAAACTCGCAATTGCAAGAAAAAAAAAAGTTTTTCTCAGAATTGTGAGATATAAATCTCTTTAATTAATTGGCTAAATCAAACATCCTTATGATTATTGCTCATTCTTAGCAGCATGATGCCTCATTTGTGCTATTGGAATAACACCTCAAACCATGGAAAATATTGCTATTTCTAATCAATTTAACATTCGATTTTTACCCGGTGGACAGGACAATGGACAAAATCTAATTTACTTGCATTTGAAGGATAGACCCAAGCCATAGCTAGAAACCAGAGTATCAGACAGACTTGCCAGTAAGTAACCACCTAGATAGAATACCCTTGCAATCACATAGCAACTCTATGTAAAAATCTATTTTATATTTTAAATGCCAGTTTTGTTGTGTTAGCAGTAGGATTGTGCACCGTTTAGGAATGACTTGAGATATTCAACTGTAATTTTGAATTGGAAAAGTTTGAAATTCCACCTATAGAAATGTGTTTACAGTTTTGGAACGACATGGGTGTGAGTAAATGACAGAATTTTCAACTTTTTGTGGACAAGGGTGTAGGAGTACTTAATTACCCAGAATTACCTGTGTTGAGTTACTTTTAAATAAATCCCTCTTTCTAAAATTCATCATCCTGTGGGGTGTGCACTATTCAATTCAAATTACACTAATTCTTCAGTTCTGTCTGTATAAAATATAAGGATAAACACAAGAATATGGAACGGTTGTGTTTGTGTGTCTGTATTGAGATTTGTTGTTGTCATATCAAAGGTTTGGACATAAGCTGGCACAAATATGTCTAAAATAAAGTACAGATTGTTAGGTATGATTGTTTTATGACATTAAGCTTGATTGAAAAGAAAATTGCTGTAGGCACTTGTTGGCCTCATCGAGTTATGTGATACTGCAGCATGTTTGTATCTGCTCATTTGTTCATGTATGCATAGGCGTCTCGTCTTGGTGCGCTGAGCTTGAGCGTGTTATTTTATAATAAACTGTGTGTTTACTGTAATGAGAGTCATAATGAATGGCTCGCTCAGGCAGGAGGGTTCAAACTGTTTACTTGTAAAAAACGTACACAACCTTCCATCCTCCCCCTATTTATTTCTTCCTCTAATGGGATCATGACTCCATGTTTTTCCTTCATCCTTTCTAATTAAAAAAGGCCAATCACCCATCCGTCTGTCTGTCTGTCCATCTATCTATCTATCTATCTATCTATCTATCTATCTATCTATCGGTCTTGCTGTCTGTACATCCATCCATCCATCCATCCATCCATCTCTCTCTCTCTCTCTCTCTCTCTATCTATCTATCTATCTATCTATCTATCTATCTATCTATCTATCTATCTATCGGTCTCGCTGTCTGTCCATCCATCCATCCATCCATCCATCTATCTATGTATCTATCTATCTATCTATCTATCTATCTATCTATCTATCTATCTATCTATCTATCTATCTATCTATCGGTCTCGCTGTCTGTACATCCATCCATCCATCCATCCATCCATCCATCTCTCTCTCTCTCTCTCTCTCTCTCTCTCTCTCTATCTATCTATCTATCTATCTATCTATCTTGCTGTCTGTCCATCCATCTATCTATCTATCTATCTATCTACACAAATTTCTATTTTCAGCTTAACACATTATTTGGTTTTGCGCAAGCATCATATCAATCCGCCTGCGTCTGTGTGTTTATATAGTTGCAATGGCATATAATTTGCTCCTTGTTTTCTCCAAGTATTGTGAGGATGTATCCACTCAAATAATAGCTGATAGAAAGGTGTTTCTTTGAAGTGGGACATTCTTGTCATGGCCCATTCAGATTTGTGCATTCCACTCTCGCATTCCTCTCCATATTGAGGCGTGCTGGTTTATACGGCTTCAACAGACGCTACACAAAAGGTCTGGTTAATTAGAAGCTTTGTCAGTTTAATAGAGCGCCACACATACACACACGCATCTCTTTTTCTTTGTCTGTCCTGGTTTGTGTTGGTATATAATGAGGTCCCCACTTGCACCAGGGACAGTGAAACTGCAATCAGTGTTCAGAATGTGTGTGTGTACTTGAGTATGTGTGCTAAGAATGCATCAAGGGACTGAAAGGCACCAGGTCTAGGTGGCAATCTTTTTTTTGTCACACAACAGTCATACAAAGAGGCGGACGAGGAAATGATGAAAGCCGGAGCTCTCGAACGCCTCTTCTTGTGCTAATAAAGACAAACAGAATCGTGACATGGTCCAACCTTGACCTCCGTAATTCCTCTCTAGCCAAGTAGCGAGTGTGGTGTTAATGTCAGGTTTGTGTGTATTGATGGGTTATTATAGTTAATTAAAACTAAAAGCATTTATTTTTTATTTTTTTTACTTGAAATGAAAAGTGAAGATTATTTATATAGCACTTTATTCACAGATCATCAAATATGAGAAAATTCTAATTCTGCTCTAAAACAACTTTGCAAAGACAAAGTCATTTCAGCGTTGATTCAGTTCAGTAATTGTATAAAGTTAATCAATTATGAAACATGTTCAGGTAAGCTATAAGCAGCTCTACAAAGACAATAGTGTCGTTATTCAGCTCAAGTCAGTTCAGTGTTGATTCAGTTCAATAACAGTGTTGATGTTGCAAAATGTATCAAGTATGAAACAGCTATAAAAGCAGCTCTACATAAAATGTGTTATCATCAAGTTTTTGTTCTCATCCAGTAGTGTCAAATCGATAATGCAGTATGATTGAATATTAAGTGTCTTTTAAACCCTAACCAAACATGCAAAAGGCGACAGCATCTAAAGTGTGCTAATATATATATATAGGCAGACAGAATAGCAACACCTGACCATAATTCCTATAGCTGAGTAGTGAGTGTGGTGTTGACGTCAGGTTTAAGCGCGTGTTTGTGTGTGTGGATGGGTTTTGGCTAAGAGACTACGCCTCATTAAGTTCATTGGCTCAAAGGTTCATTAAAAACCAAGCAAGGCAACCATCCAAGTTAACTGGAGCCCACCCGCGCCACCCTGAAGTGTTAACACCGCCGCCACCCCCTTCTCTTTCCACATTTGCACCCTTGAGTTCCACCACTCTCTCCTTTTATTCCACTCTCTCTCTCTAGACAATAGATTCCATCTGTTAGCAAGACTTTCTTTCCCAAGGCTCTCCTCAGGGGGGCCGTGAGCCCACGACTCCGTGACTCGAGTCTGTGCAGGTGGAGGGTGGGCCAGTCATCCAACCACGGTCTCCATGGACACTTTCACCGAGAGAGAGAGAGCTAGAGAACGGCATGATGGTGACTTAAAGGAAGCGAGAGAGGCTGGTTGAAAAGACATTTGAGAGAGCCTTCGGGGAAAGTCCCTAACGGCGCTCTGGAGCTTTGGCGAGGCAGCTGCACGTGCGCCGAGAGACTGCTCAGCTGCTTTTTAAGTACTTTAAGTACGGGAGAGGTGAAATTCGGAGCTAAACTAATGGCTTTCACCTACCTAGACTGAGGAGAGAACACCTGCAGTTGTCAGGAACTCTGCAATCATTAATGAGAGAGTCTTTAGGAATATTTTATTTTAAATCAGGCACTGTGATTCTTACAAAACAGCCTGCAAAAACTGAAAAGGAATTAATGTCTTGGTGCATCTTCCGCCTCTTCTGTTTTCTCGCAGAATATGTGTTTCTCCTCGCCTCATAGGAAGAAAAAAAATCACCAGAAGTAAAAGTAGGAACAGCTGTAAATCCTCATTAAATATATCTTTATATATAGGTCTTTTAAAAAAGAAAAAAATGATGCATTAAACTAAATAAAAGTGATAGTAAATAATGATACAAATGCATTTATTTTAAATAAATGCTATTCCTTTGAACTTACTGTTCATCAAAAAATCCTGAGAAAAAAAAAAACGGTATCACGGTACAAAAATATCTAGCAGCAAAACTAGCAGCAGTTTTTTTTTTTAAATCAGGCACTTATTTTTATAAAACAGCCTGCAAAAACTGAAAAGGAATTAATGTTTGGGTGCATCTTCTGCTTCTTCTGTTTGTTTGTTTTTTTGTTTTTTTTCACAGAATATGTGTTTTTCCTTGTCTGTCGCTCAATATGAGTCAACACTGTCAAATACAAAAATAATGTGTCAAATATTTATTAGAAATATTGACATCTGGCATTCACCTCAGGGAATCAATGAACTGAGACTACAAGATGGTTTCACACTGATTTTCAGTTCCATCTATTGAATTGTCCCCATAGTCAGACAGGAAATCTTACCGTCTGACAGCTGACAGTGACTAAAATAACCATATTCTGTATATAGCACACATACAGTAGCCATTTTTATTTTCTGGTGTTGTTATATACAAATAGGATCAACTTAAATTGTCAAAATCCTAAATCGTTTCTTTGCAATTTGTGTGATGGAGTTGACATATCATGGTGATGATAGAGACCATTCCTTGCCTTATAAAAAAAGGAACAATAAAAATCACCAGAAGTTAAAGTAGTAACAGCTGTGAATTCTCATTAAACATGTACATTTTAAAACATTTTTACATTTCTAATGATATTATTAGTAATGATATTTATTTCTTCATGTTTTAGATTAAGTTTAATATACACTCACCTAAAGGATTATTAGGAACACCATACTAATACTGTGTTTGACCCCCTTTCACCTTCAGAACTGCCTTAATTCTACGTGGCATTGATTCAACAAGGTGCTGAAAGCATTCTTTAGAAATGTTGGCCCATATTGATAGGATAGCATCTTGCAGTTGATGGAGATTTGTGGGATGCACATCCAGGGCACGAAGCTCCCGTTCCACCACATCCCAAAGATGCTCTATTGGGTTGAGATCTGGTGACTGTGGGGGCCATTTTAGTACAGTGAACTCATTGTCAAGAAACCAATTTGAAATGATTCGAGCTTTGTGACATGGTGCATTATCCTGCTGGAAGTAGCCATCAGAGGATGGGTACATGGTGGTCATAAAGGGATGGACATGCTCAGAAACAATGCTCAGGTAGGCCGTGGCACTTAAACGATGCCCAATTGGCACTAAGGGGCCTAAAGTGTGCCAAGAAAACATCCCCCACACCATTACACCACCACCACCAGCCTGCACAGTGGTAACAAGGCATGATGGATCCATGTTCTCATTCTGTTTACGCCAAATTCTGACTCTACCATCTGAATGTCTCAACAGAAATCGAGACTCATCAGACCAGGCAACATTTTTCCAGTCTTCAACTGTCCAATTTTGGTAAGCTCGTGCAAATTGTAGCCTCTTTTTCCTATTTGTAGTGGAGATGAGTGGTACCCGGTGGGGTCTTCTGCTGTTGTAGCCCATCCGCCTCAAGGTTGTGCGTGTTGTGGCTTCACAAATGCTTTGCTGCATACCTCGGTTGTAACGAGTGGTTATTTCAGTCAAAGTTGCTCTTCTATCAGCTTGAATCAGTCGGCCCATTCTCCTCTGACCTCTAGCATCAACAAGGCATTTTTCGCCCACAGGACTGCCGCATACTGGATGTTTTTCCCTTTTCACACCATTCTTTGTAAACTCTAGAAATGGTTGTGCATGAAAATCCCAGTAACTGAGCAGATTGTGAAATACTCAGACCGGCCCGTCTGGCACCAACAACCATGCCACGCTCAAAATTGCTTAAATCACCTTTCTTTCCCATTCTGACATTCAGTTTGGAGTTCAGGAGATTGTCTTGACCAGGACCACACCCCTAAATGCATTGAAGCAACTGCCATGTGATTGGTTGATTAGATAATTGCATTAATGAGAAATTTAACAGGTGTTCCTAATAATCCTTTAGGTGAGTGTACACTATCATTCAAATGTTTGGGATCTTTTAGGAAATTAATAGGCTACTTTTATTCAGCAAGGATTGATTAAATCAAATCAAAAGTGACAGTAAAGACAAGTTACAAAAGTTTTCTTTTCCAAATAAATTCTGTTGAACTTTTTGTTCATCAAAGAATCTTGATCAAAAAATATATATATTTCCACAAAAATTGGCAGCACAACTGTTTTCAGCATTGATAATAATCAGAAATGTTTCTTGAGCAGCAAATCATCATATTAGAATGATTTCTGAAGGATCATGTGACACTGAAGACTGGTAATGATGCTTTGAACAGGGATACATTATATTTTAAATAGAAAACACTTATTTAAAATTATAATAATATTTAACAATATTACTGTTTTAATGTACTGTTTTTGATCAAATAAATGTAGCCTCAAGTAAGCACAAACTGCTTTCAAAAATATTAAAAAAGCTTACCAACCCCACACTTCAGAATGGTAGAGTATATTTTAATTTACAGTATGTTAAGTATTGAGTCATACATGTCTGAGGAACTGAATTTTTATATATATATTTTCATTATTTTTTACGAATTTTTTGCGATCATCACTGAAAAAAAAAAAATCTAACAGCAAGTTATGGAGCATGTTTTTTCTCAGGTCTCAAGAGAATTAATTGGATCGTGAAGAGCTGTCTGTATGTGACAGGTGGTTGGGAGCAGGGGCTCAAACCTTGGGCTGGTTAACTCTGTCACATATGGGAATGCTAACAGATATCTCTCTCCAGGTATTTTACACCTTTTTGGAAGGAAGAGGTTGAAAAGTACAGGCATTTCGGAGACAGAGCAAGTCATTTGATTTTAATGAAAGATTAAAAAAGCACTTTTTTCCCCATTATGAATCACTCACAATAAAATATTCCGTATTTTGTCTTTCACAGTTAAAGTGCCCCTATTATGCTATTTTAAAGTTTCCTAATTTTGTTTAGAGGTCTCCAACAACAGGTTTACATGCATCAAAGGTAAAAAAAACAGCAACATTTTTCTCATAATATACATTGCACATCACCACAATGTTCAATGATTCTCAAATGACTCGATGGATGAATCAGTCTCCATCTAAATCTAAATCCCTCCTTTCCGTGAGCCTACTCTGCTCTGATTGGTCAGATGGCCCAGTCTTTTGCGATTGGTCTACCGCGTGCAGCGCGTATTTTGGAAACAAACAGCAATTACCATAACTGATCTTCAGCTCCGTGCAGAAGCTTCCTAAAGCTCAGCAATTGTACACACTGTAAAGACGGTAATGATGACGTCGATTTGACATAAATCCCAGCGCGAGTCTGAATCGATGATGAAACATTGGAAGAACTAGTAATTCAACCCAAACCTTGAGCAGGACGTTTCTCAGTGATGCTACTCATTTTGAGGTACATTATGAGATGTTTCAACTGTAATTCCTCACCATCAGCATTAGCAAGTGTGCTTCCATCAACAAACCTGTGTATGTGTGTGTGTGTGTGTGTGTGTGTGTGTGTGTAATGTATTGCAGTGCACATGTGGGAACTGTATCAACAACAGTGCATACCTTAGCCCAGCTGATGTAAACAATAAGGTTTGCAAAACAAATCTTGCTCCATCCTTTATCTTTACTCAAAGTAGTAAGAATGACAGATAATCTGCATTAATAGACAGTTTTAGGTAATACTGCAGCCCACAGCTGATTAGCAGAAGTATTTCAGTAAGACAGTAATAATGTGAGTTAGCCGGTTATACAGATACTTACACAATATGAAACACAATAAACACATTGTAGAACACAGCGTCTTCTCAACATGATGCTATCCAGTATCCGCTGCAGTGTTTGAGGTGGTTCAAGTTTTCCCTGGTGTCTGTGTGGCATGCATGCGCAATTAGTGGACGGGCAATATGCTAATATTTAGTTGTGTCACAACAAAACGGCTTGCGATTCGTATAAAAAACGATTTGTTTAGTTGACTCAGAGTTGACTCTTACTTTTGAGAGACAATAACTTTATTTACGCTGCACTTTCAGATTTAAAACTTTGCAGGATGTTTTCATTCACTTAGAACTATGTGAAAGGTAATTTTCAAAAATCCATAATACGGGCTTTTTAAAAGAAAGTCATACAGGCTTGGAAAGAATCTAATGTGTTGTGAATCTTAAAATTCCTGTTTACTTCCTTGTATTATGTTGCGGGTCAAAATTGAGTTGTCAGATATACTGGTTAACCTACGATTTGTTTTCTCTAAATTTTGCGACAATTTCTCATTTAGGGTCATGAACATGCCTGCAAAGTTTTGACAAAATGTTCACAGGTCAATTTGACCCGCATTTTTATTAACTGCAGTTGCACAGACCAAAAAAAAATAAAAAAAATAGCCTATGTATGTATGTATGTATGTATTTTTTTTTATGTCAGTTTCTCAACTACATTGAGGGTATTTACATTTATGCGTTTGGCAGACACATTTATCCAAAGTCATGTACGCTGTAAGTTGAAGGCATACATTTTTATAATTTCAAGAATGTTAATTTTGTTGGGATTCAAGCGCATGATTTTGCTGTAGCTAGTGCCATGCTCTACTGCTTCAGGAAAACACACAAAAATAAAACAAAAACATATTTAACAAAAAAAAAATAATCTACATTTTAAATAAAAAAATATTCATATTTTTAAACAAATTGTTACAAATTATTAGTTGTTAAATACAGTTTTAAAAATAATTAGTTTTCTTGTTTATTTTTGTTGTAATGTGTGAAGTATTATTATTAATGTTTAATTATTTTTACCTAGGGACCTTCACCTCCTAAACTATCCCTTTAAGAAAGTAAACAGGACATTTTATGTTCATAATGTGTTTCATACTTTAATTTATTTGTCATTATTTAATAGATGAAACCAAATATGGTTGTAATGGAACATGATCTAGTAGAATGAAATAGTAACAGTAAACAAAGCTCTAATTTATGTCTCACCTTATATATCAATTTATTTTTTCATCTATCGATGATCAAGGTCTTGTACACTTGTCAACACATTAAGTTGTGATAGAAATTACATGCAGATGCGTGCACTCAGCAATTAGCCTTCGACTAAACATTATTAATCTCATGCACCATCATGCCTTCAGCTATTAATGCAAGTTTCATATAATCACATTTCCCTGCATCACAAGTTGAGAAGTTAGAGGTTTGAGGAAATGAAAAATGATTTTAATCAGACAAAGTTCCACTTTAAAAAAAAAAAAAAAAAACCTTGCCCATGGAGATGAAAAGGTAGCTGAAAAGCATAGCGGAGTGAGATCTCATTGTGTGATCGTCTCAAATCAAAGCAGCCTCAGATATTTTAAATATGCTTCGGTTAAAATGAGATATGCACCAACATGCCGAGATTAACACTCGAAAACTATTGAGAATTTCACACTTGAATCAGTTCTGCCGATCCTAAAAGCTAGGAGTGGGGAGAGAGTTTGTTCACGGCGTAATTCAATGGTCAGATATGGGAGCGATGTAATGCGATGCATGAATTATAACTAACGTTAACTATGCCACTTTAAACTAAGGTGCTTTGTCGTAGGATTAACCTAGTTTTTGACCTCAACTGTTAATTAAAATGCCTTTCACAAAGCAGAAGAACTGAGAGTGGCCTTCACCTAAAACACACCCCAAACCCCATCTGTTGGGTTACGTGACTGTACGAGCATGTACGCGTGTGTGTATTTACGCGTGGGCAGGAGCAGCTATGAGACAGTACATGTGGGTGGAGGAAGGGAGATAATGGAGCACATGGCTTAAGCTATTAAAGGACTGTTTTACAGCTTAATCGTTTTTTTTTTGTTAGAGGCTTCATGTCGATCTGTTCTGGGTTATTTCTGCCGCTGCCGTTTCCCTCTTTTGGAGGATTTAACCGAGTTTACCCCTCTAATCTGACTCTTTTTGTTAGCGATACTCAGACCTGTTTGCAGCGCTCATTGTACTGTGCCCACTGTGTGTGTGTTCTCCAATGAGACGGCTCTACTTCATTGCCATGTCCATCACTGTCAGATATGATTGTGTCTTCGCTAAAACAACGGATGTGCTTTGGCACAACTTGAGTTTGTGGGTCCTTGGAGACCTTTAGTCTGTAGCTCTGTGTTAGAGCAGTTGTTTTGCACTAAATGAGAGGGGGTTAGTGTGTGTCAGCTTTTGTTTTTGTATATAAAACCACAAGGCACAAAATGTATATTATATTGTATTTTATATTATGTGTTGCTACTGCTCAAAAGTTTTAAGTTTTAAGTTTTTTATTTAAGTTAATTAATTTTACCAGAAATATTTACCAGAAATATTGATGCCAAAAATAACAAACCATAAAGATACCAAAAAGTAGACCCATATAGTTCCTGAAGTAAAATTAGCTTTGTGTGAGGAAAAATCATAGACTGTACACAATGGACGTAGTGTCCGTGACATCACCTGTAGGTTTCTAAAGAGCATTTTTTGAAGCCCAAAGTGGGCAGAGCCGGCCGTCACCATCTTGGCAGCACGTCACCGTGCGTCACTCCTGGATATCCAATAATGGGCGAAGTGGCGGGAGTTGGGTGGAGCTGAGGTGCCTGGTTGACAAAAGGCTGGTAGTGACAGCAGCGGCAATCCACCTGTCACTCAAGTGGCCATGCCTTTAATTATGCAGAACTTTAAGGCTTAATATAATTTAAACAGATGAGTTTAAAATTCACCACCCTAACAGTTGTCATGAAGGGCAAAATTAGCTATATAGACCAAACCCTCTTTTTGTACCAGGCTGTAAACATTTTTTTTTTTTCTGCTGTAAAGTTGCATGGACCCACCATTTTAACATGGTGGGTCTATGGGATTGACTCCCTTTTGTACCCTGACTCTAGCGGCCATTCAATTAATTAAGTTCTCCTCCACCACAGCTCTAATATCTCAGTTACATATTTGAATATAATGCCATGGTTTACTTAAAAGTATACAACATGATTAGTTTTCATGTGTCTCATAACAAATTGTGAAGTTTATTTGTTGTGTCGGTTGGAAGAAAGAAAGAAATTCATACAGGTTTGGTACTGTTACAAGCACGCCAGGCTCCACCCACTCCCAAGCACAGCGCACTGCATCTCCTGAGTTTTGATCACACACACCTGCAGCTCATCATCACCACAATCACTGCCTGCACTTAAGCCCCACGCTCACACGCAGTCATTATCTGGTCTCGTTCGCACACAGCTAATGTTTGCTTACCTCAAGAAGTCTCCCATGCTACTTACCTGTCTCCAAGTCTCCCGTGTGTCTCCTCGTCCTTGTCTCCTGTCACCATTGTCTCCTTGGCTCCAGCGTTCCCGTCTCCCACTCCATCTGCAATCCGAAGTACAGTACAGTATCATCCAGTTGTCACCTGAAACCTGCATATCATCTCTCCGTATTCCAGGATTTCCTCCATTAGCAGCTCCGGGAGTTTCTCCACAAGTTCGTCCTGGTCTACATTGATGACATCCTGATTTACTTCTGGGCTACTACATCAACCACAATGGCATCCGGATGGATGAGAGGAAGGTGGGAGCCATCCGGTCCTGGCCCACTCCTAGCATCATCAAACAGCTCCAACGGTTCCTAGGTTTTGCTAACTTCTATCGTCGCTTCATCCAAGGTTACAGCTCCATCGCAAGTCCACTCACTAACCTCCTCCGTAATCAACCCAAGTCTCTGTCCTGGTCACCAGCAGCCACTGAAGCCTTTTGAAGCTCTCAAGATCACCTTCACCACTGCTCCCCTCCTCGTCCATCCTAACCCGGAACTCCCCTTCTTCATGGAGGTGGACGCTTCGACCACCGGAGTGGGAGCGGTCTTATCGCAGCAGCAGACTCCATCCATGTGCCTTCTTCTCCCGCAAGCTCAGCCCGGCAGAAAAAGGGAGCTTCTCGCCATCAAGCTGGCCCTTGAGAAGTGGAGGCATTGGCTGGAGGGCGCTCAACACCCCTTCATCGTTCTCACCGACCATAAAAACCTGGGCTATCACCGTGAGGCTAAGCGACTGAATCCGCGCCAGGCTCGATGGGCGCTATTCTTCACCCGGTTCCACTTCACCATCTCCTATCGCCCCGGTTACAAGAATGTCAAGGCGGACGCCCTATCCCGCATCCACAGTCCAGAAGAGAAGACCGAAGACTCCGAGCCCATCCTGCCTGATCAGTTGTTTGTCAACCCCATCGTCTGGTCCGAAGAGACCCTGCCCTCTGCTAATGCCTCCACCAACACCCCGCCGGGCTGCCCATCAGGCTTGCAGTATGTCACCCGCACTCGGCGCACTCCCCTCATTCACTCCTCTCACTCATTTTTGGGCACTGGCCACCCTGGGGTCAATGAAACCCTCTCGCTGCTGAAACAGCGCTTCTGGTGGCCACGCATGGCATCCGACGTGCGACTGTGCCATGTCCAAGAGCCCCCGCCATCTTCCCTCCGGTAAGCTCCGTCCTCTGCCTGTTCCTAATTGACCCTGGTCACACCTAGGAGTGGACTTTATCACCAACCTTCCTGTCTCCGAGAACTGTACCTGCATCCTCGTAGTAATTGACCGATTCTGAAAGTCCTGCTTTTTGATTCCCTTGAGGGGGTTGCCCACTGCTATGGAGACTGCAGAGCTCATGTTTAACCATGTTTTCCGCTACTTCAGCATTCCTGAAGATATTGTCTCGGATAGGGGCCCCCAGTTCATCTCTAAGGTATGGAAGGCCTTCTATAAGCTCCTAGGTGTGACAGTCAGCTGTCAGATGCAGAGGAAGATCCAGGAGATCGGCCGCTTCCTCCATACCTTTTGTCACGGCCACCAGGACTCTGGAACCAGTTCCTTGACTGGCGCAACCCAGGAAACCCCCCACTCATCTTGGAGGACGGCACAGCTTACCAGGTCCAGGAGATTTTGGACTCCCGGCGACGTGGTGGTCTTCTTGAATACTTGGTGAATTGGGAGGGCTACGGCCCCGAGGAACACTCATGGGTACCCAGAAATGACATACTTGACCCTAACCTGCACGAAACCTTCCATGCCTCTCACCCTGACAGGCCAGCACCACGAGGCAGAGGCCGACCACCATGTCACCGGGGTCCTCGGCCCTCAGGACCGGCCCGTACAATCCGAAGTACAGTATCATCCAGTTATCACCTGAAACCTGCATATCATCTCTCTGCTCACTCACCTGATCCGTTCACCATCTGGTATCTCAATAAACTCTGTCATTTTACCATCACCTGTTCTCTGTGTCCCTCTGTCTGTAACGGGTATGTCAGGATTTTAGTTTGAGTAAACTATCCCTTCTAAGAGGACCTATTATGCTTTTTTACAGTTACAAAGCACAAAGTCACTCCAAAGGGAGTTATTTTTTTATATCAGTAAGCACTGTTTCTGAACTCCCTGAAATGCCTCGATTGTAGTATTGAGTTTTCTTCTGGGAACGTTCACGTCACAATATTCCTCATTTAAATAATTCCCACCTAAGGCATACAGAAAAAAACGGGGTGATGCCTTGTTGAATTGTGTTAGTAGTATATTGTCGCCATGTCCAAGAGATTTATGTTTTTCCAACCCAGATCTAATGCAGTTATGGTAAGGGCCATGACATTTCTGAAACGCACTCGAAGCAGTTGACCAATCAGAGCACATTGCGCTTTTCGGAAAGAGGGGCTTCATAGAGACAGGAGCTAAACAGAGTATTACTGAGGCCTTGTTTTAGGCCTGGTATTAAGTTGCGGTTTGGTTGATCGGATCACAAGTAAACGAGGGAGACGCAAACCCGTTTAAGCCTAGTGTTTTAATTCGCTTCTTTGTTTCACTTTCAACAACTTCTGTCCTGATTTCTTTGAGAAGAGGGTCTATGGGTGGGTAAATGTATGGGCTGAAATATGGTCTCACAATCTAATGCGTTTAATGCTCAAAACGTTTTAGACCCCGTTTACACCTGTATTTAGTGTCGCCCACTTGTGATCCGATCGACCACAACGCATCTTAATATCAGGTGTAAACAGCTCAAGAACAGCGCAGAGAGCTTCATGGAATGGGTTTCCATGGCCGAGCAGCTGCATCCAAGCCTTACATCACCAAGTGCAATGCAAAGCGCGGGATGCAGTGGTGTAAAGCATGCCGCCACTGGACTCTAGAGTGTTCTCTGGAGTGATTCTCATGCTTCTTTGTCTGGCAATCCGATGGACGAGTCTGGGTTTGGTGCTTGCCAGGAGAACAGTACTTGCCTGACTGCATTGTGCCAAGTGTAAAGTTTGGTGGAGGGAGGATTGTGGTGTGGGGTTGTTTTTCAGGGGTTGGGCTTGGCCCCTTAGTTCCAGTGAAAGGAACTCTTAATGCTTCAGCAGACCAAGACATTTTGGACAATTTCATGCTCCCAACTTTGTGGGAACAGTTTGGGGATGGCCCCTTCCTGTTCCAACATTACTGCGCACCAGTGCACAAAGCAAGGTCCATAAAGACATTGATGAGCGCGTTTGGTGTGGAGGAACTTGACTGGCCTGCACAGAGTCCTGATCTCAACCCGTTAGAACACCTTTGGGATGAATTAGAGCCGAGACTGCGAGCCAGGACTTCTCGTCCAACATCAGTGCCTGACCTCACAAATGTGCTTCTAGAAGAATGGTCAAAAATTCCCATAAACAGACTCCTAAACCTTGGGGAAAGGCTTACCAGAAGAGTTGAAGCTGTTATAGCTGCAAAGGGTGGGCCAACTCCATATCAAACCCTACGGATTTAGAATGGGGTGTCATTAAAGTTCATGTGCATGTAAAGGCAGGCGTCCCAAAACTTTTGGCAATATGGTGTATGAAAACCATCTTTGACATCACTAATGTAGCCTTAAAGATCTGTGGGCGTTTGTCTGTACAAGGACATGCTATTTTTTTACACTAATGTAGCATGTTTAGCAGCACTGTGTGAATGGGGTTGTTTGGTGGAGTTTCGTATTATTCAAATGAGTATTTTCTGTTCCCAAAAGGTCACGTGTGTGGTGTTTGTTTGATTTTGTCTTGTGTGAGCGAGAGAGATAGCATCAGTAATAGGCTTACGGTGGTGGAGCGGTAAATAAGAGAACGGGACACACAAGGTTGGCCACGATGCTCATCTTCTCTGACCTCCCGTTTCAATATGGGCCCCATCCCTGGTTTTATTCCTCCCCTCCCTTGCTCTTCTCCACTCATTCACCCTGCTGTCTCTTCATCAGCCCTTCATTGTGATAGATGGGCACGTGAATGGACAGTAAAGTGCTAAAGTTTGTGGGCCGTGCATCCCACACCACTGCATAAAAAAAGAGAGTGAGCGAAAGAGAGGGCCGGTGCTTCCAGAAATGGATGGAGTGGAGGGAACACGTCAGCATTTTCTCTCCCA
Organism: Rhinogobio ventralis; assembly: GCA_039654625.1. NCBI lineage: Eukaryota > Metazoa > Chordata > Actinopteri > Cypriniformes > Gobionidae > Rhinogobio > Rhinogobio ventralis. Next base: position 13,513,046 of record CM077199.1, read on the forward strand.
GTACGTTTCACTCAGCGCGATTGAGTCTTATTATCTGACCCCTCTCCCTCTTCACACTGACCTGATAATATTTTACCACTCACACATTCTCTATGTCTCCCTCCCTCTATCTTTCTGACAACTTCCTCTCTATTGCGCGTTGTCACACACACACACACACTTAGCACTTTACATACACACACACACACACTTAGCACTTTACACACACACACACACACTTAGCACTTTACACACACAAACACACATTCCATGTTTTATGGAGACTTTCCATAAACATAATGGTTTTGATACTGTACAAACTGTATATTCTATCCCCTAACCCTACACCTACCCATCATAGAAAACGTTATGCATTTTTACATTTTCAAAAGCATAATTTAATATGATCTATAAGCTGTTTTCCTTATTGGAACACATTAATTCCCCAATTACTGGTATAACAATCTTTGTGGGGACATTTGGTCTTCCCAATTTAGGATTTACCAGGACCACACACACACACAAATACTCTCTGCCATTCTTCCACTCATGCTTCTCATGCCAGTAGCATCATAATTCTACATAATTATATAGTTATTCTGAATAATTACCATAGCAGACCACATGTCAATTTTTACTTGTTTACATCTTGGTAGAAATGAGCTTTTATATTATTTAACCTCTAACAAATATTTGCATAAACCGCATAATTACTGATTATTATTGTCAGCCATTAAATAAAAACACACACCATATGTCAATTCGTTTTTGTTTTTTTTGTTTTTTTTCATCTCTACCATATAGTCACATTATTATATAATTAGATAATATTATAATTATAATATAATTATAATACTTATTTTTTTATTTACATTTATATGTATAAAAAAAAAAATTACCATATTACCAAATTACCATATAGTCACATAAATTACAGTTAATGGTTGTTATTATGAATAATTATATATCCAGACAATATGTTTATCCAATATATACCAACATTTATATCTTATTTATATCAGGCCATATTTTTCATTCATTATTTATATCTAGATATAAATGTACTTTTGTATTTATGTCACGTCTAGTTTTGGTTTTGTTTCATGTTCATGTTTCATGTCTTATTTTGTGGTTTTCTAAAGGTGTGTTCGACATCGGCTGTGGCTGGATGTAACCGATCGGCGAGAGTAGCCGCGTCCAGGCGGGGAGGAGCTGCAAACGGAGACGTGAAGTCAGACACTTTCTGCTTCCCGTAGTGACGCTTGCGCTGTGTTTGCATACACTTCAATGAAGTGGGGTCTACGTTTTTTATCAGTTTTATTTTGATAAACATGACAATATAACATTGCGACTACATGAAAAGAGGTTTTACCGTTTTGTGAAAAAAAACTGATTTGTGAGCATTAGTGGAACTGAAGGTTTAAAAATAAACACAAAACACACGTGATGTCATGCGGTGAATCCGGCCAATCGTGAAACAGCTGTGTCGTCATCAGAGCTCGTGTAGCCGTTCTGGAGAAGCTGCGCAGAATGAACCAGCCGGCTGCTCTTGAATTGCTCTCGCGGCACTTTGTTGACATACGTCACAGTCACGTGGAGTTGCCGCTGCCTCAAGTCGAACAAAATTTATAACCGGCATGTACTGCTTCAAGTCAGCCACCAATCAGTCTGTGCATCGCTGCATTAAGTCGAAAAAGCCTTAAGATGTGTTCGACATCGACTGCGGCTGGATGCAACCGATCGGCGAGAGTAGCCGTGTGCAGGCGGGGAGGAGCTGAAAACGGATACTTTCTGCTTCCCGTAGTGATGCTCATGCTGTGCTTGCATACTTTATCACAGCTGAAGTGAAATAAATGCAATATAATGCACTTTTTAAAGTGCATCTCACACTTGCAAATGTTTCTTTTGATAAATGAGCCTTAATCTTTAAGACTCATTATATTTTTAATTAAAAATCTATTTCAAACATTGAAGTATCTTTTTTTTATTTGCATTATCAGTGTTGGGGTAACAAGATAGCACGTTATATATAATACTTGATTATCTGATGTGCATTACATTTTTATTTAATTGATTTATTTACTGACGTGTTTCAGAGACATTTTCATGTAATGCTTTATTTACTGCTTAATACAGCATCTGTTTGTTCAAGAATAAAGCTCAACATAATTGAACTATCAATGAAGTGCAATGTGGGATTGAATGAGTGCACTCAATAATGGTTTCGGACACCACTACAAATGGCTGTCCCCTCAAATAGTGCACTATTTAAGGGTATAGGGGGCAATTTTGGATTCAGCCCTTGTGTATTTAAGTCCTCATGTGGCCACTGTCTCTTGTTGAGTATTGTCTGTGTAACCTTTGTTGGTGAGTTTTGTTTCTGTTCATATTATTTCAGGTTAAGCCAAATCACATTTTGTCAAGTCTTTTATCTGTTCATGTTTTCAATAAACTGCACATGGGTTCAGTTCAACTCGCCTCCAGTGGACTTTGTTACAACTTAATCGTTTTCATAAACAGAAATTACACAGCTAATGAGTAAAGGGCCTCATTTATGTTGCCATTTGACATGAAGTAATTGACATTAAAAGTAATTGGAATGAAGTAATTGACATTGATGGCACATCTTCCATGCCATTGCCATAGATGCATTTCTTCTTAAATCATATATCAAATAAAATTAAAAGAAATTAAAAGTTCCTACCTAGATATGAGGTATTTCCAGTAAGTAGACTTTTTAAAATGCATCTCACACTTGCAAATGTTTCCTTTGGTAAATTATCCATTCTCGACGTAGTCCCTTATCCTCTGGAAAACGGTGAAAGGTTTGTCCTCTGTTGGATTTTTTCCTGTGTGACGAAGTGCACTGGGGAACACAGCAGTGCAGCGCCATTGCCGCTAAGAGAAATAGCGACGCGAGAATTCCCGGAAATGGTAGGTGTACCCCTCAAGCTCCTTAGAACGTTCGAGGTAAATAAGGCGAATAGCTAGTGTGCTGGTCATATAATTAGAATATCATCAAAAAGTTGATTTATTTCACTAATTCCATTCAAAAAGTGAAACATTGACACCTTGCACAAGGAGGGCAAGACACAAAAGGTCATTGCAAAAGAGGCTGGCTGTTCACAGAGCTCTGTGTTCAAGCACATTAATAGAGAGGCGAAGGGAAGGAAAAGATGTGGTAGAAAAAAGTGTACAAGCAATAGGGATAACCGCACCCTGGAGAGGATTGTGAAACAAAACACATTCAAAAATGTGGGGGAGATTCACAAAGAGTGGACTGCAGCTGGAGTCAGTGCTTCAAGAACCACTACGCACAGACGTATGCAAGACTTGGGTTTCAGCTGTCGCATTCCTTGTGTCAAGCCACTCTTGAACAACAGACAGCGTCAGAAGCGTCTCGTCTGGGCTAAAGACAAAAAGGACTGGACTGCTGCTGAGTGGTCCAAAGTTATGTTCTCTGATGAAAGTAAATTTTGTATTTCCTTTAGAAATCAGGGTCCCAGAGTCTAGGGGAAAAAGGGGAGGCACACAATCCACGTTGCTTGAATTCCAGTGTAAAGTTTCCACAGTCAGTGATGGTTTGGGGTGCCATGTCATCTGCTGGTGTTGGTCCACTGTGTTTTCTAAGGTCCAAGGTCAACGCAGCCGTATACCAGGAAGTTTTAGAGCACTTCATGCTTCCTGCTGCTGACCAACATTATGGAGATGCAGATTTCATTTTCCAACAGGACTTGGCACCTGCACACAGTGCCAAAGCAACCAGTACCTGGTTTAAGGACCATGGGTATCCCTGTTTTTAATTGGCCAGCAAACTCGCCTGACCTTAACCCCATAGAAAATCTATGGGCTATTGTGAAGAGGAAGATGCGACATGCCAGACCCAACAATGCAGAAGAGCTGAAGGCCACTATCAGAGCAACCTGGGCTCTCATAACACCTGAGTAGTGCCACAGACTGATCGACTCCATGCCACGCCGCATTGCTGCAGTAATTCAGGCAAAAGGAGCCCCAACTAAGTATTGAGTGCTGTACATGCTCATACTTTTCATGTTCATACTTTTCAGTTGGCCAAGATTTCTAAAAATCCTTTCTTTGTATTGGTCTTAAGTAATATTCTAATTTTCTGAGATACTGAATTTGGGATTTTCCTTAGTTGTCAGTTATAATCATCAAAATTAAAAGAAATAAACATTTGAAATATATCAGTCTGTGTAATGAATGAATATAATATACAAGTTTCACTTTTTGAATGGAATTAGTGAAATAAATCAACTTTTTGATGATTTTCTAATTATATGACCAGCACCTGTATATGTATAGCACTCAGTCAGAGAGCTGAACAAAATTAAACTGCAGAAATTAAAATACCCTGCGAGGACAAATATTATCCTCACAGCGCGATAAGATTGAACGTATTGCTCAATCCATTTCTAAAGGTCTTATATTTATTTATAGCTATTAATTGAGTGCGTGTTCCACTGCAATTTAGAGCTATATTCTTCCTGTGTTAAACATCTAAGCGCTTGCCTGTTTATAAACAGGCTTTACAAACAGGCTTGTTACACAGCCTGTGTAACACTGCGTGTCGGAGTGTGATTTAAAGGGGAGTGATTTAAAATCAAGTAAAGCTTGACATTGAAAGAATCAACAGTAAAAGAAACCTTAAGATTCATTAGATTTTTAATTAAAAATCTATTTCAAACATTGAAGTATCTTTTTTTTTATTTGCATTATCAGTGTTGGGGTAACAAGGTAGCACGTTATATATAATACTTTTTTTATACATTTTTATTTAATTGATTTGGTTTACTGACAAATTAAATAATAAAAAACCTCTCCCTTCTCCATGACGTACAGTAGGCCTACTGTAAAAAAAAAAAAGCCACACCTGCAAGCCAAGCATAACACATCAGTTTTGGAAGATCAACAGCATAAACCAATGGATGGTGAGACAAAGAAAAGGTTACATAGACGCTTAAAAGGTTCTGTTAGGAGCTTCATATGGAAACTTGTGGGGACCAGCAACTGTTTGGCTACCCTTATTCTTAAAAATATCTTCTTTTATGATCAACAGAACAAAGAAACTCATACAGGTACACGATGACAGAATAATTTTGTTTTGGGTGAACCATCTCTTTAACTGCCCTTTCATCATCTGTCAGAATATCACTGTATTAAATAGCTTATATTCAGAAGCTTGTTTGCGGTTTTGGGTTAAACCAAGCCGATTTGAGGATTAGCGTCTCTTCAATCTGGCTACCACAGCTGGTTTCCACTCAACACTGTGTCTGACCCCCCACTCCCCCACCCCCCCGTATCATTGCCAGAGTGTTAACGCTTTAATGCTGATGTGACATTCCTTAGCATGAAGATCCCAGAGATCTGTCAGAGACTTGTGAGATTACGGCAGACTTGTGTCCTCACGGCCAGACGGTTGCTTGTTGATGAAGGCGATTTCTGTAATCAGAGATAGGCAGATTACTCTTTTGAGTGTTGCCGTGCGTTTGTGTGTATATGTGCGCAGTCTTTTAAAGATTTGCAAATCTTACTTCACATTTTGCCTAGTAAGAGCAAGATGTGTCAGCATTAGTGGCATACTCAGTTTTTTCAAGTTGATGCATAACAACTGAGTCATTTCCTCTTTTACGCTGACCCTCTGTGACATATCCCTTATAAAGTCAGAGTCGCAGAGCCCTATTGGTTGGGTTGATTATGCTGGAGAGCTCATGAGGACCGCCGGGTTCTTGCTCTCCAGCAGTGCATTAGCCAAGCACTTAGTCGCAGACGGACGGGAGCGAGAGTCTTCTCCAGGTCAAAGCTGTACTTATCGCATGGGCTACACTTCAGAACTCTCATCAAGTGCTATACTGTCGTACTTGACAAATCCTGTATCACAGTCGCGTCCAGTGTTATTCTAAAATGTCCTCACTTAATGTTTTTTTTTAAATCAAATGTAAAGTCATGTCCAAGTTACACTTAATGTTGTCACATTTTCCTAGTTAAATAACTTTCCTAGTTATTCGTGAACTGATGTTGTTCAAAAACTGAATTACAAAAGTACAAGAGATACATACTGTATATAAAAATAAGCAATCAGAAAAAATACAGCAATTAATATTATACAAAAGTTTTTCATCAGTCTTCAAGCTTGGTAGGCTAAACACTGGTCACAGACACGAACCTTTAATTTTATCAAGCTGATTGCTCACTAAAAAAAAAAAATGTTCAGGGCATTTCAAGTTTGACTTTTACGTGACAAAGCAGTGATATCTAAGTGGGTGAGTTGTTTACTTTAATTAGTCTTCCTATTAACACCATCATTTTGTTCATTCAGATTGATTCGCGAATGTGCATGAAAACAAGGCGGGATTTATCACACGAACCAATCATATCAAATCCAATCATAGCACAATTGCCTCCTCTCATGTGACTTTCCCCCATTCATTCTCAATTACCCCCGTCAAACCCACCGCATTCTTTAGGGGGTCTGTTAAAAATCAATGGGCTCAGGGGAGGCAAGAGAGACGTGGACTCCCGCTGTAACTTTACCCGCTGGTGGTGCTGTTGGACAGTCTTACTTTAGAAAAACTAGCGATTTATACACTCTTTATTGACACTTTGTAACATTTGCATTGTTTTATTTTTGTAATATGGATTATTTTCTCATCCTCAGAGCCTCCTTAGAGGAAATACCCCTGCAGTATCTGTTAAATTGGTAACACTTTACAATAGGAACCCATTGGTTAACGTTAATGTTTTATCTAACAATGATCAATATATTTGCTACAGAATGTATTAATCTTTGTTTACTTTATAAATGGACACTTATTTTACAGTGCTGATAATTCAGTAACCAAAACTCAAGAACAAAATATTTAACTATTGGGACACCCTGAAAATGTCAGTTTACTTCCCTAATATGATGTTTACTATACCATTTAAAAGTTTGGGGTCGGTAACTTATTTTTTAATAAATGTATAGTTTTATTCAGCAAGGATTAAATTGATCAAAAGTGAGAGTGAATACATTTACAATGTTACAAAAGATTTCTATTTCAACAAATGTTATTTTTTAACCTATTATTCATCAAATAATTCTGATTTTTTTTTTAACATAATAATAATAATCATAAATGTTTCTTGAGCAGCAAATCATCATATTAAATGATTTCTGAAGGATCACGTGACACTGAAGACTGGAGTAATGATGCTGAAAATTCAGCTTTGACATCACAGGAATAAATTACATTTTAAAATATATTAAAATAGAAAACAGTTATTTTAAAATGTAATAATATTTTGCAATATTACTGTTTTTACTGTATTTTTGATCACTGACCTGATGTGCATAAGCATAAGATCTTATAAAAACTTTCCCAAACTTTCAAATGGTAGTGTATTTGCAAGTGAAACTAGATATTTAAAGAGACAAAATGCAAAGAGGGGACTTGAACGTGAAAAGTGGCATCAACAAATAAGAGTGATTTGGGAACGTCAGCCGAACAAGGAAAATTGTTTCATAGTGCAAGCAGATTATTGCATTTTGATGAAAGATTATCAAGACAAACTTTTGTCTTCAGAATAATGTGTGCTCGTGATTGTTAGCAATAAAACCCGGAATGTGTATCATGAAAGTAAATAAAGGTTTTAGGTTTTAGATCAATTGTTTTAAGGTGTGATCAGAAATGAGTTTATGCTTTTGTTGAAAATTGAGTTGCGTATTGTGATGCATATTAATTAGCTGGATTTTTTATAGGTTTTGTTTGTTTCCTTGCATCAGAACTAAAGTAAATAAATATACTCTCTCTCTCTCACACACATACACATACACACACACAAACACACACTTCGGTTTCGGGGACTCTCCATAGGTGTAATGATTTTTATACTGTACAAACTGTATATTCTATCCCCCTACACTAACCCTGCCCCTAAACAGAAAGTGTCCTCAAACCATGCTTACGTTGTAATACCCATGTCATTATACACATTTGTGTCCTCATAAACCATATATACCTGTACACACACACACACACGCACACACACACACACACACAAACCCCTAAAAGATTAAATAAAAAAATATATCAGCATGTAATGAACTAACCTAAATTCAAGTCAATGTAAATCTCCACCACGGAAGTGGGCTAAACTCTCCCTTGAGAGAAGGAAAGATAATGTTTTAACAAAAACCTGCCAATTTTTCTTGCAAATCAAATAATCTAAAAGAGGTCAGTGAATCAAATGTAATCAGATGGTAAAGGCCTGTTCACACCAAAAATAATGATAAAGATACAGTTCTAAAAATCATTCTCTATATTAAAGAATAGCACAGTCCACACCACATCTATAATGATAACGAACTATATATAAACTACATAGTTGGAAACACACTTTCAGAACGATTTTATCCACCTGATGAAAGATAAAAACATTGAGCCAATCAGAATCAATCCTGCTATAATGAGCATTTAAAGCGACAGACAAGTACGTGCTTAGAATAAACAGAACAATATAGTCTGCTGGTGTGGACGCTAATGTAGCTATTGGTATAGTTATCTTTATAGTTATCGTTGTTGTTGTGAATGGGCCTTAATTCTTAAGTCGGCTAATCGTTCTGCATGTACCAAGTACGTGCCATTTTGAGGAGCATACAGGAGTGAATCCATACATAAGTTCCCTTTCAGTCAGTACACTACGAGTTACGTCAGTTACTGACGGAATGGGGGTTTCGCTTAGAAGCCAATCGCCTTTGAGCTCTACAAAACGAGCCAATGGCATGAAAATGCCATGGGTCTGCAGAATTTGAATGCCGCAATTCCGCCCCACGGCGTGGGTATAAAGGGGCGTTGCGTGGCAATCTCGCATTATGTTTCTGCTTCAGAGCCGAGTTTACTGCCTGAGCGCTTTCCTCTTCAAGACGAGTTTCTCTCCAGAGTGTTGGTGTTACGGCACGTTCCAGCGAGTTCCGCATTTCCTGTCTGATCTGTGCAGTGATCGAGCACAGCGTGCGCGTTCTCCCTGGGTGCTTCGGCATTCTGCAGAGTTTTCACTCCTCTCTAAAAGAGCTGCACGCGGCACGTCTTTTTAAAGATGGCTTGCCCGTGCTCCGTTTCTCGGTGCGGTCGACTGGTACCTCCGTTCGATGGTCATGATCGCTGTTTGGCGTGCTTGGGCCTCGTGCACGCTGAGCGCGCGTTCATGGATGAGTCATGTTCTCATTGCGGGAACATGGCCATCTCAGTGTTGCGATCGAGACTCCATGATCTCCGTAGTGGGGGGAGAGTCCCCTCTACCACACCCCAATCTACTTCCTCCACTGGAGGGGGTACTTTGGCTGGTGGTCAGGGTGATCTGAGGGTTACGGTGTGGAACAACCCGACGAATCCTCCTCGGGCCACACCCCCCTCCTGCACACTGCAACCCGTGGTGTTGCCTGATGAGGGCGCCGGGGCTTCCCGTTCGGGGCCCTGCGTTTCATTTGGCGTACCCGCGGAGGATGCTATGTCGATCGCCGCATCACAAGGTGGGCTGGATTCCTCCGGAGATGACGATTCGGCTGTGTTGCCTCCTTCGGGAGTTCCAGCATTGCCGGAACTCACAGCCATGCTTGCCCGGGGGGCTGAGACGATTGGGCTTGTGTGGAACCCTCCGCCATGTCCCGAGCGTTCCCGGCTAGATGATTGGTATCTGGGGGCGGCCCGTGCCGAAGGCGCCCGTCAGCCCCCAGTGCCTTTCTTCCCGGAAGTACATGAAGAGGTGTCGAAATCGTGGAAGTCTCCCTTGACTTTTCGCGATCGCTCGGCAACCACTTCCGCCTTCACTGCCCTCGATGGCGGCGCGGTGAAAGGGTACACTGGGGTTCCCCCTGTTGAGCGCTCTGTTGCGATGCAACTGTGTCCACAGAGTGCTGCGACATGGCACGATGACCCAAAGCACCCGTCCAAAGCCTGTAGATTCACGTCCAAGTTGACGGCGAAGACCTACAGAGCTGCGGGCCAGGCCGCGTCCGCCCTGCATGCCATGGCCACCCTACAGGTCTATCAGGCCAAGGTGCTCAGGGACATGCACAAGGGCAATGCTGACCCTGCATTAATGCAAGAGTTGCGGACGGCCACCGACCTCGCTCTATGGGCGACGAAGGTGACCGCTCGCTCTCTCAGTCAGGTGATGTCCACTTCGGTGGTCCAGGAGCGACATCTATGGCTCAACCTGGCTGATATGAGAGAATTTGAGCGAACACGTTTCCTCAATTCTCCCATTTCCCAGGATGGGCTATTCGGTGGGGCGGTCCAGGACTTCGCCCAACAGTTCTCGACCGCTCAGAAGCAGACTGAGGCAATTAAACACATTCTGCCCCGGCGGCCAGCTGCTGCCTCCACCCAGCCGCCGGCCCAGAAGCCTCAGTCTGCTCCCCGCCGAGGCCGCCCCCCAGTGACTCCCACCCCTCCTGCCCGGCCCCAGCAGCAGCCTTCACCCGGGCCGAGGCGTGGAGGACGTCGCAGAAAGGCGGCCCCGCCCGTCCCAGCCCCCCAGCCTGCCAAACGGCAGTCTAAGCGGCGGTCCTGAGACGGGCGGCTCGGAGGTGACCTCGGTTCTTTCCCAGGAGATGGTAGCAGGACCACTCCTTCCCCCGGTGGAGAATCTTTTGTTTTCCCCTTCCGCCGCTGGCCTCACGGCCGGCGGTACCCTATCAATGGTTAAAGAAAGAACTGACATTCTCACCTCCGAGCCTCAAGAGGGCGCGGCTGGCAGTGCGCGACGCCCCATGGCCTCACTGCTCTCGGCCCCCTCTGTCGCCAGCCCCCTAGCAGACGAGACCCCCGTGGAACGCTGGTCCTTCCCTGGTCTCCTCTGTCAGGGTGCGGAATTCGACCCCGCCCACACCCCGGGACGCTCCCATGCCTCCCTTGTCTAGGCCGGTCATTCCGCCTCGCTGCCCCATCGGGGGTACGCCGGTGGTTCGCATGACCCCGCTGGTTCAGTTCTTGGGAGCCTGGCTAGCGCTTCCCAACCTGTCCAGTTGGCTCGCCCGCACCATCCGGTTCGGCTATGCGATTCAGTTCGCTCGGTCTCCTCCCCGCTTTCGGGGAGTCCGCTACACCGTGGTGGGTGGCAATGCCCCTGTCATGCGTGCGGAGGTCGACACCCTACTGGCGAAGGGTGCGATCGAGATCGTCCCTCCAGCCGAGATGAAGTCCGGCTTCTACAGCCCTTACTTCATTGTACCCAAGAAAACCGGTGGGTTACGGCCAATCCTGGACCTGCGCGTCTTGAACCGAACCCTGCACAGGCTTCCATTCAAGATGTTGACAGCCAAACGCATTTTCGAGTGCGTTCGTCCCTCGGATTGGTTTGCAGCGATCGACCTGAAGGACGCGTACTTTCATGTCTCCATTCTTCCTCGACACAGACCGTTTCTACGGTTTGCCTTCGAGGGGCAGGCATATCAGTACACGGTTCTCCCTTTCGGGCTAGCCCTGTCCCCTCGCGTCTTTACGAAGATTGTTGAGGCAGCCCTTGTGCCGCTCAGGCAACACGGGGTTCGCATCCTGAACTATCTCGACGACTGGCTGATTCTAGGCCACTCTCGGGATCAGGTTTGCGAACACAGGGATCTGGTGCTTCAGCACCTCGCCCGTCTGGGCCTTCGGGTCAACTGGGAAAAGAGCAAACTCTCCCCAGCGCAGAGGATCTCTTTTCTCGGTATGGAAATCGACTCGGTCGCCATGTTCCCGCAGCTTATAAGCGAGCGCGCGCAGTCTCTGCTGACTTCTCTTCGCCACTTCGAGGGCAAGAGTGCGGTTCCACTGAAACTTTTTCAGAGGCTCCTGGGGCATATGGCGTCAGCAGCCGCGGTGACCCCGCTTGGTCTGCTCCATATGAGACCGCTTCAGCACTGGCTCTGCGATCGAGTCCCGAGATGGGCATGGCAACACGGCACCCTCCAGGTCCCAGTGACCCGAGCCTGCCGTCAGACCTTCACCCCGTGGTCGAACCTCAGCTTTCTACGGGCAGGTGTTCCCCTAGAACGAGTTTCCAGGCATGTTGTTGTCACAACAGATGCCTCTTCCATGGGCTGGGGCGCCATGTGCAAGGGACATGCTGTCGCGGGCTCCTGGATAGGACCCCAGCGCCTATGGCATGTCAATTGCCTCGAGTTGCTGGCCGTACGTCTTGCCCTGCACCGCTTTCGAGCCCTGCTCAAGGACAAACATGTACTGGTCCGTTCAGACAGCACGGCGACAGTAGCGTACATCAACCGACAAGGTCACACGAGGCCACCCCTCGTGTTCGGCTAGGTGCCTCCGTGTGCATGGTTCCCCCGCTGGAGGAAGGGAACGGAGACGTTACGTCCCCCTGCCATGTCTGCTGTACCGCTGGAACTGGCCGGGCGCTCATGCCTCGGCTCTTCAGCAGGTAAACATAATGCGAGATTGCCACGCAACGCCCTTTATACCCACGCCGTGGGGCGGGGTTGCGGCATGCAAATTCGTTTTGTAGAGCTCAAAGGCGATTGGCTTCTAAGCGAAACCCCCATTTTGTCAGTAACTGACGTAACGTCTCCGTTCCCTTCCTTCAGGGAACGAGGGTTACATACGTAACCGAGACGATCTCTGTTCATTGTCCAGCATCATAGGTGTGTTACAAGTATAGGCAAAAAATCATAAGGTACTTTCTTTAGACAGAAATACCTTATTTTTCTTCAAAATATATTTTTAGGCAATCAAAGAATGCACTGCAATAAGGAAAGTGTTGATTACATAGGGATCGTTCACCCAAAAATGAAAATTCTGTTAGCTTAGCAACATGCTAATGTCACTCTATTAAATCAAACTTGTGTATTTAATGTGATGTGTGCAATTTGTGTGTGTTGTATATGTGAGTAAACATTAACAGACTTGGTTCGCATAGCATTTCAAATCTTAAGGCCCATTCACACCAAGGACAATAACTAAAAAGATAACCATAACGATAACTATATTTGCATCCACACCAGCGAACGATAACGCTCTATATATTCTATATGTGCGCATCTCAGGTTTGTTGTCTGCCACTTTAAAGGTGCAGTGTGTAGTATTTATGAGGATATATAAACAGATATATTAATGCAATATAATATACATTAATATTATTTCAGTGGTGTATACAGACCTTACATAATGAACCGCTATGTTTTTATTACCTTAGAATGAGCTACTTTCTATCTCCATACACCACAAGTCCCCTTACAGTGAAGTCACCATTTTGCGTTGCCATGGTTCTACAGTAGCCCTAAATGGACAAACTGCTCTATAGAGCGCTAGCTACTCTCTGCTGTCTCAGACGACATACTTGTCCTGTGTCGGCCACCGTAGCTTCTCTATGTGCTTCGAAAGGGAGGGGTGAACGGTGAGCGGTTGCAATTTGCAAGATGCTGCTAAAATGTACACACTGCACCTTTAAATGCTCGAGCTCTTTAAAGCGGAATGGATTCTGATTGGCTGTCAATGTTTTTATTATTCATCAGCTGGAAAAAACTTTTTCTGAAAGTGATTCCAACAATATAGTTCATCTGTGCTGTTATCGTTATAGTTGTGGTGTGGATTCTGCCATTCTTTTATATTTACAACAATTTTTAGAACTATATCTTTATCGTTGTCATTATAATCGCCATCCTTGGTGTGAACATGCCTTTAGGGCTTCCACTGCACTTTTTCATCAGTTTTCTAAACGTGTGCTAGACAGACGTTTTTGACCTATGTGTTAGCGTCTCGCGCATGACACAGCATTCTGAAATTGTTTACGTTAAAAGTTCAACTTTTTAAAAAAAAAGGCATCTCACCACGCGTGTGAACAAACCATTAGAAGGTGATAAGGCAGCTAGCTAGGTTTTAGAACAGATTTGCAGTGAAACTTTTGTCGAGTTTTGTTAAATAATGAATAAAAAAAATTTTATTTACATTTTTTTAAAAACGCATTATGCCACCTTAGCACAGTTGTATTCAGAAGTAATGTATTGTAGAAGTCATGGCAGTTGGATCTGACACTAATCATGAGAAAAACCGCAGTGCTGTTGTACAGTATTAGCCTGGCGCTCTGCCGCTAACAGGCTCAAGCTGACAGCGGGGCTATATAGGATCCAGATCATGAAGGCTATGGGGAAAGGTTGTAATTCCTAGGCTCAGAGCACACAAATGGGATCCGATCTTGAGCTAGGGCCCTCAGAGGTCTGCCTAGGTCAGTGGGGTCCTTTTTCATTAAATACAGCTCTGTTTAAAGTGAGCTGCTGGGAGAGGTAATTTCTCTCTGATGAATTTGGATATTAGTGTCTATAAAAGCTTTTTTCCTCATCTTTTATCTCTCTAACCTGTAGCTACTGTTTGCATTCTTTAATTAAACTTCCTGTCTCCAACTCACTGTGGTGTAAAAAGGGAATAGATGCTGTGTGTGGTGATGTGTTTTGGAGAATGTATCTGTGTTAAGAGAACACTTTCACAGTAATGTCTACACAGAGAATAAACTGATCCAAATATAACTGTGGAAGTAACATTAGCTGCTTGTTCTCCATTGTCAATAAAGAAAAGAGTGTCCAGCGACCAGGGTCATCAACAAAAAAAAAATCAATTAAAAATCAATAAATAAATAAATAAAAAAACCTGGCCCAGAGGCTAAATTTTAATAGGCGAGCCCATGAAAATACTTTATAAGTATACAGTAATAAAGTACTTAAATATTAATACACTTAATATTCAGATTTTCCATGACATAATCTAAAGTGATGTCACAGTTAGTTTTGGTTTTGTGTCATGTTCATGTTTCATGTCTTTTATTTTGAAGTTTATTCACAGTCATCTTTCCTGTTTGTCATGTGATTAGTCTCATGCGTTATGTTTTCATTGTGTGTTTTAGTCATGTGATACTCTGCTCTGTTTGTCATTGGCTCATTGTTTGATTGTTTACCGGTGTTTCTTGTCAGTTAATTAGTCCTTGTGTATAAATAGCCCTCATGATACCATTGTCTTTTGTCTAGCTTTGTCCGTGTAACCCATTGTTGGCGAGTCCTTTGTTCATGGTTTTATTTGATCATGTTTACGTTTATTTTGTATTTAGTTCACGTTTATGGTAATAAAGAAACTGCACATGGGTTCTTAAAGCTCGCCTTCAGTGGGCTTTGTTACAAATGAGAACTATTTACGGTTAATAACAAAGCATGTAAACCATTATCTAACTCTTTACATATGAGCTAATTAAACAATAATAATTTTGTTAATTACAGTGACAATGAATGAAGAAATCACTATTTGTATAGCCTAATAATATATCAACAATATAGAGTATATAAACAGTATATCAACTATGAATTTTTATATACTGTATATAAACAGTTCCCTTTCAGTCGGTCACATTTAACGTACGTCGGAACGGAGCGATGAATTGGGGATCGCTTTCAGAGACCAATCTACTTCGAGTGTAACAAAACGAGCCAGTGAACATTGGCATGGAGGTTCTAGGTGGCCTACCAGAGGCTGTGGTAGACACAATGACTTCTGCTAGAGCTCCCTCTACGAGACGCCTCTATGCGTTGAAGTGGAACCTGTTCGTTGAATGGTGTTCTTCCCGCCGGGAAGACCCCCGAAAGTGTTCGGTTACAGTCGTGCTTTCCTTCCTGCAAAATGGGATGGAGCGAAGGCGGTCTCCGTCCACCCTTAAAGTTTATGTTGTGTACAATTTCATTGACGTGTTATACACACTATTCACAGCTGGTCCTGATAAGACACTTCCCAATAGCGCTAAGCAGCGCAGCATTGAGTGAAGCTTTTGAAAGGGAACTGACGTTAACTCCTGTAACATGATACTGACACCAGCTAGATATCTAGCAACTTTAGCACTGGGTATATAGTCATATATAAAGTCATAAAGACTTTGATGACTTTGTTTAAAATCGACGTGGTGACATTTGTCTGTAAACTATAAAACATTGTCCAATGCATCGGCAGAAAACATAATTAGTCATTTTAACATGTAAAACATTACATTAACATTCTTTTTATTTGCTAAATGTAGTTGTGTATTTATTTCTGATTTCCTGATAAATTTGGCTTCATTGTAATGAGGTAAATGATCTTTGAGAAGTTTGAAATAACCATGTTATGAACATAAATGTACTTTTACTGACCAGCCAACTATAATAACTTTAGTTTGTTGATTGGTGTTTATATTTCTTCAAGCTTGATAACCTGCTTTTTTGTTTATTTTCTAAAATATATTTTTAATTACAGATAAGTAAAAAGATTAAATTGTAAAAAGGGATGCTTATAAGAGAGTGTACATCTGAAACTGCTGAGGCTGTGAAGGGTTTTGATTTTATTACCCACCAGGTACATTGTACTCAGCATTCTGTCATTCTTAAAAAGAAAACAAATCATTCATCATTATTTGTCTGCCTGTTTTTTTGTGAAATATTAATTAATTAGTTTTTCCCTTCAGATCAGCTGCTATAGAAGACAGTGCAGAGACAAGCAAAGAGGAGAGTAGTAAGTATGTTTTAATGTAATATCACCTCTGTTGTAGAGATTTTGAATCATGCCTAATGGAGGGTGATTCGTTAAGTCTTGGTAGGAAAATGATAGCAACTGGCTCCAAATGGCTAATTTCTGTGCTTCCTTTGAGTCATTCATGTAAAAATATGTCTGTTATTTAATTGTTTTTGTTTTTTTGGCAAAGCCGCAGGTCACTTTGTCATAGCTGTCCTGGCATGCGCCATTTTGCACAACTTCTAATTTCCTTAATTATCTGCAACAGAGGTGAAGAGTGCATGTTATCATGACCACAATAGACACATTCATGGGAAATATAGTTTAAAGTAAACCACAATAAAGTGGTGCAGGTATGACCTAACTTTGTAGGCCAACCGGCAGTTAGCATCGCACTGGTTCCCTCGAGAAAAACCCAATAGGATTTTTCCATAAACTTTTGGATTATCGCAAAAAAAAAAAAAAAACAAGCTCTGTGATCAACATAAGTTTATGATACTCACATTTTGTCCATCAAAATGATTATCAAATGAACTTTTATTCATTCTGAAGCCTAAATGCAGTTGCCAGAAGTATAAAGCTAAAGGTAGGCTATAGGACTACACCACTGTCCTGCGATTACATCACCATCACTAAGCTTCCGAAAACTCTTTCAGTTTTTATCTCAAAACATTTTCCCAGAATGTTTGAGTTTTAAATTATGAGCATAATGAGGCTGTAAAAGCGGACTGAGCTTACCTGTTAGGCGTGATGACATTTAATCTCCTCGACAGCCTCTGTAGTCCCATTAGCCACTTGTTAGCAACCGCCTTTCAAGACACGTAACAGCTTAAAAAAAATCACAAGTGGTATAATAAAACGTGAAAGTGTCTTGAGCTTGTGTTCACCACAGACATTATTTTAGCCATTTAAACAAAATCCCATTCAAAAAAACCCATTGACTTCGGTACGAGGGAACCGTAAGTGCAAAATGCTAACTCGCTTCCGTGTTTGGCCTACAAAGTGATGTCATACCTGCACCACTCTATTATCAACATACAACATACCCTGAAATACACAAATAACAATATCAGTGACTGATTAATCTCTGCTCATTGTAAGTGCTGTTGTTGGTCTTCTAATCTTATGTTCATTGTAACTCATAGAGTGCAGTATATTGAGGACATAAATGGATGTGTCAAGCTTGATGTCAAAGCTTTGAAGTCAACGGAATTGTAATGCATATCTATGCAAATAATATATATTATATTCAAACATGGATGCAAAACTGTTAATCATTGGTTAATTTTATATAAATTATTTTTTCCCTTTCACAGATCCTGTGATAAAAAAAGTCTTCAAACATTACAGTGTCTGAATCGCAAGCCCTCAGAAAATGCAAGTCATACTCAAAGAAGTGACTGTCCACTTGAAGATGAATGTGTTGCATTTAAACTCTTCTGTTTCTTTGTTTGGTTCAGCCTTTTGCAGGTTTGTTTGTAAAGAAAAAATGCATTCAGTTCTGCACTCCCAGGGGAAAAAGATGTACTATTAAAAGTATTAAAAATGTACTTGAGTATGTTTTAGTACAATTCAAATACAATATAATATATGTATATACAGTAGTATACTGCATTTTTAATACATTTAATATTATGTCCTTTTCACCTAGGCTTTGTTGTCCAGTAACTTTTATTCACTGATGTCATATTCATAGTGTGCTTTTCAGTAATACAGGTATAACTTAAATGTTCTACAAGTGGATAAAAATAGCTCTGCCATAGCATTTCACTGATCTTTCATTTAATATAATGTATTTGTCAAGAGATGTATGTATGCTGCTGTACTTTTTTAATGTACTCAAGGAATTTCTTTTGTAATGTATATAATGATATAGTACATTAAAGTTTTGTCTTAAGATGTCTTGAGATTTATATTTAATAATTTTGCACTTTTTGTACCATTTTGAATACTGAAAAAAACAGCTTTATAATATACTAGTAGTGTAATACTAATGCATTTATAATGAACTAAAATGCTATTAAAATGTTCTTGAAGCACATTATAATGAATAATTAAAAATATATTTTAAATTAATTTTAAAGAAATACATTTAAATTGCACTAAATGTACTTAAAGTTGTTCCATTTTAGCACAATTTATTATATTAAAATATATTGCAAATAGCTTAAAAATTGATCTTAAGCATATCTTAAAATGCACTTAATATACTTAAAGTTGTTTCAAAATAATACATTTGATATGCATTTAGTATAGTATAATTTAAATATATTAAGTATGTCCAAAAAAAGCACAATTCAAATATATTTCCTTTTCACCTGGGTTTACTATGGCATACACATAGAACATTATCAATTTCTATTATTCAAATCAGTTAAATGATTGTTTTAGGCTGCATTAGGTTTACTGTAGTCTGCCAGATCCAGATCAGATGGTGGACCTGCGCCTAAACACGACCAACGCATCCCTAAAGTGTCAGCAGAGACCGTGTCAAATAGACTCTCCCCTGTAAAGGCCTCCTTCCCTTCTCCTCTATACAGATAAAAACACATATGCACACATACATATTCAAAAACGCTTGCCTATAGGCTGAACACGTAATGCTTGCATACATGCCGTCACTGTTTTCACGGATTCGACTTTTTAAGGGTTTGTGCAGAGATGATGATAGTATAGTTTCAAAACTATTTCAAACCTGTGTCATGGTTTGCATTCTCGGGTAATCAGAAGCTGTTGCAATGCGGATGGGGTCCGGAACGCATTGGGGGTTTTCTGTTTTAATTGAAGATGGTGTTGTTTAAACAGCACCAAATTATAACTAATCAGTTTTTACAACAGAAATTAATCAAAAACTTTTCTTCAAAAACAAACTTAATTTCCTATTATCACTGTAAAGCTGCTTTGAAGCAATCTGTGTTGCAAAAAGCGTTATATAAATGAAGGTGACTAATTAACTAGTACTTTATTACTGTATACTTATTATAAAGTGTTACAAAATACAACATACTTTGCAATTATAGGCAATGCATCATATACACTGTAAAAAATGTTTTTGAAGTTGTAAAAAAAACGTCTCGGTTACGTATGTAACCCTCGTTCCCTGAAGGAGGGAACGGAGACGTACGTCGGAATTGACCGACGAATTGAGGATAATTTTCAGAGACCAATCTACTTCGAGTGTATAAAAACGAGCCAATAATGTTGGCATGCGGTCCATGCACCGCCCCGCAACGCGGGTATAAATACGGAAGTGAAATACCGCATCCTCGCTTTTCCAACTGAGGAGCCGAAGAAATGGGACGGCCCTTCAGTGGAAGCACAGCTCTTGGCGACGGGACGTACGTCTCCATTCCCTCCTTCAGGGAATGAGGGTTACATACGTAACCGAGACGTTCTCTTTCACGACTTGGGGATCCCTACCAAAATGCCAGGAAGGCTGGCCCTTCCAGCATCCTGCTTGTGCTCACTGGTTGCTCCTAAGTTGGAGCAGAAGTCAGGGCACAAGGAAGGTCCGTCACAGTTGTTTCTGCAAGACCCACTCAGCGTGACTATTGGATAACGCTGGGAAAGCGTGCCCGTCTCGGGGAGATGGTACGCTGCGGAGCCTTCAGTGGAAGGAGAGGTGGAAATACTCATAAGGACTAACCTAGCAGAGCAGGGTAGTGCTACCTATGGCAGTCTCTGGGGTGGATCCAACCTGGTCCCAGGGGGGAAAGAACACCACCAGAGAGCGAGCTCTGTCAAGGGAAAGACACGGGGCTAGCCGAGTAGGGTAGCTGGTACCGTGGAGAATACACATATGGGGTTACCGTAAGGGAACCACTACATATGGACCCAGCCTACACACACATTCCACAAGCATACGGGTGCAGGCCTGGCGTCAGACGGCCGTAACGTCTGACACCGAGGGGTGACGGAGGAGCTCACAGGGTTAGCCGTTTCCGGGGAACACAACTGGAGACAATAAACGCACATATCCGGCCCGGAGGCGGGAGTGGCGTATGCAAGCCGACACAAGAGCGGGTACTTCACGTTTACCGGCCACTGGAGGCGAGTACACGGGAAGAAACTGGCTCTACACGGAGGCTATAAAATCTAGCGAACGTGTTAGGTGTCGCC
Organism: Rhinogobio ventralis; assembly: GCA_039654625.1. Taxonomy (NCBI): domain Eukaryota; kingdom Metazoa; phylum Chordata; class Actinopteri; order Cypriniformes; family Gobionidae; genus Rhinogobio; species Rhinogobio ventralis. The sequence goes on from CM077199.1 coordinate 13,533,664, forward strand.
CAGCCCGCAGCTCTACATATACCTGTCAGCGAGGCGCCTTGAGCCAGCGCCCAGGAGGAGGCTACACTCCTAGTGGAGTGAGCTCGCACCCCGAACGGGCAAGGCACGTCTTGGGACTGATAAGCCAAGACGATAGCATCCACTATCCAGTGGGCTAACCTCTGCTTGGAGACAGCCTTTCCCTTCTGCTGGCCTCCATAACAGACAAAGAGCTGTTCTGAGGTCCTAAAGCTTTGAGTCCGGTCAACGTAAGCGCGAAGAGCGCGGACGGGACACAACAAAGCTAGGGCTGGGTCTGCCTCCTCCGAAGGCAGCGCTTGCAGGTTCACCACCTTGGGCACATATCCAGGCCGGGGTCTCAGGACAACGCGAGAGTTGGCCGGCCCTACTTGGATCGCTGCAAACCAATCTCGGGGACGGATGCATTCGAAAATGCGTTTCTGCATTAACATCCTGAACGGAAGCTTGTGCAGGGCCCGATTCAGGACACGCAGGTCCAAGATTGGTCGTAACCCACCCCCTTTCTTGGGTACAATGAAGTAAGGGCTGTAAAAGCCCGCCTTCATATCGGCTGGAGGAACCGGCTCGACCGCGCCCTTCGCCAGTAGGACATCAATCTCGGACCGCAAGATGTGGGCATCGCTGCTTCGCACAGAGGTGAAGAGGATGCCCTTGTACTTGGGCGGCCGGTGCGCGAACTGAATCGCGTAACCGAGTCTGATGGTACGGATGAGCCAGCGAGACGGTCTGGGGAGCGCTAGCCAGGCTCCCAGAGACCGAGCAAGCGGGACCAACGGCACCACAGACGTACCCAGGGTGGGGCAGCGAGGGGGAGTGGTCAGACCCGACCCGGACGGCCCGGAGGCGACCCGGAGTGTTGTCTGACCGCTCCAGGGTGGGGCAGTGTGTGGGAGAGAAGGCCCGAAGGCGTCCTCTAGCCGCACACCGTGTTCTGGCGAAAAGAGGAGAGACCGGGAGTGGCAAGGCCCGGGGGCGTCGCACACGGCCGGCTCGGTCCTCTTGGAGCCCAGGGAGAAAGGAAACTGCTCTTTTATTGACAATGTGGGTACCGCTGGACTCCGGGGAGGGGGGGGGAGGGGTGGAGACACCATCTCCCTCGGAGCAGCTCCTAACATCCCTGGGCGGCCCCTTTGTGTCCGGCGCCCTGCTTCCCGGGTGGAGGCTGCTGCTTGGGCTTAGCAGGGGCGGAGGCAGACGCAGGGGGACGCCCTCGGCGACAGGCAGGCGGAGGAGCTGCGACCGGCGACGGGGTGGAGGCAGCAGCTGGTCGCCGGGGCAGAATGTTCTTAATTGCCTCCGTCTGCTTTTGGGCCACCGAGAACTGCTGGGCAAAGCTCTCGATGGCGTCGCCGAAAAGGCCGGCCTGACAGACAGGGGCGTCGAAGCACCGAACTTTGTCGGACTCGCGCATGTCTGCCAGGTTCAGCCAAAGGTGGCGTTCCTGGACCACCAGGGTGGACATCGCCCGGCCCAGGGAGCGCGCAGTGATTTTCGTCGCCCAGAGGGCGAGGTCCGTCGCTGTGCCCAGTTCCTGCATAACCCCTGGGTCGGAACTACCCTCGTGCAGTTCCTTTAGCGCTTTGGCCTGATAGACCTGCAGGAGCGCCATGGCATGCAAAGATGACGCAGCCTCTCCACAGGCTGTGTAAGCCTTGCCCGTTAGACCGGACGAGAACTTACACGCCCGGGAGGGGAGACGCGGGTTAGCCCGCCAGTCTGCAGCGGCCCTGGGACACAGTTGCATCGCCACGGACCGCTCAACTGGGGGAAACGCCGTGTACCCCTTTGCTGCGCCACCATCGAGGGTAGTGAGGATGGAGGAGTTGCTAGATCGGGATCGAGCGCTATACGGCGCTGTCCACGACTTCGTGAGCTCCTGATGCAACGAATGGAAGAATGGAAGAATGGAACCGGGGCGGGGTGCTGAGAACCAGCGCGGGCCGTCCCGAGAAACCAATCGTCCAACCGCGAAGGTTCGGGACACGGTGGAGGGTTCCACTCGAGCCCGACACTTGCGGCGGCCCGGGAAAGCATAGCCGTAAGTTCTGGATCAGATTCGGGCAACGCTACCACACCTGAAGGGGGCAGCGCAGCCGGATCCTCATCTCCGGAACCCATTGGCTCATCCTCCGATGCAGCCATCGAAATCATATCCTCAGCTGGAGCTCTAAATGAAACGGCCGGCCCCCCATGGCTAGGGCCGGGCCGCACTTCCGGAAGCTCTACCGGCGCAGCGGAGGGGGGAGGGGCCCAAGGGGCTTGTTGGCCCGTCGGGGAAGCCCTCACTGTCACCCTCAGGTCTCCACCAAAAGCCATCAGCCAAAGTAGCAGCCCCCTGCTTCGCAGCGGGGGGGCCACTAGATCGGGGGATGCTCAATGGGACTCCACCCCTTCTGAGGTACTCGAGCCTAGACCGTAGTACTGCGAAGGTCATGTTCCCACAGTGAGAATATGAGTCATTCACGAACGCCGCCTCAGCGTGCTGAATGCCCAAACACGTGAGGCAGCGATCATGACCGTCAACTGGGGACAGAAAACGACGGCATCCAAAAACACACGGTTTGAATGACATCTTGAAAAAGACGCAGGGTCAAACCGTGCTGCTCTTTTAGGAATGGAAATTGCTCTCTTAGTAGTGCTGAAGCACTCAGGGAGATGGCCGCGGCTCACAGCGGTGCGGAAGTGCAAGCCCGCGTGTGAGCACTCAATGAGGGAAACGCCCAGCGAACCAACAAAAACAAAGAAGGGTTGCAGCGGCCACTCGCTGATTCGCGCCGTCACACCAGCACTCGGTAAGTGAGCGATCTCTTCCTGTTGAACTCGTTTTAAAGTTTAAACACTCTCTGTAGAGAAACAGCCTGGTAGCAAACTGTTCAGCTCCGAAGTTGAAAGCGAGGATGCGGTATTCCACTTCCGTATTTATACCTGCGTTGCGGGGCGGTGCGTGGACCGCATGCCAACATTATTGGCTCGTTTTTATACACTCGAAGTAGATTGGTCTCTGAAAATGATCCCCAATTCGTCTGTCAATTCCGACGTACGTCGAAGTGACCGACTGAAAGGGTGTTATGTTTTCCAAATACTGTTTCAGTCTTTCTACTTCAAAATTTCACATTAACTCAGCATGCCATTTAAAAATTGGCAGTAAAATTGTTTCAAAGTATATTTTGCAACCATTTTTTTCAGTGTTAATTATAATAATAATAATTGATGTTTTATAGTATGTATTTTATTATTATTATTTATACTACTGGGCTGTTGAATGCTTGAATCTGATTGGCTGACGAACGTTCTAGGGTGTGCAATTATTTTCAGGGAAACGCACGGCAAAAGTAGTTCCAGGCAGGTTTTGACCGCATTACAGTTACATATCACTTCACCAAATGATTTCAGTTTTTTTCAAATGTCTTTACAGCATACAACAGCAAAATAACCAAAACCCACAGCGACACTGACCAAGCAAAGAAATATAGTAAACAAATAGGATAAAAAAAGACAAATTATTTTCATGTTTTTCCCACAAAATTATGTTTAATTATGTAGGCCTACTAAACGCACACACTCTCTTTCTGCCACTCTCTATTCTCTCACACACACATACAGTACGGACACACACTCGCACAGAAACGTGTTGTCAGCGCTGCTCTGACGATTTTATCAGTAAAATAGTTTAGCAACTTAAAAGCAACATGACATTTCTCACTAGCGAGGTAATAAAGGCGGTGTTCTTATAGTTCCATTAGTAGATGCCGAACCAAGCCGCAACCTCCCCCAGTTTCTCTTTAAGGCAATACGGAAGTGACTTAAACTGCAATTCATTGACTGGCCGCTAAAGACAGGCTTCAAAAGGGAGCAGAATCTAATTGAGCTCCATGTTAAAATGCCCAACTTTACAGCACGTTTACAGCCTGGTACAAATTGTGGTTTTGGTTTATACAGGTAATTTTGCCCTTCATGACAACTGTGATGACAACTTTTTTTTATAACTCATTCGCTTACATTATATAAAGCCTTAAAGTTCTGCATAATTAAGGGCATGGCCACTTTGAGTGACAGGTGGATTGTCGTTTGTCTGCTGTCTGTTAGTCATCACGTCACCTCAGCTCCAGCCACATCCTGTCTCTTTGCCCATTTTTAGTTATCCGGGAGTGACGCGTGGTAACGTGCTGCCAAGATGGCAACGGACGACTTTACGCTTCAAAACTTGTCTTCAGAATCCTATGGGTGACGTCACGGACACTATGTCCCTATTTTTTTACAGTCTATGTGCTGAACACTGTTGAAAAAGACGCACCGACTGAGCATGAGGGGTTTTGGTTAAATGGCTGAAATAAGGTCTGTGGTGAACAAAAGCTGAAGACACCTTCATGTTTTATTCTACGAAATAAAATACATCAGTATTACCCCACTTGTGAACAGTGTGAACTCACTGTTATGAGTCTCAAAAAAAAGGCAGTTGCTAACAAGTGGCTAAATGTGACTACAGAGGCTGTTGAGGAGATTAAATGTCATCACGTCGAAAAAGGTAAGCTCAGTCCACTTTTACTGCCTCATTATGCTCATAATTGTGCTCTCATAAACTATTCTAACTCAAACGTTCTAGGAAAATGTTTTGAGATAAACACTGAAATACTTGTTGGAAGCTCAGTGATGGTGACGTTGAAATCACGGGACTGTGGTGTAGTCCGTTTATAGCCTTCCTTTAGCTTTTTACTTCTGGCAACTGCATTTAGGCTTCAAAATTAATAAAAGATGTGTTCATCTGTGATAATTATCTTGATGGACAAAACATGTAAGTATCATAAACTTTTGTTGATCACAATAATCCAAAAGCCTATAGGAAAATCCTATTGGGTTTTTCTTGAGGGAACCAGTGCGATGCTAACTGCCGTTTGGCCTACAAGGTGATGTCATACCTACACCACTCTATAACTGCATTATTCTGCTATCAGTGGCTCAAGCCTCAGTTACTAAAATAAAATAAGCCTCCATTACTAGCTAAAATTAAGTTTTTGGAATTAGCAACGGATTCTTGAGTTTAGATGCATAAGAAATTAGTCCTGCACACAAGAGCGTTTTAAAGACAAAACCTGACAAATGTCTTGAAATAAATCATCTGAACATTATTTAGAGGTGTGGTAACTGTAGTATAAGCGGAATAATTGACTCTGGGCCGTTGAATTATTAGAAAAATAACGCACACCCGAGGTGTAACGGTCACTCCGCCACAGTTGTTGACATTTAGAAATATTGTTCTCGTTGTTATTATTATTGAAGATATTATTTGGCCCCCAACTACGGCCCTGATGTCAACAAAACAATATTACCAGAAAATTAGCACTGTTTTACATAATACTGGGAATGTTTCCATGCAATAAAAACATTGTTTTCCACTGTGCAGTGAGTGAGATTTGCAATGGAATTCAGCATGTATATTCTCAGAACCCTTAGAAAGGTCAGAATTAGTTTTCCATGAGACTATTTCAGCGTCTTTTTTTGTTGTATACTGTATACATTTGAACTTACAGAGACCCTCACCTACACTTTTATTGCTGAGGATATTGCTTTCCTTGACCATTTTTTTTTCTTTACAGAATCTCTCCTGACAGTGTTTGGTTGTGTGTTTGTGTGTGATTGTGTGTGTTTGTGTGTGTAGAAATGTGCATGTTCTTCACTTTCTGTAAACTAACTCTGCAGCAGCTGTATCTCCTGGTACTTTCTCCTCTAGTTAGCCCTGCCTCATCTATCTCGTTCGCTTTTTCATCTCTGCTCGGATGCCATCCCTCCGTTTTCTGAGCTTGTGTGTGCTTTCTCTGGTGTTGTTTTTTTTCCCCCTCTAAGCTTACTTTTCAGTCTTTCATTTTCTTTCAGTTTTATGGCTACAACTGGTTGAATTGTACAAAAACATGTCCAGGTCACATTTCGTTCGTAAGTAAGTAAGTAAGTTAGTTTATATTTGAAAAGAAAATGTAATCATTAAAATTTGCATTGTAAAATGTTATTATATATTACCATAATGCATCTGGACATTTTACTTTTGATTGTTTTCATCAGTAATGGCAATATTAAAGGTTCTCAAGTAAAACAATTACTGTAGTGCAATGATTTAAATGTAAAATTAATTTAAATGAACTAAACTATATATTCACATTTTATATTAAATGTAATATCTATATCTATATACACTCACCTAAAGGATTATTAGGAACACCTGTTCAATTTCTCATTAATGCAATTATCTAATCAATCAATCACATGGCAGTTGCTTCAATGCATTTAGGGGTGTGGTCCTGGTCAAGACAATCTCCTGAACTCCAAACTGAATGTCAGAATGGGAAAGAAAGGTGATTTAAGCAATTTTGAGCGTGGCATGGTTGTTGGTGCCAGACGGGCCGGTCTGAGTATTTCACAATCTGCTCAGTTACTGGGATTTTCACGCAAAACTATTTCTAGAGTTTACAAAGAATGGTGTGAAAAGGGAAAAACATCCAGTATGCGGCAGTCCTGTGGGCGAAAATGCCTTGTTGATGCTAGAGGTCAGAGGAGAATGGGCCGACTGATTCAAGCTGATAGAAGAGCAACTTTGACTGAAATAACCACTCGATACAACCGAGGTATGCAGCAAAGCATTTGTGAAGCCACAACACGCACAACCTTGAGGCGGATGGGCTACAACAGCAGAAGACCCCACCGGGTACCACTCATCTCCACTACAAATAGGAAAAAGAGGCTACAATTTGCACAAGCTCACCAAAATTGGACAGTTGAAGACTGGAAAAATGTTGCCTGGTCTGATGAGTCTCGATTTCTGTTGAGACATTCAGATGGTAGAGTCAGAATTTGGCGTAAACAGAATGAGAACATGGATCCATCATGCCTTGTTACCACTGTGCAGGCTGGTGGTGGTGGTGTAATGGTGTGGGGGATGTTTTCTTGGCACACTTTAGGCCCCTTAGTGCCAATTGGGCATCGTTTAAATGCCACGGCCTACCTGAGCATTGTTTCTGACCATGTCCATCCCTTTATGACCACCATGTACCCATCCTCTGATGGCTACTTCCAGCAGGATAATGCACCATGTCACAAAGCTCAAATCATTTCAAATTGGTTTCTTGAACATGACAATGAGTTCACTGTACTAAAATGGCCCCCACAGTCACCAGATCTCAACCCAATAGAGCATCTTTGGGATGTGGTTGAACGGGAGCTTCGTGCCCTGGATGTGCATCCCACAAATCTCCATCAACTGCAAGATGCTATCCTATCAATATGGGCCAACATTTCTAAAGAATGCTTTCAGCACCTTGTTGAATCAATGCCACGTAGAATTAAGGCAGTTCTGAAGGCGAAAGGGGGTTAAACACAGTATTAGTATGGTGTTCCTAATAATCCTTTAGGTGAGTGTATATCTACATATATCCACAGACATACTGACTACACACATTTAACTTAGCTTACATTTTTAAATCTGCCTGCATCCCATAGTGCCTATCTATAACAATATGTTACTTTGTTTTATGCAATAAATGTATAATTTATGCAATTTATATAATAAATGTAATTTGTTTTATGTTTTATGGCTTCTTTTAAATATTTATTTTAATGTAAGTTAGTACCACTGTATGTGTAAAACAGAGTCCAAATGAATTAACATGTATTTAAATAATAGTAAAAACTCAATCATACATAAATTATAGAAATATTTCAGTTAAACTTACAACACTTACAACAGCCTATTGCACATACTGTACATATTTTACCCAATATAGCTACACAAATGCAAATTAGACATGTACATAATATGAAGTGCAACACTGAACAGAGTGCGAGTCACAATCATGTAACTAAATGTAAACATGTTTTCCATTGCGCCGTTCTCTCCGTATTTATGACTCTTTGCAGTCTTTAGCCACTGCTTACACAACACGATCACATAAGAATGCGTATCAATATTAATGAGTTTTGGCGTGCATATGATACACACTTGGGTAGGATGAGGGTGGGGGGTTCGTGCGAATAATACGCCATAAAGTCCAAAACTCATTTTGGCGTATACATTCCACAACATTGCACACTCGTACTATTGATACGCATTTTTGTGAGACCAGGTTGGCTTACAATGTGATGGATCCTTCACTGAAAATGAAAGTAAGTTACTCTGAATTCTTGCACTCGGGAACAATACAAGTCGACACCATTATGACTAAAAGTTTGCTAAGGGGTATTTTCAACTAAAGCAAGGTGGTATTTGACTCTGGTAAGCATATCCATAGCAGACTGATGGGAGTGGCCTTGGATGGCAACATGCCCAGTGCATTATGGGTGTTAAAGATTTCCTACCTACAGGTGCTGGTCTTATAATTAGAATATCATCAAAAAGTTGATTTATTTCACTAATTCCATTCAAAAAGTGAAACTTGTATATTATATTCATTCATTACACACAGACTTAATTTTGATGATTATAACTGACAATTAAGGAAAATCCCAAATTCAGTATCTCAGAAAATTAGAATATTACTTAAGACCAATCCAAAGAAAGGATTTTTAGAAATCTTGGCCAACTGAAAAGTATGAATATATGAAAAGTTTGAGCATGTACAGCACTCAATACTTAGTTGGGGCTCCTTTTGCCTGAATTACTGCAGCAATGCGGTGTGGCATGGAGTCGATCAGTCTGTGGCACTGCTCAGGTGTTATGAGAGCCCAGGTTGCTCTGATAGTGGCCTTCAGCTCTTCTGCATTGTTGGGTCTGGCATATCGCATCTTCCTCTTCACAATACCCCATAGATTTTCTATGGGGTTAAGGTCAGGCGGGTTTACTGGCCAATTAAGAACAGGGATACCATGGTCCTTAAACCATGGTACCCATGTCTTGCATACGTCTGTGCGTAGTGGTTCTTGAAGCACTGACTCCAGCTGCAGTCCACTCTTTGTTAATCTCCCCCACATTTTTGAATGGGTTTTGTTTCACAATCCTCTCCAGAGTGCGGTTATCCCTATTGCTTGTACACATTTTTTCTACCACATCTTTTCCTTCCCTTTGCCTCTCTATTAATGTGCTTGGACACAGAGCTCTGTGAACAGCCAGCCTCTTTTGCAATGACCTTTTGTGTCTTGCCCTCCTTGTGCAAGGTGTCAATGGTCGTCTTTTGGACAACTGTCAAGTCAGCAGTCTCCCCCATGATTGTGTAGCCTACAGAACTAGACTGAGAGACCATTTAAAGGCCCTTGCAGGTGTTTTAAGTTAATTAGCTGATTAGAGTGTGGCACCAGGTGTCTTCAATATTGAACCTTTTCACAATATTCAAATTTTCTGAGATACTGAATTTGGGATTTTCCTTAGTTGTCAGTTATAATCATCAAAATTAAAAGAAATAAACATTTGAAATATATCAGTCTGTGTGTAATGAATGAATATAATATACAAGTTTCACTTTTTGAATGGAATTAGTGAAATAAATCAACTTTTTGATGATATTCTAATTATATGACCAGCACCTGTATTTGGCAAAACAGCTTTTTCTAGTCTGTTTTCTCTAGTCAGATAGCACTGATTTCACTTTTACCTTTCTACTGCATAGGCAGTCACATTTTATAGAAAGTTTTTTTTTTCTTTGTTTTCTTTTTTTTTTTTTTTTTGAAGTAACCCTTTAAAGACAAAGATAAAATATGGGGGACACATTTTTTTTATTGTACTTTTATTTTTTCTCTGAGACTGTGTGCATGCTGTGCAATGCATATGCGTGCCTGTATTTGCATATATATGTGTGTGTGTGTATGTGTGTGTACACATTAACCTGTGCCTAGGGGCCACTCTACATAATGACTGAGCAACAGGCCCCAGCTGTTCACATCTGTCTCTCCAGCTCTCCATGAAGCACCTACCCCTTGCCTCCTTCCACGTATAAAGCACATCTCACTATGTGTCTGTTGTGCATGTGCATGTAGATCTTTGTGTATGCTGAAGGCTGTGGCCTTGATAGAAGCACATGCAATTATAAGAACACTACACCCAGGCTTTTAGAGATCAGCATAAATGTATCTGTCTTCTCTTGTGACTGAGCTTTACTTCTTACTCTTCACACATTCAGAGTCAATGCACTTCTCAAATCTTCCAGATAGAGTGAAAATGCTTTTATGCGAAACCTTGTAGGAATAAATGTATTTTACGAAAGATGGTGGTTTAGTTTATTAACTGATGGAGTATAGAATAAATGACACTTCTCTATTTAGTTGTCGAGGATTATTAGGATTTGAACATTGAACAAAACTGATGGCCTTGATGACCTTCTTTTTTCAAGAATACCCTCTGGTGTTCTTTGGTCATTTAAAAAAAAAAAAAAGGTTTTACTTTTTTAGAATTATTTACTTCATTGGAATGGAAAAGGTTCTGGCATTTGCTATGTGAAGAAAACAAACAAACAAACAAAATCTTACTAAAAGCTTAATTTTTTATTAGATATCAACCTCAAATTTGGAACACAACTTTAGATTTATTGCTTTTATTTTCTTGCAGTTTTAGAGTAAAACAGGTTTTGGAAAAAATATAATTTCATATAAAAATTGAAAATGCACAAAAATAATATTTTTCATAATACTTAAGTTCACTTTTTTTACTGTTTTCACTTCTGCAAAATGAGACTTAAGTGCTAACACTGCACATAAATAACACAATTGTCAAGGTGCGATTAATCTTGATCTATTTGTTTACCACTAGCACATGCTGATGACGTTTTATTCTTTTATACTAACTTGCGTACAATGGGTGTCATCATCGTTCAGTCTACATGTCGTACCCAAGTTTATTAGATCCATATCGTACAGTGTGATTTGTAATGATCTTATAGGATTGGCGAAATCGCACAGTATGTAGCAAGCATTAGTTGCTGTTTAGCAGGCTGAATAGTAATCAAAGTCTTTGTCTTACAGGTCTTAAAGAAAAGCAGGCGAAAAGGAACAGACACAGGAGCAAGGAGACAAGAACTTGGGAATTGCAGGAGGCAGGCCAGGGAGTGTGCTTATATGCAGGAGTGATTGAGTGCGGTGATTGATAACAGGTGGCAGTGATTAGAATTCTAGTGATTGGGATCTGAGTGAGGTGCTGCGTCCCAGTCCGCATACTATCCATCCTAAATAGAGTAGAGCAGTGGTTCTCAAACTTTTTATACTAAGTACCACCTCAGAAAATATTTGGCTCTCCAAGTGCCACCATAATGACCAACACTAAAATACAGTAGCGTAGTAGGCCTAACTATTCAGCTACAGCTCGACACAGTTCAAAAACAAGGCAGTTTATTCCTAATAAGAATATTTATTGTTGTCAGCCACTTTAACATTGCAAATACACAGTTTGTACATTAACACTGCACTGTGATTACATACAGGTAAATCAAATAATTGAATAATGATTAAATTAAAATGTGTTGTACCTAAAAGTTACATTAAAACTGTATTGTACTTAAATGTTAAAAAAACTTTACTCAAATAAAGATTAAATATTAATTTATATTAAAGTCCCTGTAAAGTCAAAATTAAAGATTTGTTATGAGTTTGTCACACCACAGAAAAATGTGTTATTAACCATCCAGACAAATAAAAGCAAAATCTTGAAAAAATAGGCGGCATTCACTGCTCTCAAACGCTGGGGGCGTGTCCGCTGTCTGCTGACCACGCCCACTTGCGGGAAAGCTGCAGTAAGCACACAAGACAACACTGCTGGGCACGTACTGCCAATGATGGCATCAGATGTTGGTGGGACGGGAGGATGAAGGCCAGGACGAGAGATAGTCGATTCGGCCCCATTCTGCAGTGTATTATCAGTGAATCCCAGTTGTCTCCGATGAAAGTTTGTAAAACTATCCGGTGTAAAACAATCACTGCAGAGGCAGGTGTTGGTGGTGATCAAGGTAGCTGTTCACAAAATTTAAGTTAAGTAGAGAGGTTAAGTAGAGAGGTTTAGATAAAGGGGTTTGAGTGATTAATAATCAGTATATAACCTGACAAAAATATATTTATTCAATGTTATCCACATTATATTTAATCTGCAACAGCATTGAGAACTTGGAAAGAGACGTTTGGTCATTATTTTTAAATGCATCCTTATGCAAAAACACAAGGAAATTCTCGGCATGAAAGATCCACGACTACTACATTTATGTCAGAAACAGTAGGAAATTAAATAAAATTGAATGTGGAGGATTTTAACTGTGATAAGATGATTGACAGGGCAGTTTAAACGGTGACAGGATGCACGTAACTAAGCGACAGAGCTATCAGTTAAAGATGACGAAGTAGTATGTCTCAAAACTTGCCTACTCTTCTGCTACACACTCAAAAGTATGAGATATACAGTATTTTTATATAACCACTATAATGCAAAAAAATCTGTTGTGTAAAAACAGCATCACTGAATGCTTGCACAAAGGCTAACTTCTGCAGAGGAAGATGAGACGAGCTGTGGCTATAGACCCTTGTCCTGTGTTTAGAAGTATAGATTTCCTAAAGAAGAAAAATCATTATCCATTGTCTAGAATCACTCAAAATACCATCTGCTTTTACTTGGTGGCGTCACCAGAGTCAAACCATCTCTCGGGTTTCTTTTTATGTGGCATATAATAATTATAAAAAAGAGAAAAAACTGTGGAGGGAAAAAAAAACAATGATTTTCACCAGACAATCAAATATTCAGTTGTGGAAAGTGAATTCTGTGTAAAATCTGTTGCTGTGCACGTTGAGAGAACCGAGGTGGACCCTAAGGAGTGTTCAGTATATAAAATAAAGTGAATAGACCGTGCAGTATTTATTATGCATGAGCATAAATGTTACAAAACTGGTCGCTGTGGAGACTGCTGCATTCACTTCAGTGTCGACAAGGGTACCAGGGTCCCTCAACATACAAACAGAGCGAAAAAGAACAAGAAATGAATTAGAAAGGAAAAAATGGCAGTGTTGTTCTAGATGTAGTCCATTAGAAAGGCCGTGTCCTGTGGTAGCACACTTCTGTAGCTCCGTTAAAGCTCATTAAATGCTCGCTAATGGCCGAATATGACGAGGTGAAAGGACAGAGGCTGATTGTGAGATACAGTGCCACGTTGCAAGTGTTCCTCTGCTTTTTTACAGTCAGCAGTTTGCTCGTCATCTCATCTCATTTCTATTCACTCATCCTCCTTCGTATCACTCCTCCAATGCTGTCAGGTTGTTAAGAAACCGTCAGGACGAGAGGAATGTGTGTAGGGGAGCCCCACTGGCATTTCTTCACCAGAGTTGGTGCACGTCTTCAGAGAAGAACCTCCAGATGAGGCGAGACAAAGACAAGCGGTGAAGCTCAACAGGTAAGCTGCGTTCTCTCACATGCAAGTGTTTTATCACGCTCAAAGATGCCTTCGCTTTTTTATATACGTTTTCTCTTTTCCCCCATCTCTCCTTTGACTTTAAGAAGACAAGTAAGAGTGAGGAGATAGAAGCTTGAAAGAAGGCCGTTGTCTCACTCTCTCTCTCCCTTGTCAGTTTTAAGTTGACTTCTGTGTCAAGGGGATGAATAAGGGAGAGACGGATAAGTATTTCTGTGTGGAAGCTACGTTACTAAGTTGAAACGGTATGAAAAAGAGTCTAAACAAAGAGCATTTTAACAGCGCTGCTGCCTCAGGAAGCTAAAAGTGGGTGAAATCCATTAGTGGCCTTAAAATTCTTCCCTTTTACCAGTGTAATCCTTATGACTTCCCTTCAGAGTATTTTTGTGTTCATTGCAGTGTTCATATTTGTAATCAAGATTTCAAGATTCCATTTTCAACAGATGTAGAAATTAAACAGATGTTTTCATCATGTTTAGGATTTGGAATATGTGAATGTGCTGTTTTTTTTAAGACATTCATCAGATGTTTGTAAACGATTTATGCATTTGAATTTGGACATTTGAAAAATAGGTAACACTTTACAATAAGGTCGCATTAGTTAATATGCGCTGACCCCGCTCTGTGATTTTACATGATTTTACACAAATATTTGTAGAAGCAGTCTGTGCTTGACTTTATACACCTGTGGCCATGAAAGTGATTGGAACACCTGAATTCAATGATTTGGAGGGGCGTCCCAATACTTACTGGCAATATATATATATATATACATACACAATTAACTAATTGTATAAAGGGGCAGGGGGTCCATCTTTTATTGAATTGATCTAACTTGTCTCTAATTATATATGTTAGTTTTTCCAAAGCAAGGTTGGTAGACATCTGTTTGATCCATTGTGAGAATGAGGGTCTTTGAGTACTTTTCCATGCTGAAGCAATGACCCGTTTGGTCTGTCAAGTCAAGTCACTTTTATTTATATAGCGCTTTTTACAATGTGGATTGTTTCAAAGCAGCTTCACAGTGTTAAACAGAAAAATAATGCAACAGAATTTGATTTGGCTGTACAGCCGCTCTGGAGAAAACGGTGATGTTATCCAGCTCATTTCAATTATCATATAGTGACCATGCGGGCAGATCAGTAATATATTTGAAAATTTATTTGAATATTTAGTTTAAAATTTTAGTGTCCCCAACTGAGCAAGCCAAGCCAAAGGTGACAGTGGCAAGGAACCAAAACTCCATCAGGTGGCATTATGCCGTGTCGGTGAGGCAATTATTAGATAGGAATATTCGAAAGAGTCGTCACGCCAGGGACGGGTTTATTGATGATGCCTTGTTCATGAGGCAATTTCAGGGGGAGTCTAATTGACACGGTCTCTGCAGACACTTCAGGGATGCGTTGGTCATGTCTGGGCGCAGGTCCACCATCTGATCTGGATACGGCCCGGATCCGGCTGACTGCAGTAAACCTCGGGATAAACAGAGAGACTAACATTAGCGTAGATGCCATTCTTTTTATGATGTAATGAGTACATCAGGTGTTATGGGAAGTGTTCCCGGTTCTGGCTGACCTAGTTAATGCAGCCTAAAAATCATTTAACTGATTTGAATAGTATAAATTAAAAATGTTTTATGTGTATGCCATAGTAAAGAGATGTATTTTTAGTCTAGATTTAAACTGACAGAGTGTGTCTGCTTCCCGAACAATGCTAGGAAGACTGTTCCAGAGTTTAGGTGCTAAACAGGAAAAGAATCGACCGCCTGCAGTTGATTTTGATATTCTAGGTATTATCAACTGGCCAGAGTTTTGAGACCGCATTAGACGTGATGGAGTATAATGCGTTAAGAGCTCGGTCAAGTACTGGGAAGCTAAACCATTTAGTGCTTTGTAAGTAATAAGCAAGATTTTAAAATGTATGCGATGTTTAATAGGGAGCCAGTGCAGTGTTAACAGAACCGGGCTAATATGGTCATACTTCCTGGTTGTAGTAAGAACTCGAGCTGCTGCGTTTTGGACCGGCTGCAGTTTATTTATTAAGCGAGCAGGTCTGTATTAAACTGTAATCTATAAGTTTACATCGGCTTGCATTTAGAACTACATTTATAGGGTAGGCTATATATGTAAATCCAAAGGATTTCGATTTCAAATAAATGTTGTACCTTCTATTCATCAAAGAATCCGGGAAAAAATTATCACGGTTTCCACAAAAACATTAAGCACTGTTTTTAACATTGACAATATTAAGAAATGTTTCTTGAGCAGCAAATCATCATATTAGAATAATTTCTGATGGATCACGTGTCACTAAAGACTGGAGTAATGGCTTGGTAATGGTAAAAGGTGGAGTAATGGTAAATATTCATCACTGGAATAAATTACTTTATAAATTATTTTAAAGAAAACAATTATTTTAAATTGTAATAATATTTCACAACATTACTGTTTGTGCTGTATTATTGATCAAATAAATGCAACCTGAGTGAGTAAGAAGAAACTTCTTTCAAAAATATAAAAATTCTGTACTGACCCCAAACTTTTGTATGGTAGTATGTATGTATGTATGTCTATAGGTATAACTGAGCTCTACCAACCCAGATGATCTCGCTGGTTATGAAACTGGTTTTTACATTTTCAAAAACATCTGCATGTCCCAGTCAGAGAGTAGAGAGCTGATCTCATTTTCTGCACATTGGAAAATTCCATGCTGTTTTTGCATCGAATAGGTCCAGGCTTGAGTGTAGGGATGTTTGATGATGTAATGTAAAAAAAATTCAAATGTACCTGAAAGGGTCATTGTCTGTGATGCCTCTCCGGTCCAGCCTGAAATCCTACCAGGTTTGTACCTACAGGGAATCGAATTTCATATCTTTCAACTTTCACTCTTCTGAAGACACAAGGAGACTGACAAGGACATATATGAGATGTAAACAAATTGCAACACAAGCATCACTTGTCACTGAGTGCAATGACATCCATGACAGCATGCAGGAATCATATTGATATGCCGATGTAGCAGTCTGTATGTGCACAGATTACAGTGCTTTTCAATCTACCAAGAGAGAAAGTAATTCTTATTCTGAGAGACAATAATATGTCAATATTACATTTATATATAGGACAAAAAAAACAACATATAATACTAGAAGACCCTATATGTTTGTGTGTGTCAATTGTAATGAATGATTACATGTGGGTCTTCAGCTCTTACATAATGGTTAAGTCATGAAAGTCCTCGGAACAGTTTTCATAAAGCCGGCTGCTTTGGCCAATCAATTTCCGTAAACCTACGTTTGTAACCTATTTATTTCTGTCCTGAACCAGCTCAACTCTAAGGAGCCCTGCACATAAAAAAAATTTTTATTATAATGTTTCATGTGGTCCACTTATAATGTTAGTATAATTTTTACATCAAAAATGTTCATAATTTAGAAATAAAAGGCATTTTTCCTACCCTGATTTTAGCCTTTGATTTGAACGCTCTCTTTTAAGGGGCATGTCTGCTGTGAGACTTCATTGTAAACGCCCACTGCTGTGATTGGCTTACGTCTTTGCATATGAAATAGCTAGTATTACATGTGGAACTCTCTCAAAAACATTTAGCACATTTTTACTATTAATGCTCTCAAGGTTAACTAATCGTGAAAAGTGTGATTATAGTATTATATTTAGATCTATAGCATTAGATTGTGGCATGAAAGGCATCTTGTCATCTCATCATAACTAACAGTGCAAACAGTGTAAATAATAGATTTGTTGATTATTACGGGAGTTTTGGCGAGAGTCAAACTTGAACTTGTGCTGTTTGATTGACAGCTCCAGGGATTGCAAAGGGAGCGTTCTTTGATTGCTTTCTATATATAATTTAATCACAGTTTAAATAACAAATTACGTTCATCCTACTAAGAGAAACTATGTGAAGTTGACTGTTTAGTCACTGGTTTGATTTACTGACACATAGACAAAGAACATCTGACTGTACATGAATCATTACATATCAAAAATCACTGGTCACAGATCAGGAATTAGAATTAACACGGTTACTTACATGTTGTTGTCGCATTAGTGCCGAGTCCTTATCGTAAAAGTCTGTTTGCAAAGCCTGTGCCCGAAATTACGACTGATTTACCAAAGAATCCACAGTGAAGTGTACCGAATACAAATAAATAATGCTCACTCGAGACATTCACATTGTTGAAAAAAAATAACCAAATTCCTAGCATTAGGATCCATTAGAAAGTAATGTTATTTTTAGTCCTGCATTTCTCTTCTCTTCTCGTCATCTCACTAACACGCAAGTGGGCGGGGCCAAAGTCGCAATGATGAAGTAGGTGTTGATCTTCTTCTGCAGAGGCAGTCTTTCACCGATCTATGACAGATTGGCCCATTCCACAATGAGTCGTTCGCTGGCCTTGGTTACAACAAAAGCTGTTTTTGGACTAACAAGGAAGTTTTCAGTTTTCTTTTAAAAGAGCCCAATGTAGGTGATAATCTAAGGTGTAATAGTAAGCTATTCCAATGCTTAGAAGCCACCACTGAAAATGCACAGTCACCACTCAGCTTTAATTTAGTCCTCGGAACATCTAAAATCATCTGGTTAGATGACCTTAGATTCCTCTGAGGTTTGTGTATTAGTAAAAGTACTTAAAAATCAACCCTGTATTCAATTGGAAGCCAATTTAATGTAGCTAAAATAGGTGTTATATGCTGGTGTTTTTACGAACACCCATTAACAATCTAGCAGCAGCATTCTGTAATTGTAAGCCTTTTAATAGCAATTGGCTCACACCCGCATACAAGGAATTACAATAGTCCAGTCCTAAATAAAAGCATGAATAATCTTCTCCAAGTTAGTAGACGGCAAAAACGGTTTTACCTTTGCCACTGATCTCAAATAAAATAAGCTGGATTTAACCACAGAGTTGATCTGTTCATCAAATTTAAGAGAGACATCAAACTGTACCCCAAGATTCTTAACCACCGATTTTGCAGAGTGGAGCTAAGTTTCCCATATCAGAAAAATTTGGGGAATCAGAGGTCCCGAACCAAATTATCTCAGTTTTGCTTTCATTTAAATGTAAAAAATTCAATGACATCCATAAATTAACTTCATGTAAACAATTTAGCAATGACTCAATTGATTTTCGTAGAGGTAGGTACACCAGAGTGTTGTCAGCATAACAGTGAAAAGATACTCCATGCCTCTGAAAAATAGAACCTAAAAGTAACATATACAGTGAAAACAGAATTGGCCCAAAAATAGAACCTTGCTGAACACCACAAATCAATGATGCAGATTTGGAGTAAAGTTGACCAACATTAACTGAATGTCCTATTAGAGAGAAAAGATTTAAACCATTCAAGAGCCACACCCCAAATACCCACAGTCTTTTCTAGGCGTTGTGATCAATAGTATCGAACGCTGCGCTGAGGTCTAGCAATACTAGAATCACAGAGTCACCAGAATCAATTGAAATAAATATAGCATTTAAAACTTTAAGCAGGGCCATTTCTGTGCTGTGATTTGCTTTGAACCCAGATTGAAAATTTTCAAAAATCTCATTTTGATCTAGAAAAGCCTGCACGTGGTTAAATGCAACCTTTTCAAATACTTTAGAAAAAAATGGACATTTCTCAGCTAAAAACTGAAGTGAAATAGGATTATTACAATTATTTCAACATGGCCATAATTTAGTAAAATGAGGAGACAAATCATATATTGTGTCCACAATTTTCTTAAAATGAGGGAACGAATGTTCTGACGTAGTAGTAAGTCATGGGAACGAATAGTTAATTCATTGCTACAATAGACTTTTTTTTTTTTTTTTTTACTCACATGTCAGTCACAACTGAGTTCCATGGGAATGTTCCTTCCTAGCACCCCATCTTCCACAGCACCACCTGATAAGATTTGCTAGGGGGTTCTCACTACTTTCCTTACAGCAGCTCTCATATTCACTGTATTTATGTTCTGTTTCAGCAGAAGCCTTCACTCATGCCAGTAGACACATGGCAGTAGACACTTCACTCATGACATTTAACTGTTTCAGTTTCTATCCCAAACCATTTCTAATTTGCCGTTAATTTTAGTCCATTTTATTTCTCAGTTCTTTTCATAGTCATACCTGAAAATTATCTTGATTAATTTTAGATTAAACCAAACTCTGTTTTTCTCCGCTGTCTCCAAAGACAAACAAGTACCTTAATTGCAGAGGGGGGAAAATCAACATAGCATAGGAACAAAATTAATTAATTAATTAAATTGTTTTCTTAATTAGTTTTTTTCATGTTTTCATGTCTTGTCAAGTTGTGGTACTGCAACACTGGTGTTAAATTTACCTGAACAGACAAGTTAAATTGTTTGTTTTTTTTTTTTACCTTTCCTTGTCTGTTCAGGTAAATTTAACACCAGTGTTGCAGTACCACAACTTGACAAGACATGAAAACATGAAAAAACAAATTAAGAAAACTATTTCATTAATTAATTTCCTTTTCCTATGCCATGTTGATTTTTCCCCCCTGCAATTAAGGTACTTATTTGTCTTTGGAGACGGAGGAGAAGGGAGGTTAGACAGGCCTGAAGAACATCTCATTAAAGACCTTGACAGGAACCGCTGAGTCATTCAGAACAGATCCAGACTCCAGTTATAACTCCGAACCTTTATCACATATTCCTGACAGAGCTCCAACACCTTCCTCAGACGAACAAAAATAAGGTTTGTGTCAAAAAGTAATAAAGAAGAGAGATGTTAATTTTCCAAACAAGCAGTGACTAGCACAGAAATTGAGCAGTGACTAGCAGTGAAGTCAGAACAAAAACTGAGTTTATCTTTTGATTAGTCCTCTGCACACTTGGGGAGCATTAGAATAAGAAAGAGAAAAAAAACGTTAGCAACACATCTATGGGTGTCACTAGACTCTTTTTACAGGAGCATGAGCCCAAATAAAGTAATCTTAATCATACTCACATAGTTTTCTGTGGTTTTTATTTATAGATCACATGGTGTATGGGCGACTTACAGCAGCTGTAGAAAGACTGACAAGTGCCTAGTAGTTAATAGTCAATGAGTTGCTATTTGAAATTATAAATAATTAAATAGGTTCATGAATATCTTGTCTAGTCTTATGAATTTGATATCTGGGTTTTTTTTCCCATTGACTATAGCTCTGGTCACACCTACCAAATACTCCAGTTAAATTTGATGTTTAACTTAGGAGCTTAATAGGTCAAAGTTTAATCAATACACTGTGAAGGAATTTAGTGGCAAAGATGCGACTATACGAACCTGTAGACGTTTGGGTCATTCTACAAAACATGTGTCCCTCATATAGAGCTGCACTATATTGCCAAAAGTTTTGGGACGCCTGCCTTTACATGCACATGAACTTTAATGACATCCCATTCTTAATCCTTAGGGTTTAATATGGAGTTGCGGCTGTAACAGCTTCAACTCTTCTGGGAAGGCTTTCCACAAGGTTTAAGAGTGTGTTTATGGGAATTTTTGACCATTCTTCTAGAAGTGCATTTGTGAGGTCAGGCACTGATGTTGGACGAGAAGGCCTAGCTCGCAGTCTCCGCTCTAATTCATCCCAAAAGTGTTCTATCGGGTTGAGGTCAGGACTCTGTGCTTTCAGTCAAGTTCCTCCACACCAAACTCGCTCATCCATGTCTTTATGGACCTTGCTTTGTGCACTGGTGCATGGTTATGTTGGAATAGGAAGGGGCCATCCCCAAAGACAACAACCCCACACCATAATCCCCCTCCTTCAAACTTTACACTTGGCAAAATGCAGTCAGGCAACTACCATTCAGTAGTCCATTCAGTACCATTCCGAGTAGTCAGACTCGTCGGATTGCCAGACAGAGAAGCGTGATTCGTCACTCCAGAGAACACATCTCCACTGCTCTAGAAACCAGTGGCACCACTGCATCCGGTGCTTTGCATTGCACTTGGTGATATAAGGCTTGGATGCAGCTTCTTGGCCATGGAAACCCATTCCATGAAGCTCTCTACACTGTTCTTGAGCTAATCTGAAAGCCACATGAAGTTTGGAGGTCTGTAGCTATTGACTCTGCAGGTAGTTGGTGAATTCTGTGCACTGTGCTCCTCAGCATGCGTTGACCCCGCTCTGTGATTTTACGTGGCCTACCACTTTGTGGCTGAGTTGCTGTTGTTCCCAACTGCTTCCACTTTGTTATAATACCCCTAACAGTTGACTGTAGAATATATAGTAGTGAGGAAATTTCACAAATGGACTTATTGCACAGGTGGCAACCTATCACGGTACCACGCTTGAATTCACTGAGCTCCTGAGAGCGACCCATTCTTTCACAAATGTTTGTAGAAGCAGTCTGCATGCCTAGGTGCTTGATTTTATACATCTGTGGCCATGGAAGTGATTGGAACACCTGAATTCAATGATTTGGCGGGGTGTCTAAATACTTTTGGCAATATAGTGTACATGATAGAAGTTCTTGTCTTCATTCTTTTTCTCTATACATATTCTATCTACCGTTCAAAAGTTTTTTAAACAAATCTATTATGCTCACCAGGACTGAATTTATTTGATCAAGAATACTGTAAAAACATTAATATTGTGAAATATTATTACAATAAAAAAAAAAAAAAATCAATTTTAATTTGTTTTAAAATGTAATTTATTCCTGTGATGAAATCATTCTAATATGTTTGAGAAACATTTCTTATTATCATAATGTTGAAAACCTTTGTTCTGCTTAATATTTTTGTGGAAAGAGTAATGTGTTTCTTTTCAGGATTCTTTACTGAATAGAATGTTTTAGAGAAGAAGAGTCTTTTGTAACATATCAATTAATCAATTTAATGCATCATTGCTCAATAAAAGTATTCATTTCTGTCTTTCAAAAAAAAAAAAAATCTTACTGACCCCAAACCTTTTTTTTTTACCATGATTTTGTATAATGTATTTGTATGTTTGTAGACATTTCCGCATTGAAGCACCTTGTAGTTCTACAACCTTGAGCATTGAACTGAAACTATAAAAGTAACAGTTACCTTTCTGAAGGCATAAATATATATTCCAACATAAACTGAAATAATCAGTTTAGCTTGAGATGACACAATACAATCCTACAAAAATGTACTTACCTGGCAAAGACCCATTCATAGCACTCAAGAATATGCAAAAATGCTTCTCCCAAAGACATGCAAAATAACAGTAGTCTTTAGGGCCCCAGTACTGATGAAAGGCTAAAAAAATCCCTGGGCACGTGACTAAAGAAGACAGACAGATAAAATGAAGGGATATGTTTAAAGAATGTCTAAATACAGCGTGCATATATGCTCCGACTGAAAGCCCTCCATCCATTCACGGTTGCGAGGAGGGAGATTGCAGTCGGCGCATTCACATTTTGGCGTCTGGGACTGTTTGCGGGCACAGAGGATAATTGAGTGTGAGTTAATTCCTATCAAAGCCCATTGGACTGCAACTAATGGACCGAGGGAGATGCCTCAAGGAGCCAGTGCTTTCAATTTCTTTTGTTTATTTAGATGGGAAAATGTTTAGTTTTTAATTAAGTAAATCACTATTATTTGTTCCAGTGTGGTTGGTAATTTAAAGAGATTGCAACCTGACTTGAAATGCAAGCGCTATTGGCTTTGAGAGAGAGATAGGGAGTACTTGAGAAGGCTAAAGCGTGGCGTAATGGCCGTGAACCTGAGAGAGCTCTTTCCATGCAGTATAGAAACACTCCCTGGGCTTCACTTTGAAGTGTTCCTAAGGTTCTCTCTGAAAACTTGAACTTATTCAAAGGGAGTGCTTCAATGGACTCTGAAGGTAAAAAAGAGGACAAAAAAAATCAAGAGGAGTCATTGTAATGTCCTGGACCTTCTTAAGTGCAATAACTGTCTGTATATGTGTGTGTGTCTTTACATATCTACCTTTCTGTCTTATTTTTACAGATTTGTTTTGTTGGTGTGTGATCGGAGAAGATGGATTTCTTGGTTTTACTCACACTGTCAAGTGCCTGGGTTTTTCTCCTTTTGGATTTCAAAGGTACAGTTACAGAAAGGCCAAATAATTTTTGTATTTATTATATGGATGCATTTACATGATCACACTAATAGGGAAGCTTGTTTCCGCCACTGAATAAAAAATGAAAAAGGTAATTGTGACTTTTTCTCGCAATTGGCAGTTTACATCTCGCAATTCTGACTTTTTTTCTCAGAATTGTGATATAAACTCGCAATTGCGAGAGAAAAAAAAATCCTCAGAATTGGACTTTATAACTTGCAATTGTGAGTTTATAAAAAGAAAGTAAATTATCTTTAAATTTTTTTTATTCAGTGGCAGAAACAAGCTTCCATACACTAAGGTATTTAATTTAAACTGTGTAATGAAACTCACGAGTCATTATACCAATTACAGTGTCCATAGCATTTTAACAACATGCAAATGTGCCATATGAAGATAATAACGTCTCGGTTAGTATGTAACCCTCGTTCCCTGAAGGAGGGAACGGAGACGTACGTCGGAACTGACCGACGAATTGGGGATCATTTTCAGAGACCAATCTACTTCGAGTGTATAAAAACGAGCCAATAATGTTGGCATGCGGTCCACGCACCGCCCCGCAGCACGGAAGTGGAAGTGGAATACGGAAGTGGAATACCGCATCCTCGCTTTTCCAACTGAGGAGCCGAAAAGGAGCCGAACAAGTGACTCGGCCCTTCAGCGGAAGCACACGTACATACGTAACCGAAACGTTCCCTTTCAGTCGGTCATGTTTGACGTATGTCGGAACTGTCTGACGTCGTCGCAACGTCTGACACCGGAGGGGTAACGGAGGAGCTCACAGGGTTAGCCATTTCTGGGGAACACAACTGGAGACAATAGACGCACGTATCTGGCCCAGGGGGCGGCAGTGGCGTTGCAAGCTGACACAAGAGCGGGTACTTCACGTTTACCGGCCACTGGAGGCGAGTACACGGGCAGAAACCGGCTCTACATGGAGGCTATAGAATCTAGCAAACGTGTTTGGTGCCGCCCAGCCCACAGCTCTACATATATCTGTCAGCGAGGCGCCTTGAGCCAGCGCCCAGGAGGAGGCTACACTCCTAGTGCAATGAGCTCGCACCCCGAACGGGCAAGGCACGTCTTGGGACTGGTAAGCCAAGACGATAGCATCCACTATCCAGTGGGCTAACCTCTGCTTGGAGACAGCCCTTCCCTTCTGCTGGCCTCCGTAACAGACGAAGAGCTACTCTGAGGTCCTAAAGCTTTGAGTCCGGTCGACGTAAGCGCGGAGAGCGCGGACGGGACACAACAAAGCCAGGGCTGGGTCTGCCTCCTCCGAAGGCAGCGCTTGCAGGTTCACCACCTGGTCCCGGAAGGGAGTGGTGGGAACCTTGGGCACGTATCCGGGCCTGGGTCTCAGGATGGCGTGAGAGTTGGCCGGCCCGAACTCTAGGCACGATTCGTTGACCGAAAGTGCATGCAGGTCCCCTACCCTCTTGATGGAGGCCAATGCAGTCAGGAGTACTGTCTTTATAGACAGAATTTTTAACTCTGCAGACTGCAAAGGCTCAAAGGGAGGACCCTGAAGTGCCTTCAGCACCAGGGCTAAGTCCCAAGAGGGTACCGAGGGTTGAACGAGGAGGATTTAGTCTCCTCGCACCTCTGAGGAACCTGACGATTAAGTCGTGCTTACCCAAGGACTTACCTTCTATTGCATCGTGATATGCCGTACACTTCGAGGGTGGAGGGAGACAGCCGTCGCTCCAACCATTCTTGTATGAAAGAAAGCACGACATTAACCGAACACCTTCGGGGGTCTTCCCGGCGGGAAGAACACCAGTCAACGAACAGGTTCCACTTCAGAGTATAGAGGCGCCTTCGTAAAGACGTGAGGCGACAGGGACACCCCGAAGGGTAAGACTTTGTACTGATATGCCTTCCCCTCGAACGCAAAGTGTAGGAACGGTCTGTGACGAGGAAGGATAGAGACATGAAAGTACGCGTCCTTCAGGTCGATCACTGCAAACCAATCTCGGGGACGGATGCATTCGAAAATGCCAATATTATATGTTCACGTAATTCTTTTTTGTTTGTTTGAGACTAGCCATGTAATCAGGGTTTATTTTGTGACAATGACATTATTCCTTACAAATTTCCAACATTTGTGTCAGTGTGCTTAGTTGGCCATGCTATTAAAGCTCTCTCTCTCTCTCTCTCTAGTACAAACACACACACACACACACACACACACACATATATATATACAAAGTTCTGTCATGAAACTCTAGATGGTGTAATCTGGTTAACTCATTAACTCAATCTTCTTGCAATCACATCATTCTCTGTAGGGCACAGCTGATTGGTTCCTGCTGTGTCAGTAGCCAATGAGCTTGCATGCTTAACGTTCAAATACTTGGTCAGTATTTGCTATAGCAGTTGCAACATGCTTTCAGAAACCCTCCACCTTCCCCAGCTCCACCTGTATAGATCTGCTATAAGTAATTCATGTAAGCTCCATTGTTGTGTACTGGTAGTAGCAAGTCCCATACTTTCTCTGCATCAGCATCAGCAGCAATAACCAAAAGCGTATAGCAGATCTATTCCACCAAGACCAATCATATCAACATTGTCATATAAATTACTATGCCAAACATCTGAGAGTTGTCATGACAAAAATATCTATGTATATATAAGCACTTTTAGTCATACAAGAGGTTGAATGCTTGTATAAAATGTACTAAAGTTTCCTGTGTGTCACACTAAATGTGTATCTAGCCAATTTGGCCCACGAGCAAATGTTCAAATCTTCTACTCTCAAAGCTATATGCGGTAAATGCTCCCTCACCGGTTCTGCACTGCTTGACAAAACTGCATCTGAATAAAAAGAATGGCCAAGGCAATTTACTGTAATGATTGCTTGTTGCATTTTCCCCTTCTGCCTCCATATACACAATTTGTGAGTCTAACACCACGTGACACAGCGTGGAGCCGACTTGCCTTCATCCTCTTTGGTCTGAGAAGCTTTTGACACAGAATACCAGGCCTTCCTCCCTCTTCTATTCACCATCTTGCTGTGAGCTTTTAGCTCATAATAACTTTGCTGCCTGTATATTATCAGGCTCCAACAAACAAGTTTAGTGGAGTTGAAATTGGTTACTGTACTGTATGCCAAGTCTCAATTTGCACTGGATGGTAGCATATGTTGTTGCATGGCACCAAGGAAATAATCTGCTGTGTGTGCAACATTCTTGTTGCCATTATAGAGGAGTGGTAGTCTGTATGCCTGTGTTTTCATATTCAGCTGCATCTTGTGTATTATAAGAAAGATAATAAATAGCATTTTTATGAACAGTACAGGCATGTGGTGGGAAAATATTGTGAGAAGATTAATTTATTTCAAACCAAAAATTTAATCAAAATGTTTGAATAAAGCGATTTAAAACCACAAAGTAGATTAAAGTGCTGTACAATAATACACATAGAAAATGCTTTTTGAACTGCAACAGGCGATTTAACTCTTAAATGCATGAATGTTTCATCAATCATTATTACATGTCTTTAGCGACCCGGATCTATATCTAACACGGATGGATCTCTACCTGTCGCGATAATATAAAACTCTCCGGATATTAGAGTAACAATTACAGAAGAATAAAATAAAGCATATTTTGTTTACTTTTGGAGCTTGGAAGGGTTCAGTTTGAGCAGATGTTTTATACCATCATCACTGTTCTCATCAGAGCTCATTTCCCAGTACATTCAGCATCTGGCTCATATTCGCAATCTCAAACATAATCGAGTTTTCAATATATTCAAAATCAATATTTTGATCTCTGACAGCTTCTTCACCAGATCCACCATCAAGTAAGAGTAATATTTGATTGCGTTCAGTTCTTGCTCTGCAGTAAATCGCCGAACCATCTCAAGTTTTGCTGATGACACTTCCTATTCTTTTGTTTTCTGCCTGTGGTAACTCTGAGTGAAAAGTCACTTCATCATGTGTATCAGACATTGCCACCTTGTGGAATAAAGGTGAACTGCACTTATTCAGAAAAAAATATACTAACAGTATTACATACCTCGGGTCTTTAGCGACCCTATACAATAAAAAAAATACAAAATAATAATAATTAACAGGAAAACAAGCATTATTTTATAATTGCATTATTTTTTTCTTGTTATATTGTTTATAATGAATTGATTGAGGAATACTAAGAAGGTTGATGTCTAACTAAAATTATGATGAGGAGGGTAGTGAATGACGTCCCGGGTCACTAAAGACCCAAAGTATGCGTTTAAGGGTTAATGTGAATATAATTTAAATAAATTATAAATATTTTTTTTGGTTTCAATTTCAATTCGCTGTGAGGCTCTGCCCACTGTGAATTTTATTAGTACAAAATTCCTCCCCACAACTTCTAATTGGCTGTGATTGTCGTGTTACGCAGGAATTACACACCTTAATATTTGTAGATGACAATTGCTTGTCACTGAAAACTTTGTGTCATGCTTGGTTTTCGCAATTGAAAACTGCTGAAAGAACCTCTGCGCATTGAAAATCACAGAAGTAGTTTATAAAAAAGGTGTCAGTGTTTGCTTTGTAAATATAATTAGAAATCCAATTATTTGCTTGTAATTGAAACTTTTTTTATACTATATCCAATGTGCAACAAGTTTTACAGGGAAGGAGATTGCATGAGATTGCAGTACGTGAAATGTGAGACACTGCTTGTGCCTTAATTATGTTTGAATATAATGTCTGGCAATATGGGCAAGTCTCCAGCGAGCAATTTTGTGACCAGTCAAGGCCAAAAGCGTTAAAATTGTTGTGTTGAACCACCTGTTTTTTGTCTATGCATAACTTTACACATAACTTAACTGCCAATCTAAAGTGGTCATTCACTGTCAAATCAAATGGAGATATACGCAAAAATGTGTTGTTTTTTTCTTTGATTCCGGTTTTGAAATTCCATTCTGTAACGTCTCCTTTGAGTCCTTGAATGAAAATCACACGGGTTGTGATTAAAATCTCAAAGTGGTGTTTATTTAGACTTCAAAAAGAGCAGAATAATGCATTTTTGTACATCGCATTAGCGTTGATACTTTCTGTTCCGGAGCTGTAGTTTAGCGTTGCCTGCTAGACTAAAAGTCAGATTCTATGCTGCAGCCTAATCCCATGTCATTATCTTGTTCAAATAAGACGTCAACGTGCCGCATCAGGAGTCGGAATCAGACCGGGTGCGTGTTTGACATGTCTTTCCTCTCCTATCGCTGCTTCTCAGGCAGCTGAAGGGAAGGGAGCGCATGAGTACGGCTGGCTGCAGCATTTAAATGTGCCATGCTGATTATCTTGCCACTGTGTTTACGTATTCATTTATGTAAACATTATGCAAATGTGTTTTTCGGCTTGTCGCTTGTGTCCAATCGTGCCCTTCAAGTTTGACGTGAGGTGACTGATGCAGCCTTGATGTGAAGTTGCAGCTTCTGTCATTCGGGCTTCTGAGAGCAGCCGAGTGCGCCCAGATGCACTGGGTATTTGTCATTGGCTCAAAAGAGGTACCGGGGTTTGAAAAGTCTCGCTTGTGCTTTCGGTAGTGACCTTTCAAGAAAATGTGTCCTAAAATAGCTGACCCTTTTGTATGTGCTACATTTGCTGTAACACACTAAAGAGTGTCTGAGCAATCATAGTCTCTAAGAGGGCTTTGAAGGCTGGCTAAAGCCACGATCGGATCAAAGGAGACTGATAAAAGTCTGACGCCGCCTTCATAACAAGTGTACCTATAGGGCTCATGAAACATGTGAATGCCTGCTACCTAGTGTGTATATCACTTTAAAGGAATAGCTCACCCAAAAAAACGAAGGCCGCTCTTGCCATTCAACCATTCATACTGAGGTTTTAAGTTCCAAAAAGGGCAACAAAAACACGTTGTGCATTCATAAAAATAAAGTTTTTTTTAAAGGTAAACTACTTTTTTTCTACCATAAATAACCTTTTGTCCAATGAAAAGGTTCCATAGATGGAAAAGGGCAACAAAACCAACAAAAAACAAAAACGTCTCGGTTACGTATGTAACCCTCGTTCCTTGAGGAGGGAATGACGAATGGGGGTTTCGTTTAGAAGCCTATCATCTTCAAGATCTTAGCAAATGGCCAATGGCGATGAAATGCCATGGGCCTGTGGAATTTGCATATCGTAACTCCGCCCCACCTCGTGGGTATATAAGGAAGAACACTGGCAATGTCGCATTATGTTACCTGCTGAGGTGCCGAGATCTGAACTCCCGGCCGTTTCAGCGGTACAGCGGAAGTGGCAGAGGGACGCAACGTCTCAGTTCCCTCCTCAGGGAACGAGGGTTACATACGTAGCTGAGACGTTCCCTTTCGTTCAGTCACTCCGAGTTACGTCAGTGACTGACGAATGGGGGTCCAATCTAATCACACCACTCGGCTGTCGTCCAGTGCCCTGCGTAAGTGAGAGCTCCCTGTCGTTGACTAGTACGGACAAAGGACTCCCACTTAACACAGGAATACCAAGGTACACTGGGAAGCATATTCCATGTGGAAACATGCACCAAGTGCCTGCCCACAGGGAGGACTTAAGGATATACATATGACCCGCGGAGCGGCTGCATATTGAAGAACTCTGGGGTAACCAGCTGAAGATGGAAAATTTTTACCCCCAGGAGTGGCAAGGCTTGCCAAGGGAAAGACACATGCTCAGAGAGGCTTACAGTGGAAATACACATGTGGGGTCACCCAACGGGGGAACCATGCACATGGCTGCCCCTAGCCGAACACGAGGGCTGACCAGACAGGCATGCACTCTGGTGTCAGCATCAATGGTGCTGGAGGAACTCAGGGCTTCAGGGAAGCAACCTGAGGAAATATCCACGTATCCAGTCCGTGGAGTGGAATGGCGAGCAAGCGAAGACACCTGAGCCTGTCCAGCTACCGGCCACTACTTGAGGCGAGTACATGAGAGGACACTGGCTCCACTCGGAGGTTATAAAACCTGGCGAATGTGTTGGGTGTCGCCTAGCCTGCAGCTCTGCAGATGTCTGTCAGCGAGGTGCCATGTGCTAGAGCCCAAGAGGAGGCCACACTCCGGGTGGAGTGTGCCCTCACCCCTAGGGGGCATGGACGACCCTGCGTCTGGTAAGCCAAGACAATGGCATCCACTAACCAGTGAGACAACCTTTGCTTGGAGAGAGCCTTTCCCTTCAGCTTCCCACCATAACAGACAAAGAGCTGGTCTCTGGTCCAGAAACACTGCGTTCTCTCTATATAAGCATGGAGTGTGCATACTGGACAGATCAGTGCCAAGGCTGGGTCTGCCTCCTCCAAAGGCAGCACTTGCAGGTTCACCACCTGGTCCCTGAACGGAGTGATGAGAACCCTGGGCACATATCCAGGCCGGGGTCTCAGTATCACGTGAGAATTAGCCGGCCCAAATTTTAGGCACGCTATGTCAACCGAAAATGCCTGCAGGTCCCCTACCCTCTTGATGGAGGCCAAACCGATCAGAAGCACTGTCTTCATTGACAGGAACTTGATCACAAAGGCTCAAAGGAAGCTCTCTGCAGGGCTGATAAGACCACCGCAAGGTCCCAAGAGGGTACGAGGGGAGTGAGGAGGATTTAGTCTCCTGGACCACAGCTGTGGACATCACCTGACTCAGGGAGCGTGCGGTCACCTTCGTCGCCCAGAGGGCAAGGTCGGTGGCTGCACGCAGCTCATCCCTGAGCCCTGGGTCGGCTCTACCCTCATGCATGTGCAAAGAGGCGGCGGCCTGCCCCGCAGCTCTATAGGACTTACAGAAACTACAGGATTTGGAGGGGTGCTTAGGATCGCCATGCCACGTCGCAGCACTCTGCGGACACAGTTGCATCGCAACAAAGCGTTCAACAGGGGGGGACCCCATTGAACCCTTTGGCCGCGGCCCCATCGAGGGCAGAGAATGTGTAGGAGGCCACCAAACGGTCACGGGAAGATAATGGGGACTTCGAGGACCGCGTGACCTCCTCATGCACCTCGGGAAGAAAGGCATTGGGGGCGGGGCCTGACAGCTGTCAATCGCCCAACCACGAGCGCTCGTGACAGGGCGGAGGGTTCCACACCAGCCCGAGGCTCGTTGCTGCCCGAGATAACATGGCTGGCACACCCGAAGGCGGCAGCACAGCCGAATCTTCATCCCCAGAGGACTCTAGCCCACCTTGAGATGCGGCGATCAACATCTCGTCGCCATCTGGAGTGGCGAACGAAACAAGCGGCCGTCAACAGACGCTGCTTCATGTCAGCCCATGTCAGCTGCTTCAGTCCGACCACTCGCGGGTAGCGGTGTGCGAGAGGGGGTGTGGCCCGAGGAATGATCGTCGGGGTTTATTCCACACCGTAACCATCAGGTCACCCTGGCCACCAGCCAAAGTACCATCTCTCTCGGAGACGGTAGATTGGGGTGTGGCAGAGGGGACTCTCTCTCCTTTACGGAGGTCATTGAGTCTCGACTGCAACATCGTGATGGTCATGTTCCCGCAGTGAGAACATGACTCATCCGCAAACGCTGCTTGAGCGTGCTGAAGCCCAAACATGTCAAGCAGTGATTGTGCCCATCAGATGGCAACAGAGATCGACCGCACCCAGAAGTGCACGGGCGAAACATCTTTAAAAAGACGTGCCACGCGCAAGCTCTTTTTGTGAGAGGAAAGCTCTGCAGAAGTGTTGAAGCGCACAGGGAAACACACACACAGCTGTTGCAGATCACTGCACAGATCAGCAGGCAGGCAATGTGAGATCGCTGGAATGCGCCGTCATACCAACACAGACTGGAGAGTCACTCGTCTCGAAGAACTGACTTTACCCAGTATCAGGCTTGAGGATTATCTGAAGAGCCTTTAGTACAATGGAAAAGTCCCATAGATGGTAAAGTTTCTTCATAGAACCATAGATGCCTATTTTTTAGAACCTTTAGTTTTAAGAGTTTACTTTGAGTCTTCTGAAACCATACAATAGCTTTGCATGAGAAACAAATAGAAAGCTATATTTTGAAAATAAAAATGCTGTCTCAATGTATAGTAAAAGTCAAGAGGGTCCAATGTTGTTTGGACTCCATTTACTTTCAAAATAAATTATTTTGTGAAGAAATTAAGTCATACAGGTTTGGAAAGAGATGAGTAAATGATGAAAGAGTTTTCCTTTTGGGTGCATTAGTTCTTTGAGTTGTTATTCATTGATAATGGTGAATTTAATTTTTTAGGCGCACTGTTCCTTTAAATCTCAAACCACTATTGAATATCACATTCTTTTAATTAGGTGCGATTTCCACAATTGCAGGCCTGATGTTACACAACGGGGTCGTCGGAGAGTCATCGTCAGTGTTATGTCCCGTTAAATCATGTTTATGACAGGTACAAGCCGACTCCATTCGAAAGAATGATCAGCAGATGGGTGTCACACAAATCATAATGCCACAGCCCAAGTGGTGAGGAAATAGGCGTCTTTTTGTAGCCCAGCCATTATTCTTCTGGGTGGATATTAGCCGTAGGTGTATTGACAGCTGAGAAAACAGCAAGGGGATTTGAGATCTCTTCATACCTTCATTTTCCCTGCACTCCTTCTCACTGAGGAGAGATTTAATTCTCTGTAATTACTTTATTGACTCATTTGCAGAGCTGAATTGGCTCCAATCTGTCGTCAATAAAACATACACAGAGATGAGGAACAGCACAGCAATGCTTACAACATCATAGTGGGAGGCACATTTTCCTTCAACGGGGAGAGTGTCATGGCAGCTCTGGTAAATCAGCATCCAGATGTGACAATCTTACTTAAAGGATAACATCATTATAATACTCAGAATTATGCAGAAACGCTTTACTCTTACTGCAGTGTGCAACAAGTGTCATAGCAGCCGCCAAGCGAGCGCACAGATTAACGTCATAACATAATTTTCAACACACTCAAATGTATCTAATATGATAAACTGAGCTGAGTTACCTCATACTAATGGCCAGAAAAGCGGAAATGGCGCCGGCGACTGTGGCATAATAAAAGTCCCGCTGCTTGCGAGGCGTGTGTTGCGCAATTGCTCCAGAGGCCTTGCTCAGCTCCCACATTACTCGGTCCAGCTGCTTCATACTACAGTAACGTTAATAATCGCATCCATGAACATGATTTCTGCCTGAGTCCTATCCCGATTCTTTTCCACTGGCTGTTAGGTGAAGACCACATGTCCCAAGATTCTGCGCTCAAACTTGGCGTCATCAAACTACGCCTTTGTTTTAAATAGCCGACCTCTAGTGGATGGAAAAGTTACATAGTGCACCTTTAATTCACATTTCACAAAACTGTTTTTTAGTAACTCATATACATTTCAAATATTGTTACAGACCTGTAAACTGTCAGTAAGAAAATAAGAACAAATAATCAAATTACGAGCAATAGCACAAATAATTACAATAGAACAAATAAACAGTGATTTTCAGGTTTTTCCAACGCTATTACACGACCAATTCGTATTTTACAAGGTGCCTAATTGAGGTTGTACAAATTCCTACGATTTGTCTAAACCCTAGTGACGGGTATGTTTAGGGGCAGATCAAAATACATATGATTTAGCAAAAATCGTTCCATTTTGTGCAAGTGAGGTCGCCTTGAGGTACGTACGAATTGCCGTGAGATTGGGTTGGTTTTTCAGGAAGGTCTAACAGTAATTTTCAGGTAGAAATTGAATAATCACATGTAAAATAACACTGCATAGTATTCACTGTATAAATTATGTACAGATTAATCCTTATTAAAGTTACAAAAGTAAGTGATTGATTTTTTTTCTTTTGTTGTTTGATTAACATTAAAAACAGATAGAAGCAGGTTTATAGGCTGCTGTCACTTTAAGAGCTGTACAGATCTAATATACTGTTACACAATTAAGCGTTTTATATCTCAACTGTTTAGGTTCACTTAAGACATAACCGACTGTGTATACGAGAATACTCTACGCCAATACAAGCATTTTGTGTGAATACGGCCAAGCACAAGAAGATGTGAAAGATGGGTGCACACTTCAGATGGGTGTTTGGGTGTTGTGCAAACACAGCGAGTACCAAATTGAGTTCTCTTTCATGTCTTCTTGCGCTTGAATCTTTAAACTGGCAAGGTTTAAAAACGCGCAAATGATAAAGTTACGAGACGATGCAGCCCTGGCCCGATCTGGCAAGTTACAGTTCCAACAACTGTCCCGAGCCATTGGGCAGTCCTTATTGTTGAGGCCTGCTGCACATTATTCACCTTTTCATAAACCAGCAAGGAAATTGTGGAATATTCAGTTAATTTGTGATCTAGTAAATCAATAGTAGAATTTGTAGTAGTAATAGTACACTCTTAAAAATTAAGATTCCAAAAGGAACCATTTTAGGCTCCCAAAAGAATCTTTCAGTGAACAGTTCTTAAAAGAAGCTTTCTTTTCATAGTGTAAAGAACATTTTCATAATCTAAAGAACTGTTTTCCACTATAAAGAACCTTGTGTGCAATAGAAAGGTTCCAAGGATGTTAAAGCTTCTTCATGGAAAAATCAATGCCAATAAAGAACCTTTATTTTTATCAGTGTAAAAATGGAAATATTGTGTACCAGATTTAAACTTGCATTGCGTACATAAGCACCACAGCTCAAGAGTTTTTTAAGAGATGGAAACTTGAAGGGCATTAAATTATCTTTGCCATTTTAAACCTTCTGGGAAAAGAAATCTCTTACCACAGTTGTTGACCTCTGATACAATGGTAATAATTAAAGAAGAGCAATGTCTGAGCTCTATTTGGATCCCATTTTTATAGTGAGAGCTGTTAACTAAAATCTTGAGATTTAAATTGCTCTGGAATGCAACCAGGTTTCTATGCATGTGACATCATCAAATGGGTACATTTAGTGAAAATAGAATATGCATGGACTTTCAGTAGATCTTGTTGTTGGGGGGGGGGGGGGGGTTCAGTCTGAATGAACTGATTCACTAGAATGAATTTTTCCAGTGCTATGCAGTGCTGGGTAGATTACTTATGTAACTGATCCTACTCAACCCGCTTTGAGCGGGATTCGAACCGGGGTCTCTGGCGTGGGAGGCCGGCGCACAAACAAGGACGCTAAAAACCACAGCCTCTGTAGTGTCAGTCGCTAGCGCACCTCTTAAAGCCAGAGGAGTGAGGTTCACACGCACAGCTCTTACTGGCCTACGTCCGTTACACTCGCCACCCTAAACCTCACTTTTCAAGCAGGATTCGAACCAGTGTCTCCGACATGGGAGGCGGGCGCGTTAACAAGGACGCAGTCGCTAGTGTCAGTTGCTAACGCGCCTCTTGAGGCCAAGAGAGTGAGATTTACATGCACAGCTCTTACTGGCTTACGTCCGTTACACTCACCACCCTAAACCTCACTTTTCAAGCAGGATTCGAACCAGAGTCTCCGACATGGGAGGCAAGCGCGTTAACAAGGACGCTAAAGACCGCAGTCACTAGCGTCAGTTGCTAACGCGCCTCTTCAGGCCAAGAGTGTGCGATTTACACACACAGCTCTTACAGGCCTACGTCCGTTACACTCACCCTAAACCTCACTTTTCAAGCAGGATTCGAACCAGTGTCTCCGACATGGGAGGCATGATTATGAGTATTTTAAAACATAATATAATCCAATTATAAGTACTTATATTTTGGAATCTGCTTATTTAGCCCTGATTAAATATAACTAGTTATATGTATGAGAGAAAGAATCATTTAGGACAAATTGAAACGAATTGGTCCTTTCGGTGCTACATAATGGATCGAATCAATGAATATGAATCTTTTCAGTTTACATTTGAGAGAAAGGACCTTATTCATTAGAACAAAACATCAACATTGTCCATGTGACATTAAAAAAGGCAACATAGCATTTGTTCTGCTATTATGAAAACCCCTGAACTACTGT
Organism: Rhinogobio ventralis; assembly: GCA_039654625.1. Lineage (NCBI taxonomy): Eukaryota > Metazoa > Chordata > Actinopteri > Cypriniformes > Gobionidae > Rhinogobio > Rhinogobio ventralis. The sequence continues at coordinate 13,569,985 of CM077199.1, forward strand.
CGGTCTAATGAATAGGCAACTGTAACGTTAGTAGTACTGCTACTTTTAGTTAGTTAGTCCCTGCAAATATGTTTTCAGCCTTTAGCAATAGAAACTTGTGTCAGAAATGAAAGAGTTCTCCATCCTAACCTTGACTCACATCAACCCTCCCATTTTCTTCTGTCTTTCTTTTTTGTAGGTGTGTGTGGGCAGCAGGCATTCAAGACAGAGCCACGTAATGTAACGGTGAGGGCGGGGGCAACAGTTCTGCTGAAGTGTGAAGTGCTGAGGGCCTCAGGGGCCGTGCAATGGGTTAAAGATGGGCTGCTCTTGGGACCTCAGAGATCGCTGCCTGGCTACCCACGCTACAGCATGACAGGAGACCAGCAGAAAGGTGAGAACTCGGAAGGATTGGAAAGAATGACATGCAGTGATTAAAAACAAACGTCTACGAGTTGCTGGGATGTTTGCTGACATGTTGTTAGATGTGCATGAGCGAGCAACTGTCCCCAAAGAGTACAAAAATGTGAAACTGTTCTCGAAACAGCTCGAGTAGAAAATGTTACAGTACAAATTATAAACTTGGCTAAATCAGAGAAAGTATTTACTTACTTACTTAGTGAATCTCACAAAACCTGCCCAGGTCACATTTCAGCCTACGATGTATAAATGTGGACAAATCTGAGAAAGTAAAGTGTATTTTTTAAATAGTACAGTTTGGTATTATTATTATTTTAGTAATTTTTGTTGTTGTTTATGGTTGTGTCCCAAATGTAATAATTAGGGCTGTCACGATATCAGATAAAAAAAAAAAAAAAAAAACATTAAAAAAATTATAATTCAAATTCATATTTACTTTTATTTTGTGTTTTGTATCTTTCCTTTTTTAGCCAATGAATCACACCATTGCATACAACAATTACAACAATTGAGACGGGCATCTCTCTGGCTTGTTTAACACTAAGAAATAACAAGGAGAGGGAAAATACTGCCAAGTTCAACACAACTAATACCTTAACTTGCATCCCTATTTGGAACCCAAATCCAAGAAATGGCATAGGCCTATCCAAATCAAAATGCATAATTCATGAAGCCTTTGGACTTCAAACATTGTAGACTCATTTGAAAGAAAACATTTGGCAGCTTGTTGTCATATTGTCAGAATGAAATACATCAATGATACAATTCTGAGATTTATGGGACATTTATAAGACCATGCTATATGATTTCATTCATAGGAGACTAAAATGCTAATCATTGTTTTTAACTTAGCACAGTGACAAAATTTAATTTATGAGAATAACAGCATATTTTTTTTTTTTTACTCCAAAATCACGTTATGAGTGATTGAAATAACTTCCTTTTGGTGAACTGATGTGGGTTCTTATCACAGAATGAGGCAGAAATTATATCATTTTATAGTATTCTATACAGTGATAAAGGCTATGTCAATTAGCATTGTATTATAAATATATATTATCCTTACAGCTTAAAGAACACAGATAACCAGTTTCAGCAACCAGGCACCTCAGCTCCACCCACATCCCGCCTCTTTGCCCATTTTCAGTTATCCGGGAGTGACACACGGTGACGCGCTGCCAAGATGGCAACGGCCGGCTCTTCAGAAAACCTACGGGTGACATCACGGACACTATGTCCATATTTTTTTACAGTCTATGGTCTATGGAAGTTTAGTACTTCTACGGGTTGCACTTGTGGACTTTCTGCGCGAGGGTGCCCTCCGGTGTCGAGTATGAATGAGACAAATTACAAAAATGCTAACATCGTCCTGTTTTGGATCTAAAGATATTTGGAGTAAAAATCCAAGTTTTTATCCAAATGAGTAATTTTACTAAAAGAGATGTAAATATAACAAAACACAGAAAAGCGTCAGCAGTTGACAGGTATATTTCATGTTTTGAACATCACGGTTATTGTCAATACCATTATATTGCTACACCCCCTAGTACTAATGCACTATGCACTCAACCATGAACTTTATAAAGTATATTATTATTATTTATTTTATCATTCAACGTCAGAGTCTGATAGCCCCTCCCCTCTGCTACGTAATTTAAGCTGAGACAATTGAGTGAATGAAGTGTCCAACTGCCAATTTTGTTTTTGTTAATTAAGTGAATCGTCCGGGTATTTAAAGTGTACTTTTTCTATTTGGGAATTTTCAGTGTGAACACACTACTCACACTATTTATAAATATGCGTATTGGGACGCACCTTTTGTTTTTTGTTTTCTTTCTTTCTCTGGATTTTGGAGTGAAATATGACCCATAATGCTCTTGACAGATTTTGTGAGATTGCCATTAATACATTGTTGTCTTGGGTAAATGCACTGGAGTGTGCAATGATAAATCAGTGGGGAAAAAATAGCTTTTTTTCAATTTCAGCATGAAAGATTATTAGCATTAATCATTAGAAAATATTTTGCTCATAATCTGCAGATGGCTATAGATGCCTCAGTCTCAATTTCTAGTTTAGATGCAGCCTTCCTTATCAAAATGCGCTCAGCTCTCTTAAAAACAGCTTAGCGAGATGCTATCAAAGGGGTTCTAATTTAAGCACCGGAGACAGATTTAAGAAGGACCGCAATACCCCCCGCCCCCCATTTTCCTTACAAATAAATAAATAAAAATAAAGATAAAATCAGCCTTGAATTACTCTTATTTTTAATGTACATTGAGAGTAAATTGAGATTATTGTGCAGTGGGCTGAGGCACTGAATAACCTATGTTGCTTGGCCACTTGGCCAGTGTCATTGTGTATATAAAAAGGCCAATTAAAAGACAAAATGAAACAAGTCCCGGGCATCTGCTCCTCTTTGTGGAGGACAAAAGCTGCTATCCGGCATAGCAAGAGAGAGGCAGTTTGTGCCAAATGCAAGTACACATGCTTAAAAAATGCTTACGCTCTTCAATGCTACTGCTTGTGCTGCCGGGCATTGATAGCATGACGGATAAAGAATGCCATGTAAGGGACAAATTATATCATAAAAAGACACTCTGAAAGCATCTTTAATGTTAACTCTGTCAACCTTAATCTACTGATACGCAGCTGCGTATACACGAGTTCTCGCATACGGCGTGACAAATGGTAGGTGCGCACACACACTCGGATACATTGCAAAAAAAAATGAGTGAGAGAACGGGCATGTCCCTGTCGGCGTTTCGTATTGGTTGTCAGAGGCATAATTATTGGACTTCTTCAAACATGCACTCGCAAACACCCTGAACTGCAACACCGCGACAGCAAGTACCGAGTGCAATTTCAAGAAAGTGGAAAATCATTAATGATTTGAAAGTGGTTTCCTTTCCTTCTATGATCACATAGATCTGAAAATTGCTGCTGGTTGGTGTTAATTATCCTGCCATCCTGGCTGACACCTCCTTTTTTCAGCAGTGGAAGTTGTCATATCAGGATACTATTTTCTGCATGTTAGTTTTCTTTGGAGGGGAGGAGAAAAGGAAAAAGGAGCAAAAGAAAATTGTTCAAAGCTTGAACAGCTTGCATAAACTTCGCCGGAGCAGCCATTAATCCTGGCAGAATGGTAGTTGAACAAACAACCCCTTGGTGGCACAATATTCTGCTAGTAAATAACAAGCATCTTGCACACAAAGGAATGATGTTGAAGGGCTGCATCAAACAGAATGAATCACGTTCTTCTCTCCACAGTGTTCATAGCTAATTGGGGCCGTTAATTTGAGATTGCATACAAATTTAGCACTGCCATTTGACAATTGTAATTTCTTTACTCTGATTTGTTTCTAACTAATTAAAAGTGGATTTCAAGAAGCATTTGAACATGCCAAGTCTCCAAATTCTTGTAAATGTCACGGTTCTGTTTGTATTTTGGTCTTTTAGCTGTATTTTGTTTTCTGACACATGTTCCTTTGTCTCAGTTTCCCGCCACTTGTCTGTTTCCTTGGTTACCTTCGTTAGTTAGTTTAGTTCAGCTGTGTCCAGTTTCTCGTTTCTGTTTGCTACTTAAGTTCTTCCCTGTTCAATTATTCTTTGTCCGGTAACCGTTATGTTTGAGTGTGTTTTCCTTGCTGTTCATCCTTGTTCCTGAAAGTTCACATTAAAGTTTATGTTCAATTGAGATCTTCTGATTCTTCAGTTTGTTCTTGTGCTACACACTGTGACAGTAAATGGTGGGAACTCTTGAAATAAGCTTTTAAAAACTCAAGACATGAATTCGCACATACTTCCAAGTGACATTCTGAATTAAATAAAAATGCATTGAAATTTTTTGTTTGTTTGTTTGTTTGTTTTAAAGAAATTAATATTTTTATTCACCAAGGATTCATTGACTTGATCAAAAGTGACAGTAAATACTTTTAAATTGTTACAATAAATTATTTTATACAGTAAATACAGTAGTGGCCATAAGTGGTGTCTGGATTTGCAACAATATTTCCTTTTAATGACACTTCAGGTTCAATTAAACAATCAAAATATGAGGAGTATGTTATATTGGGAAGATTGGTTAAGGTGTCAAAATGACAAAAATATTTGGCAAGAAGGGCAAACTCCAGCATATAATTAAAATGGGTTTTACTGTATTATGCAAAAATAGGCATTGAAAAACAAAACACACATGACATAATGCATGCATTGACTACAATTCAATCAGTTGTTAATATTTTGTTGGTTCTCCCTTGTTTTTGATTACAGCAGCCATTCTCCTGGGCATTGACTCATTAACTTTGCACATGTCATGTTTAACTTCTTTCCAACTCTCCTTAAGTTCTCCAAAGTTGAGCTTCATTGGAAGACCTGCATGACTTATCACAATTCAGGTTTATAATTTCCCTAAGGTTTTCAATGTCTTTAATGTCAGAAGACTGAGGAGGCCACTTGAAGACTTCAAAATGCTGAGCATTGCTCTGTTACGGTGTGTTTGGGATCGTTATTATATTGGAAAATACACATTTGATCTCCAAACAGATCCTCGATACTTGGCTGCAAAGTGATCAGCAGGATTCCCAAATATTGGTCCATTTTCAAAAAGCCAGCAACTTTGTAGATCCTTCCAACACAGGCTGAAGACATGCTCCCCAATACCATTATGTTTTCCCTGACCGTGCATATACACCGATCAGGCATAACCTTATGACCACTGACAGAAGTGAATAAAACTGATTATCTCTTCATCATGGCACCTGTTAGTGGGTGGGGTATACACAGCACACCTTTAGGGTCTAGTGGAGTCCATGCCTCGACGGGTCAGGCCTGTTTTGGCAGCAAAAGAGGGACCAACACAATATTAGGTTATAATGTTATGCCTGATCGGTGTATGTTTCCCCTATGAATAGTGGGATCAAAGTGGTGTAGATGGGCAAGCCATTAATGCTAGAAGAAATGCTAATAATGGCTGAATAAAAACAAAAGTATACTGATAAAAGAATAATGAAGATTAGTTCTCCTACTCTGCAGAGGTGTGAAAGGTTTGAACAATAGAAACATGAATGGGGCAGTTAGCCACACCAGACATAGTGTGCAAGTGGGTGTTTTTCAGCCTTCTCTAAAAACTCACATGAAATGGTCTTAGAAAATGTTTCATAAAAATCATAATTTTAGAGATACCATCCTCAGATTTTAAATCGTGTCTGAAGCTTGTTGCTGACGCAACCGCTAATCATATTACTTTTCAGGTGTTGCATGAACGCAATTGGCTAGCGTCTGCACTAGGGTATTTGCATAGGTGATCTGATTGGCTGACGCCTGTGTTGGCGCTTGAAAAGTTGAAAACTTTTCAACTTCTGCCGCAAGCAACGCCAGTGACACGATGCAACGGAACCCACAATTCAGTTTGGCAGCGCATGACGTCACCCATTCAAAGTAAACGAGAAGCATTGACGCTGAGTAATTCTGAGTCTTAAAATGTAAACTCAAATATGTTGGTTATGTGTCTATTCTGAGTGACTTATGAGCAGCAACCTTTTTATTTTGAGTATGTTATTGCCAAAATGGGGGGTGTATGAGAAGGGGTTAATAGTGCGACACATGCATTTGGTATAAGGGAACTAACCCTTTAAGGGTACATGCTGGGATATTCACTAATCCCAAGAGACTTTAATGGTTCTTTCCACATGTTATTAAATAAAATGAGTTTGACCATGAGATGGATGGGGTCAATTTTAATTTCAAATTGACTCCCAAGTATTATATGTCTGCACTTTTGAAACCTGTGCTGTATGTTCAGCCTATTCTCCAAACTGACTGACAGGTTGAAATTATTTTCTATAGTTCTTAACAGCAAAGTCTCTTTTCCAATCCATTGTCTGTAAGAACAATAAGTCATTGAAACATTAAATTTCTCTCATATTCCTTTCTTTCTGCCTCATGTTTTCTGCTCTGTCTACTTTCTCTTACAGGCCAGTACCATCTTCAGATTCTCAACGTGAGTTTGGAAGATGACGGCCCCTACGAGTGCCAAGTGGGCCGGTCCGTGAGCAGCCGTGCCATTGTGTCCCGTACAGCCTGGCTCAATGTGCAGAGTAAGCAAACCTATCTTTTACCACCACGCAAGGAGGGGGGTGCAAATGGGGAAAAGAAGCATGCGGGATCACTTTAGCCATGACAGATCGCTCAACCAGGACCGCTAATGGCTGCGCATGCACTGAAGAGGTGACACACGGTGGCAAACCTAAGCCTGTCACCATAGCCACATTCAGGGTACTAATGAGCCATGGAGTTTCTCTGCAGTTTGGTGGAAAATCCCTTGTGCTGCACTTCAGATAAAGTCCCACTGGTCACAGGTGTATGACAGCAGTGATAGCACGCATTAGTGATGTGGCCAATTAGTTAGCGCGCTTGGCCACAGTGGATAGGGCACTTATAGCAGGCAACATCTGAGACTTACCTGTGCGAACAACTTGAGCAGACGAGAGGCTCTCCTGCTCGTGGGCCATAACTTTTTTCTTTTAAATTAGTTTCTTTTTAAAACTCTGCAGTGAAATATAACATGTCCAGATGGGTTTCACTTTGTCCTTTGCTTTAGAAACTTTTATAAAGGTAGTCAAGTTAAGTGCTGCTATGGTTTTACAGAGAGAATGGAAGATATGAAGAGTTGCACTTTTTGACCAAATGGAATATTTCTTACCATAGTTTTGAGTTTTGGGGTCAGTGCAATATATCGGTTTGTGACTTGGCTATGATTCTCTTTGTATTGCATGAACCTTTGAGGCCGAATTGCCTTTGAGAATACCTGAAGGAAATTCATAGACATCACAGGGAAGGAGTTTGACTTTGTGTCAAATTGATTTTGGTGAAAGATGCTGGTAGTTATTGGTTCAATTCTGTGCAAGTGTTCTTTCCAATCAGAGTTCAATTTGAGGATCTTTGGAGCCGTTTCAACATGTCAATTCCTTAAGCACTCGAGCTCTGAGGATGTTATTACTCAACCGTTCTTGACTCGTTTTGATTCGGACATGACCAGAAGACAGATTCAGTGAGGTGCTAGCTTGAGAAAAGCTCTCATTGGATCATTGAGAGAGCAAATTGTTGGATCTATTACTTTGGACTGACAGACCGATTCACAAATTAATTGTTCAATCTGATATACTAATCTGTAGTTATTTATGTAGTTATTACACAAACTTTTTCATTTTTACAGTTTTTTCCAATTGCTAGCACACTTAAATGACATGCACAGCATAATTATTTAAACTGACACACAGAGAGCAAAACCTCTACTCAAGTCTCCTAAAGTCTAAACACATTTTCTGCTTTACACACATTTTGCAATTCAAACTGGCACTTTTTAAATGCACTGAACACGGTTCTCTGCATAAGACACAACAATCTGACATAAAGTCACATGTTTGCCATTTCAAAACACAGCCATTCAAAATGACACTACATGAGCTAATTGGTCAATACTTTGCCACCTGGCCAAACACCTCATTGGTTAATGGTTAACACTTCCATCAGGATGTAAGCACTATGCAAAGACCACAGGTGAGCACCTTTTTTTTACAACAACAATGGAAGACGTTGCAGAGAGAGGAAGAGGAAGAGGGAGGATGCAATTTTCTTTTTCAGTTTACTGTCTTTTTGTGAGCATATTTTTGTTCAGTCCCATGTAAATATATCTGCTGTGCATATGTTGCACTGACTTGTTTGGTAAAAAATTAACAAAATAAATGTTTCAACAGCATGTGTGTGTATCTGCAAATATTTCTGAACATGTGAACAACCTGAAGAATTTTCCACAATTTGAACTACATATTTTAGAATTATGGCAAAGCATACTAAAGATGAGAGTGTTTTTTATTGTGCCCAACAGTGTGTAGTTGGTTAGACAAAAATCTGGTAATATGAATGAAGTGTGTACCATTTAATGCAAAAGTTTGATTTTGATAATGCTATTTGTTTGCAGTGCTTCATTTTGCAAGATATATGAGGTATTTTGCAGTTTGGGTGTGTGGTCTAGACTATGTGTGTGTGCTGCGCGTGAAAACTAACGTGAAACCAGACTTCATTCGCCTCAACTGAAAGCATATTTACACTGTCTGAATCGTTTCCTATCGCATGTATAGTGCGCTATGTGCCATTCACCATGTAGGAAATGCTGTGTGAACAGCTGACCGATTTCAGCGCAGCTTCAGCGTCTATTTATAATGTAGGGGGCGGGACGCTTCAGATTCTAGAGAGCATTTGATTGGACAGAAGATGTGATGAGAAGATGAAGTCTGCGATGATGTCATCAAAATCTGTGATTAATTTTAACGGAAGTGAGAGACTGTAAGTTTTGAATGCTTATATCTCCTAAATGCAAATTTTGTCATTGTTTTGGAACACACCAGCTTATTCACAACCTTAAGGCTAACATAGTCATACTAAAATCTAAAAAACTTACATTTGGATTTCAGGGGGCCTTTTGATAAAACCAGCCTAGTTTGCAAAATTGTGTGTTAGCAATTGTAAAAAACTGTAATGCCATTTTGGAATCGAACACCGATAAAATGCCCCAGGTTATGATGGATTGATGCAGTGATGAAGTTCCTCTTCGAAAGGGAAAGGAGATTTAAAAGTTTTGGCAAAATCAAGATCATTAAAGTGATTAACAACTCAAATTTTCATCTGTTTCTCACACAAAGCTACAGCTTCAAACACTTTTGTTTGCATATATTGCAAGTCATGTTTTACTGCTTTTGTGATGGTGTTTGTTCTTTTTGGAGCTTCACAGATATGGTGAGTTACTATGAGTTGTTGCATATGGAAAAAAAGCTTCATGAAGTCTCTTTAAAAAATACCCTTTTATTTTACTTAGAAAAAGATGAGGGTGAAAAATACAGTAATGACATATACCTTCAAGGTTTGGTATTCCATCACTTTTCTTAGTTTAGGCATATATGTATACATTTGTTTATAGTTGCTTGTGTAACGTACCTTTTAACGTAACGTAATCTACTGCGTCTTGTGGCAGATGGATGTTACTGAGCATGCTCACTGGTCCACGTCACATCACTGTATCATTCCTTCACTTAGGCTTCTCTCACAGTCACACACTCTAATGCATGCGTAATCCTCCCTTTTTCACAATTTCTCTCTTTTTTTCTTCCCAATCTATCTATCCATCTATAGCTCAATCCCTTTCAGAGTCTCTGTCTTTCGCTTTCCTTCCATCTCTTCTGCCTCCTGTGGTGGGAGCCGGCCCATATGTCTAAGGCAGGGGGTCTTGAAAGCCCCTTTTCTTCACCAGTCATCAAGCATTTACTTCCTCTTCTGTCCCTGTGTGTGTGTGTGTTTAAAATGGAGGGCAGTTGCTGTGGTGACTGCTTTTCTTTTGCCTGGGAAGGCAGCAGGTTTTATTGACAGCAATGAAAAAGAGAAAGGACAAGACAGTGAAGATAGTTATAGCTGTAACAGAATCTCAGTTTCACACACTTACACAAACACACACACACACACACACACACACACACACACATGCTTACGCATCAACAGCTGCAGACCTGAGTCACTCATTTATCACAATCAACAGATTGTGTTTGCACTTTTAATAGGACTGTAAATTTAATATATTAATTTAGTGCATTTGAATTATTAAAAAATAACAATAATAAATAATCAGAATATATTTTATATAATTGTATTATTACAATACTTTTATAATTATACAAAAAAAAAAAAAAAAAAAAAATATATATATATATTATTATTATTATTATTATTATTTATTTGTTTAAATGCAGTAACAATTATGTGATTCAAGTCTGTTTTTTTTTGCATGTATGCTGGAAAGAGTCAATATGTTCAATGTTAATTTAATAATAAATTTTTATTTAGAAAAAAAAAAAAACAATATTCAGTGGACTATTCAAATGCTTTTTGAATAGTGCTTTTTTCTAATGTCTATTTGTTGTTTTACTTGTCTGCCACAATAATGTAGGCTAATGTATTATCTTACTAACTTAACTGTATTAACTTTAGGATTTATTAATTGCCATTTTAGTTAATTTATTTGATTACCATACTTATTTGAGCACGCTTTTCTGCTTATGTGAAAAATGCTTCAGTCCATTTTACTTCTGGTTTATGTTTCCATATATAACTGAAATATTATAGGCTAATTTTTGTTTATATGATGTTTTGAAATGGACGTTTGCAAATGCGAGTGCTGAAGGCAGCAGTATTTTCCCATCCATTACCTCACCATTGCACCCATTCGGGGCTGGATTTTTGCTGTGTCTGCTTCTAATCTACCTCAGTAAATCCAATCCAAATGGCATAATGTCTTTACAGAGGGGAGTGGTGAGGTGGGGGGAAAAGGAGAGAAAGACAGAGTGAGAGACTAAAAGATGAGGCAGGGTCTTAATTGGATTCCCTATGTCCATGTGATATGTTTTATAATGGCCTAATTCAAGATGAATCACCCTTGGCTTGCTAGAAGCCAAGCGCGTGGCCACAACATCAATAGCTATCTCCACAGGCACTGCCGTGAAGCTTTCTCAAGACTTCTGTGTGTGTTTTTCTTCTTTGTCACACATAGACAGAAGATAACCATGGCTGTCACTTCAAGTGGCACCTTATAATCCTGAACAATAATGCAGCCATGTCCTTTTTCTCCTTTGATCATGACTAGCCATTCTAGCAAACCATTGTTAGAATTTCACAAATACAAACAGGTTCAAATCTGGTTCAAAAGCTTATTTTTGCCTGTTTAAAATAGTTAATTATGGAAATCTGTTTCCATCTTAAAGATATGAATACCACTTTACAATTTACAATTCTTTACAATTCTCAGTTGTGTCTTTATCTTACAGTTGTAACTTTGTTTCTTGTAATTGTAACCTTATATCTCACAATGTGACTATTTCTCATTTTAAACTATTTCAGAGTTACCTGATTTATTTGTTTGTTTATTTATTTATTTATTTTACTGAGGTGAAAAAAGGTTTACATAGTTATAAAGTCATAGATATAAAGTAACATACACTATATTGCCAAAAGTTTCGGGACGCCTGCCTTTACATGCACATGAACTTTAATGACATCCAATTCTTAATCTGTAAGGTTTAATATGGAGTTGGCCCACCCTTTGAAGCTATAACAGCTTCAACTCTTCTGGGAAAGCTTTCCACAAGGTTTAGGAGTGTGTTTATGGGAATTTTTGACAATTCTTCTAGAAGCGCATTTGTGAGGTCAGGCACTGATGTTGGACAAGAAGTCCTGGCTTGCAGTCTCAACCCCTGAAAAACAACCCCACACCATAATCCCCCCTCTACCAAACATAACACTTGGCACAATTTTTAAGTAACGAGTAAAGTAACGCATTACTTTTTAAATTTACAACAAAATATCTGAGTTACTTTTTTAAATAAGTAATGCATATACATAACACTTGGCACAATTTTTAAGTAACGAGTAAAGTAACGCATTACTTTTTAAATTTACAACAAAATATCTGAGTTACTTTTTTAAAACCCTATACTTTATGGATTTAATCTCACTTTACTGAACAATATCTTTGCTGTTGACTTTTGATGATCCAATTTAACCATACTTATAAGCAAAATTACTTTAGAGAAACATCACATTTGTGTTTAATTTTTTTTTTATGAATTAAGAGTGTTACTGCATTCTATTCTCCTGTGATCCAGAATGGCAGCAGAGCTGAAAGGTTTGTTTGAGCATCGCCCTCTACTGTACAGGTGTGAATTTGCATTTCTTTCAGCCTGAGGCTTATTTGGTGTAAAAGGAACTTTACATTTGACAAAAAAGAACTGTTGTTTTCTCTGTTATTAAATAACAAACAAGCAAGCCCAGCCCAGGTGAGAAAAAGTAACGCAAAAGTAATGTAGCAAAAGTAATGTAACTGTGATAAACAGGCGGGCGAGAGTCGTGAGAGCAGCACGAGGCCGGTGGCAGGATTGCAGATGAGTGTCACCTGCGCATCACACCGGTTTCGACCTCCTCTATGAGAGGATTCGAGACCGGTGTGACGCGCAGGTGATGCTCATCTGCAATCCCGCCATCAGCCTCGCGCCGCTCTCTCACAGGTCTCGCCCGCCTGCTTATCACAGTAACGAATTACTTTCCTAAAAAGTAACTAAGTAGCAAAATTTGTTACTTTTTTATGGAGTAATGCAATAGTGTATCGTATTGCTTTTAATTGTAACTTTCCTCAACACTGGTTATATCTTTGCAGAATTGGTTTACCTTTTTCTTTGGGAATGGATGGATGGATGGATGGATGGATGGATTGATTCAAAGGAAAGATGCAAGAAGTAAATTGGCTTTATTTCCGAACTTTCGAATATGACACAGAATGTCCAGCAATATCGTGACACACCGCTCTCTCAGACAGCTGGAATCTCATTCCTGATGAGAGTCACTGCTTAGTCGCCATGATCTCGGTTTTCTTCAGGCATCTCTTTGCCGCCCACATTCAGTATCTGAGTAATGAATTGTGCCACATATACGTGATTGTCACTCGCATTAAGTCAACTGCACGTCCTACTGCTCCAGCCCGGAGGTGTTTTTGCTTCTCTGCATAGCCTCAGACTAAATATAAATGCAAAACTGTGTCTAACACAGCTTCCTCCAAAAAAGATGAAGCTCAAGAGTGATTAGTCATGTGGCATTCTCAGATCAGATGATTGACTCAAAAACAAACAAACAAACAAACAAAAATATTTCTAAATCTTAATGCCTATGAGGAAACCGCTATTGAGATTAATGGGAATGCTAACGGTTAGCTCTCTCCTGCTATTATAGACTTCAAGAGTAGTGACTCTGGGAACAGAACTTAAAAGCTAATATTTTTTGTGTGACTATATTATATTATATTATATATTAATTATATTATAGCATATTTAAAATAAATTAAATAAGTTAAAACATGACTTAAGCTAAAGTTAGCTATAAAGGCCTGGTTCATAGAAAAGGCTTAAACCAGCATTAGGCCTTAGTTCAATTAGGGCATTTAAGTAGCTTTTATAAATGTGCCTTTTACACATTTGTGTGCATTAATAAAATAAATAAATAAATAAATAAAAACACAATACTGGTGTGCATCTTGAGACATGTCAGTGCAAGTTGCTTTTGTGTCTGGGTCCATGGACTTGTATTATGATATTCTTTTGTCTTACTTTGCCAGTGTTCAGTTCCAGTGTGTTTAGTTCCTGTTTCCTTGGTTGCCATAGTTAGCCATTGCTTATTGTGTTAATGTCACTAACTGGATATTATCATTGTTTGTTTCTTGCTTTCTGTTTAATACTAATTAACTGCTCTTCAAGCCTCATCACTCTGGATCAACCAACCAGTACCTGTGAGAGAACACAATACCAATAAAGAATTGAAAGGTATGGATTATCTAACAGAAAGGAGCCGTGCAGAGGAGAAACTAGGATCCATTTATCAAGATGGACCACCAGTGGAGTATTTTGTAGAGGAGTTCTTCAGGCATAGCCATATGACTTTATGGGATGACATGACACTGATGGACTGTTTTTGGAGCAGCTTGGACTCTAATTTTAGCTGGCTGATGCCAGGGGGTAATTATAACTGGACCCTAGCTTAATACTTGGACCCTGCTCTATTGTTGAGCGGATCTTCATTAACAATGGGAATTGCAGACAAGGAATCCTGCAATCCCACAGTGCCCATCATGCCTCGTCACATCATGGCCACCATGCCAGAGTCCTCAGCCATCATGGCCGCCACGCCAGAGTCTTCAGCCATCATGGCCGCCACGCCAGAGTCTTCAGCCATCATAGCTGCCACGCCAGAGTCTTCAGCCATCATGGCTGCCACGCCAGAGTCTTCAGCCATCATAGCCGCCACGCCAGAGTCTTCAGCCATCATGGCCACCATGCCAGAGTCTTCAGCCATCATGGCCGCCACGCCAGAGTCTTCAGCCATCATAACCACCACGCCAGAGTCTTCAGCCATCATGGCCGCCAAGCCAGAGTCTTCAGCCATCATGGCCGCCACGCCAGAGTCTTCAGCCATCATGGCCGCCATGCCAGAGTCTTCAGCCATCATGGCAGCCACGCCAGAGTCTTCAAACATCCAGCCTGCCACCAGATTAGTCTCGGGCGGACAAGACTAATATCCAGCGTGGCAGATCCACCTCAATGTCGACGTGAGCAGCCAGCATGCCAAGGCCTGCACTCTCAAGCCCACCAACCTCAACACCGTCTGTCCCGGAGGTTGATCCATTGTCCACAATGCTCTCGGTCACGGTGACAGCCATTTCCTGATTTCCTCGAGGTAGCAACATCAGCTCCGCCCTGGCTCCCTGAACTGCCAGATCCAACTTGGCGATCGGAGTTCCAGTGCACAAGTTCCAGTGTGTTTAGTTCCTGTTTCCTTGGTTGCCATATTTAGTCATTGCTTCATTGTTTAAATTGATTAGAGTCTCACGACTCATCTTGAGACAAAACAATGGCACTAACATATTTTAAGATATGTCAGTGCAAGTTGCTTTTGTGTCTGGGTCCATGGACTTTTATTATGATATTCTTTTGTCTTACTTTGCCTGTGTTCAGTTCCAGTGTGTTTAGTTCCTGTTTCCTTGGTTACCATAGTTAGCCATTGCTTCATTGTTTAATTGATTAGTCTCACCTGTCCCTTATTGCCACTGTGTATTTATACCCTCAGTTAGCTTCTGTTCTTTGTTAATGTTACTGGATATTATCTTTGTTTGTTTCTTGATTTCTAACAAATACTACTTGACTGTTCTTCAAGCCTCATCACTCTGGATCAACCAACCAGCACTTGTGACAGCTTTCAGTTAAAACGGCTCAAACTTGCATTTTAGTCTAAGACTAGCTTAAGCCTTGTTTGTGAAACCGGCCATTAATATTTTAGTTGTAAATAGACCTGATAATATTTAATATGATAGAGGATGATGATGATGATGATGATGATGATTATTCTTAATAGTAATAGTATTATTATTCTTGGATATTTAAATAAATAAAAAAATCTAACAAGCATTTATTAGTTAAAGTTTAATAGCCATTTAATATTGTAGATGTTCATATACTTCTCTGCATAGCCTCAGACTAAATATAAATGCAAAACTGTGTCTAACACAGCTTCCTCAAAAAAAGATGAAGCTTTAAAGAGGCTCATTGGTTGGCTGATACGTATTTTTCCTGCGGCTCAAGAGTGATTAGTCATGTGGCATTCTCAGATCAGATGATTGACTCAAAAACGAACAAACAAAAAATATTTCTAAATCTTAATGCCTATGAGGAAACCGCTATTGAGATTAATGGGAATGCTAACAGTTAATAATACAAATTATTATTACAATTATTATTTTGTAGACAGTTAACTATTTAAATAAAACAAACAAACTTAAAAGCTAAAGTTAGCAATTTAATATTTTAGCTGTGAAAAGACATAATATAATACTATCATTGTATATTTATTTTATATTTATTTATTTTATACTATCATGTATTTTATTTTGATATTTAAATAAAATTATAAATGTTAAATAAAATGTAAATAAAATTATAAATGTATTAAGAATGTTAACTTTACTAGTGTGTCTTGAGATCAGGTATCATTGAAATCATTTGTATTTAGGAGTACCTTCACCTAGCACTGAATTTAAACAGCAAGATTTCTACCAATTTTCTCTGGAAAATGCTGTATACAGATAATGTGAGAGGGACTGTGTGTCATGTAGGGAAGTGGATTCAAGTCTCTAGATTATGGTTGGTAACTGGTTCGGACACTATTTTGTTTATCATATGTCGGTTTGATTTACGCAAATCAAGACTTGTTCGGTTGAGTGTTGAAAGTGTTTTTGTCATATGCGGTGGGCTAAAAATGAAGAATGCAGGAAAGACAGAGAGAGGGAGAAATAGCTGTTATCTCTGTTGCCTCAGATGCACCTGCTGTACTCTTCAGACAGGAACGAGATGGGAGGAGATGAGAGGAGAAGTGCAGAGCAAAGGAAGAGGTGGAAAGATCAGTGGTATGAAGACGAGAAGATGAGATGAAATGAGAGAGGGAATGAAAGAGAGAGAGAGCAGAGGATGAGAAATGGGACTGCTTCAATGGCTCTTAGCTTCAAAGCTCACACCTGAGCCCAGCCTAACCGCGTATATGTGTGTGTTTGTGGATGAGTGTATTCAAGCCTTTTGAGGCATGTCTGGTCAAAGCTTGTTAACAGACTGTTTGCTTATGTGGTCTAACAAGGCTCTGATGTGTGTGTGTGTGTGTGTGTGTGTGTGTGGCCTGGTAAACCCTACGTTATGGGGACAAAATGTCCCCACAAAGATGGCAATATTCGAAATCCTTGTCCTTGTGGGGACATTTTTTGGTTTTCATGAGGAAAACAGCTTATAATTCATACTAAGTGATGTTTTTTGAAAATGTAAAAATGTAGAATGTTTCCTGTGATGGGTAGGTTTAGGAGTAGGGTTAGTGTAAGGGGATAAAATACACAGTTTATACAGTATAAAAACCATTATGTCTATGGAAAGTCCCCATAAAACATGAAAACCCAACATATGTGTGTGTGTGTGTGTGTGTGTGTGTGTGCAGGCCAGATAGGTTGTGCAGATACACATGACCATGAGAAAAGATGGTCTTCATTTTGTGGCAACGTTGGGTTTAGATGAATTACTCTCCATCTGCTTCAAATTACCTGTCTAATGGAGTTCATCTGTATTCAGATACGGCCAAATACGGTTTCTCTGACTTGGTGAACCTGACATCAACATCAACCCTGTTTACTTTTTTAATACACGTTTCTGGTCTTATTGTTAACCATTGATTCATGTCATTCCAAGGAGAAATACGATTTTTGTAATCAATTATCAAAATGCACCTGCTCTGTTTCTGAAATCACTGTTGGGTTATATGTTAACCAATGTTAACCAGCTATTTGGCTATTTGGCTATTGTCCAATAGTCTACACAGCTTAGATGACATCAGTGGTAAAAGAAAACATTGATTGGAAATGCCGTCATGTTGTCTTAAAGGTTTTGTTAATGTTTACTTAAATACTTCCCTCATATTTGAACTGAATTGAACACATCCCACTGGAAGTTGAATTAAAATGACAGGAAGAGGAACTTACTAAATTGCAATTCAAAGAAATTCAACACTGGGAAACAGTGAAACATCCATCCATCCATCCATCATTTTATCACTCTATCACTCTTTTTGTCTGTAAGGCCAATAAACGTAAAAAAAAAAAAAAAAAAATTCAAAAACTTTAATAAAGACACTGTCAACCCAACATTAAAAGCTTGTCTAGACAAGTTTGTTTCCTAAAAGTTTGGGTTAAATTTGAATGAATTTTTTTCTTGAAATTCACTTAATTTTAATTCTACTTCCTTGCATTGAAAGTTGAGTTTCAATTCTGTGTCCTATTTGCTTCCTCAATTCAGTACAAATTCAGCTGGTCATGCGATCTCGACATGTCTGCCCCTGTGAATAAAACCGCTTTTATATGTCTAGAGTCTTCATCTCATGTCGTTGTACATAATTTAATCCTTTTTTTTCTGAAGTATTTTTCATTTCTTTATGGTGTGAAACTTTAATTAGGGACCAATTACTGAGTGCATCTTTAAGTAAACATCACTGTTGTCGCAGCTTCATTTTGATAACAAAACTGAATCAACATTCATTTACACATATAATGTGTGACTAAACTGTAAGTCCATGAAGGAGGGAGCTGTTTTGGTTTATTTCACCAGGAAATGTGTCTGTTTGTGCACGAGAGAGCTTGAAAACGAGCATCTGTGATCAAATTATTGCCTTTTGACTAGATTTTCATTCACTTGGCTTTTACAAGTGTGAATCGGTTTTGAAGAAAACATTTGCATGTTTATATGTTTATTGATGATTATGTGTGAGAAAAACCGAAGGGGTATGTTCATCTGTCTGCGCTAATGAGCCTCTTATCTTCCATATCTGTCCATCCGTCTATATTTGTCTAATGAATCAAATTTCGCTCAATGTTTCTATGCCTGAGCGCTCATGTGTGTGTTCATTTCTCTGTTCTTCTGCATACAAACGTGTGTGTGTGCATGTCTGGGTTTGTATTTGCTCTGTGCATGTGAGCGTGCATTTGTCTAGGGAGAAGAGGTCGCAGGAAGTATGGTGGGCGACTCAGGTGGGCTTCTCTGAGGTCATAATCTTTGCCTGACTAACCATTGGCTGTCATGCTCTGGCTCCCAATGCTGCCAGTAACACAGACATAAAACTCCCCACACATACTCACAGACACACCTCTACACATCCCCACACACACACACACACACACATCCTCTCCCTCTCTCATCATCCCTTCTCTCCAGTCTCAAAGAACAGACTGCTGCTCAAAGACACACGCTTTCTCGAATGCAGCAGAAAGCAAAAGGAGAAAGAATGAGGTAAGTGGGGGGTGTTCAAATGACCAAGGAGCTAGAGACCCCTCCTTCCAGTCATTGCACCTCATGTTGTTTCTAAAAACAGGCTGAGAGGCCGTCATTTAAAAATGTGTTTTTACAACAGGATGCCCATGATATCAGAATTGAGATGAATGAGTTAAAATATATAACTGAGAGTAATAACTAAAACTTGATTTTTAGATAGGCTACATGTAGAATTCAGAAACCCTTGTTATTAGTGACACCGGTGGACGTTAATTGAACTGCAGCCAGCAACTTATTGCTCGTGCACACACATCGTATGTGAGACTGAACGTGATTCAAAGCCCTGATATACTCACAACTAAGTTATTTTTCGTTCTTCACTTAGCTGGAAATACCTTTGCAGTGATACTGTTAATGAACATCCAGATGCCTGAGAGTGATGTTTAAGATGAATATGTAAATGTGTGCTGCTCTCTTTCCTCTCAATAACAAAATTAAAACACACACTGCGTCGAGAAAAAAGCAGTTAAGAAAGCACCTGATCATAGCGATGTGGATAAATTTGCACCAGCTCTGCAATTCACTGGCATCATCTCGACAGATGAGGTCATTAAAATTACACTGTTATGATAGTTTGATTATAAAGTATATTTGAGAATATAGACTATATAGATCTGGCTATGTGAGATTATAGTTTGAATTAATCCCTTTTTTTGCCATGACACATTGACATGACAGTACAGAATGGCTCTTTCAGCATTATCCTGAACATTGTATAAGCATTAATTTAATGTGTCAGAACGGAAGCAAGGCTCTCGGGAGTGCATGTAAACGTCACGTCCTTTTGATTTTCCTGGCAAAAACATCCCGAGTCCTTCTCATAAAAATCAGTTCACAGGCTTTCATTAGCCCCTTTCACACTTACAGTCTTTACTGGTTAATTACCAGTAAGAGATCATGTGTGAACAGGACCTTTTCAAAAATACCGGTAAATTGGTTCTGGTAATTTACCAGTAAATTACCTGTATGATGCTGTGTGAATGCAGAATTAATATTATCCGTATGAGCATGTACGAGTTCCAAATGTGCTAACGTAAGAAGTCTGCTTTGGGCCAGTCATAAAGTTCTTATGGAGATGACGTGATTATTTCACGTTGTTTACAGTAAGCTTTGCTGCTTTTTAATAGTGTCTCTTTGTAAATATGCACTAGATGGACATCTTAGACTTGTCCAGCCTTCTTTTCCATTCATTAGTGCTGTGGCTCTGCATTTGGATACTATTATGCGCGTCTTGTGCTTTTTAAGTGCAAAAACGCTTTCTGTTTGATCATCCCCTTATGTCGTCACTCAGATGTCAAAAATGTTTTCAAATTGAAAGTGAAACTAAAGTGCGTCTCCTCATGTGGGCGAATGAAGACAACAGCACGGCGTTTAAAGATAATTTCCGATAACTGACATCACATAATTTACCTGTATTCTGAGAAGTGAATGGTCTCTTAATGGTAAAAAGCCAGAACGCCGTTGCTTGTGTGAACAGCATATTTGTGTATTTACCGGTAAAGTACAGTAATTTACCGGGATTGCTGTGTGAAAGGGGCTATTGACAATCTAGGAAGTCGGGAAAGGTCTAGTTTTTTAAGTTTAGTTATAAGCTGTTCACATATTTACAATAAAAAGGTGATTAATACATGAAAAATATTAATATCATATACAAAAAAAAAATAATACAAAAAAACAATATAATATAGAACATGTGTTGATATCATAACACTACAGGACAATAAACAATACCTGGCAATACTTGAAATTGTATTTAGAATGACCTTTTTTCTATGTTAATATTCTGTATTGTTGTGTTATGTGAATGAGAAAGGTAACAGTTAAATAGTGCAAGTAGGATAGTTCAAGGTCTGTTGTTGATATGACATCACTGTGATGAAACACCATTGTTTCTACATGCTACACTGGCATTGCTGTTGTATTTTTTGCTGTTCTTGTTTTGAAGCACTTTTTGGCTTTTTTAGCTTTGCTATACATCGAGCACTGAGCCAAAAGTTGAGTGAGCGAGAATGAGGGATGAAGTGAAAGACATGCATAAAGGCAGAGAGAGAGAAACGCTCTACCTGCTTCCCTGGTCTCTGAGCACACCATCAGTCTTTACTGGGAAATCTATGTGGCTGAACAATGTCTTCTCTAGCACAACAAGTGATGAGCCTGGCTTCATCTGCAGAGAGAGAGAGCGCGAGGATGCAGTGGCGTGAGGGTGAGAAAGAGAGACAGTGAGAGGAAATTGTGAGCAGTTAAAAAGAGAGGGAGAGCAGAAGAGAAGAGAAAACAAATGCATCTCATTATCTAAGCGGGCTCCTCTGCAGTGCTCTCCTCAGCCATAAGTGTCCACACAGCTCCAATTGCTTCCTTTAAATCAGTTTGAAGCCCAAGCCTTGCCCCATCTGTCTCGGTTTGAAGCCCCTCGCTCCTCACTGCTAAGCTGCACACAGCAATAACGCCCCCTAGTGTCTAGAAAGTCAAGGGAGCAACTGGCTACCTGAACAACAACACAGAGGCTCTATTTACCATATGCCAGTTCTCACTGGGTATTTCTTTGGTTCATTTCCTAGGGTTTTTTCCATAGTAAATTAAGGATTTTATATTGTTTTGCTATGAAAGGTTGCCCCTCTGAGAAAAAAAAAAAAAAAACTGATGACATCCAGCATAATTTGAGAATGTTCCACAGAGCATCTTGTGCTTCAAAGGAAAACAGAAAATCAAAGTAGTTCACATATAGTAAATATCACAAATTATCTTATTTGACTGTGACTTAGAAGTCATATTTATTTGTTTGTTTGTTTATAATAATTAATGATGTTTTGGAATATTTTATTTTATTACATAAATTATAATTACATATAATGTATTACATATAAATATAATAATTACATTATTATATTATATTATTGTTTGTTTATTTTACAAAAAAAGAATAAATAAATTATAATTCTCTTTAAAAACACACACACACACACACACATATATATATAGTGGGTGGGATATATTAGGCGGCAAATTAACATTTTGTTCTCACAGTTGATGTGTTAGAAGCAGGAAAAATCGGCAAGTTTGACAAGGGCCAAATCGTGATGGCTAGACAACTGGGTCAGATAATCTCCAGAACTGCAGCTCTTGTGGGGTGTTCCCGGTCTGCAGTGGTCAGTATCTATCAAAAGTGGTCCAAGGAAGGAACAGTGGTGAACCGGCGACAGGGTCATGGGTGGCCAAGGCTCATTGATGCCCGTGGGGAGCGAAGGCTGGCCCGTGTGGTCCGATCAAACAGACAAGCTACTGTAGCTCAAATTGCTGAAGAAGTTAATGCTGGTTCTGATAGAAAGGTGTCAGAATACACAGTACATTGCAGCTTGTTGCGTATTTCCACCGCCGAAAGCGCCAACAGTGGGCACGTGAGCATCAGAACTAGACCACGGAGCAATGGAAGAATGTGGCCTGGTCTGATGAATCATGTTTTCTTTTACATCACGTGGATGGCCGGGTGAGTGTGCGTCACTTACCTGGGGAACACATGGCACCATGATGCACTATGGGAAGAAGGCAAGCTGGCGGAGGCAATGTGATGCTTTGGGCAATGTTCTGCTGGGAAACCTTGGGTCCTGCCATCCATGTGGATGTTACTTTGACACACACCACCTGCCTAAGCATTGTTGCAGACCATGTACACCCTTTCATGGAAACGGTATTCCCTGGTGGCTGTGGCCTCTTTCAGCAGGATCATGGATCAGGAATGGTGTTATGTTATGCTAGGTTGATGTTATGCCTGATCGGTGTATATATAACGACTTTACATTTTTTCTTAGGATATTTAAATATTTTATTTTTAATTTTATTTTGTAGAGAGACAGAAGTTATCACTCTATTGTTGTGTTTAAATAATTTTATAGTTAATTTTTATTGTAACCAGCATTAATGGTATTTGTTTATTTTCTTCTAAGCTGTTACTGTTCAGACTATTATGTATAAACCTGTCAGACTTTATTGTCTCAGTTAAGAGTTTCAAGGGCCGTTCACACAGTGTTCTTGTCAGAAGTACATTTTGCCTTTTTAAATAATTCAGCTTTTAATAACACAAGGCCTGCAGTTTTTGCCTCCTACCATTTTGTACCGTCTAGGTTTTTAATGTTAAAGTGCTTCCTGTGTTAACAGCCTTAAGTTCATAAGCAGGATTTTAAGATATTCTTTACACATTGTACAACCAAAAATTATCCCGTTTCACACTTTTACATCCAATATCAAGCTTACAGTGGAAAAACTGTGCAACTCGGATAAACTTGGACAGTGCCACATTTGAGTTCGATTTGCTTGAACAGAGCACAAAAACTGATTTTCACTCTCTCTCGTCAAAAGCGGCGAGAAGCGCTCTGTAGCCTCGAGCGATGCGGGGAAAGTTGCGTAGCAGAGAGGTAAGAGGGAGCGCTTTGATCGGCAGCGTGCGTGTCTCTTCTGCTGGAGGTGATTTGCAGCACTGTTGCTGCTGCTCTTTTTTTCCTATAAGCAGAGCGCTATGCTAGATTAGCATTTAGTGCATTTCCACAGGCTTGTCGACAGCACAGGGGCCGCGCTTCATCATCCGTCTGTGATTCACACAGGCGTTTCAATTGATGGTCCGCTTTTGCAGTGTCGTGCTGAGGCCTCTAAAAAGTGAAAGTGCTCTGATAGAAAACAACCAAGAAACACTGCGAGGCCCTTCGTTAAGATCTTAAATAACTATGTTCAGGGTTTATGAGGCCCTAAGTAAGATTTGTTTCACTATTTGTTTCAAAGCATTAAAGAGGACTATTATGCATAGACGCCGATTTATATTTTCACACTCCATACCCCCCCCCCCCTTTCATTTTTGCTTATTGGAAACTTGCAAGTGCAAATACTTTACCAACCAAATATAACCACATCTGTATTCACCATGAGCAAATTATAAATTGGCTAAACATACACGTACGCAACAAATGGCCCTTAAAAATTTTTTACATGCTTATTAGGCTATACTTAGTGTTTTTCAAGAGTACAGTCTTTTTCTCCGTGCGATGATGTGCTTGATGAATTCATTATATATATAGCAAATACATTACCAACCAAACAAAAACTCTACTGTAGCTCAAATTGCTCAAGGTAATGCTGGTTCTGATAGAAAGTTGTCAGAATACACAGTGCATTGCAGTTTGTTGCTTATGGGGCTGCACAGCCACAGACCACTCAGAGTGCCCATGCTGGCCCCTTTCCACCGCCGAAAGCACCAACAGTGGAGATGTGAGCATCAGAACTGGACCACGGAGCAATGGAAGAAGGTGGCCTGGTCTGATGAATCACGTTTTCTTTTACATAATAATAATAATACATTTTATTTGTAACACACTTTATATTTAACAAAATCTCAAAGTGCTACAGATTTAAAACAAAAAGGATAAAGAAAAGATAAAGAAGAAGAAGTGACAAATCAACCAAAAGCTCTGCTAAAAAGGTGGGTTTTAAGACCACGTTTAAAAGCATCTATAGTCTGTGGGATCCGCAAGTGGTCAGGAAGAGCATTCCACAGACTGGGGGCTGCTGAGCAGAAAGCCCGATCTCCCATAGTACGGAGTTTGGTCCTAGGGGTTTTGAGAAGGTATGCTGAATCAGAACGGAGGTTACGAGTGGATGTTTGTGTGGTGAGGAGTTCCTTGAGATACGGGGGTGCGTCACCATGGATGCACTGGTGAGTGAGGAGGGAGATCTTGTACTCAATCCTGAGTGAGACAGGAAGCCAGTGGAGTGATTTGAGGATTGGGGTGATATGGTCATATTTGCGCACCCTCCTCAGGATCCTAGCAGCACTGTTCTGAATATACTGCAGCTTCTGGATATTTTCGCCAGGGATCCTGATGAGGAGCGCATTGCAGTAGTCCAGCCTGGAGGAGACAAAGGCGTGGACAAGCTTTTCCACATCTGCCAGTGTGAGTATGGGACGAAGTTTGGCAATGTTTTTGAGGTGGAAGAAGGAGGTCTTACACAAATGTTTGATTCACGTGGATGGCCTGGTGCATGTACGTTGCTTACCTGGGGAACACATGGCACCAGGATGCACTATGGGAAGAAGGCAAGCTGGCGGAGGCAGTGTGATGCTTTGGGCAATGTTCTGCAGACCATGTACACCCTTTCATGGAATACCGTTTCCATGAAAACTTGGCCACTTTCAGCAGGATCATGCGCCCTGCCACAAAGCAAAATGGTTCAGGAATGGTTTGAGGAGCACAACAACAAGTTTGAGGTGTTGACTTGTCCTCCAAATTCCCCAGATCTCAATCCAATCGAGTATCTGTGGGATGTGCTGAACAAACAAGTCCGATCCATGGAGGCCCCACCTTGCAACTTACAGGACTTAAAGGATCTGCTGCTAATATCTTGGTGCCAGATACCACAGCACACCTTCAGGGGTCTAGTGGAGTCCATGCCTCGATGGGTCAGGGCTGTTTTGGCAGCAAAAGGGGGACCAGCACAATATTAGGATATTAGTCATAATGTTATGCCTGATATAGCCAAATATGAGCCTTTACTGTCATATAATATCAGAGATATTTTAGTGGATTAAATGCCGTTGTCTCTCCTGAAACTCTGCAGTGTAGCCTATACGCGGCTGTTGGTCCTCTTAGAAGTATGAAAAATAAAACTTTTATTTAAATTGTGAATAGATTATATACAGAAAACGAGCAAAGAGCACTCTCTTTATAATGACTGAAGCTGTCAATCACTTCAGTTGTGGCGCGATTGGCTACAATGCTCAACGCTGCAAATTGCATTGTAATTAGAAACCTTTGTAGTCTTCAGTCTACAGAGCGTGGACACAAATAAGCACGGGGCCGTTTGGAATGCAGCTGCCTATCAGTGGATACCGAACTGAGTCAAATTAGTCTTTGCTATTGGACCCGCAGTCCGTCTGTGCCTATTGATTCCCAACCGCACCGCAAATGACAACGTAAATATTATACCACCCATTATAACAAATATAACAAATAGTAATACACTCAAAATGTAAAAAAAAAAATACAATCTACTCAACTTTACTGCAAAAATATTGTTCTTTTAATTCAGCCAAGAGGTCACGCCGTGACGTATAGATCTTCTACTGGTCACACGTCGTCACGTGATGTGAATTCGAAGTTCATTAAGCTAAAACTTTGGAACGCAGCGTAATGCAAACTTTTCCATGAGCTTGCGTTTCTGGTCTGACGTATTCTCATGCGTTTGAATGGAAGTCAATGGAACGAGAAGTACAGTGTGACTGCCCCTAAATATTGCCCGCAACCCATTGCGTGTTGGACGAGGATTCAATTAGAACTACAAACACGGGTAAAAAGTGTTAAAACCTGACGTATATAACCTGACGCAAATTTATTATTCAATGTTATCCACATTAAGTTTCATCTGCAACAGCACTGTGAACTTTTGTAATGATACGTTTGTCATTAACTTTTAAATGCATCATTATATTCTTCGCATGAAATACCCACGACTGGCGGTAGGAAATTGAATTAAATTGAATGTGGAGGACTGTAACTGTGTCAAGATGATTTACAGGACAGTTTAAACTGTGACAGGATGCACGTAGCGACAGAGCTGTCTGTTAAAGATGACGAAGTATGTTTCAAAGCTTGCCTACTCTTCTGCTACACACTCAAAAATATGTACTTTTTCTTCTTCGCAAAAAGAGTACATACTTTTAGGGAGTAGTATAAGTAGGCGAATTAGGATGAATCATGGAACTAAGTGATGGGAAGTTCGAATCATTTTACTGACTCAGATCTTTGAATCTCATTCAGCAAAATGAACAAATCTTTTATCAAGTCATTTTTTTAATTTCAGTAGAATATAATTACAATGTTATAACAGCCAAATTCTCCACCACATCTACTTACGCAAAAGTTGATCATATTTCAAATAAGAAAAAAACTATAATGCAGCCAAGGCCAAATTATTATAAACAGAAATTATTAATTCATTGCTTATCTGGGTCTTCAGGCTATGCAGTCCTCCCGAGACTTCGAGTTGAGTCGTTCGACCTTTTGTCCCATAACATCCCAATTGGCTGAAGCTATGCAGTCTGTTCCTGAAACATAAACGATTAATTCACCTCTCGAGTCTTCGTGTTTGAGTCATTCGTTCATCACGTGACAGCCACATATGCTTAGGCAATGCAGTCTGTACCAGAAATAGAAATGATTAGTTAACCTACTGTGTCTTTAGGTTTGTTCGACATTGGCTGTGGCTGGATGTAACCAATTGACAAGAGTTGCCGCATACAGACAGGGAGGAGCTGCAAACAGAGGCGTGAAGTCGGACAATTTCTGCTTCCCGTAGTGACACTCGCGCTGTGTTTGCATACATTATCACAGCTGACGTGAAATAAATGCAATATTTGCCAAATACACAGATGTTTCAGAGACATTTTCATTCAATACTTTATGCTTAATACAGCGTCTGTTTGTACAAGAATAAAGTTCAACATATAACCTTACACTTTCAATGAAGTGGGGTCTACGTTTTTTTATCAGTTTTATTTTGATAAACATGACACAGTATAACATTGCAACTACATGAAAAGAGGTTTTACTGTTATAAAATACAGATTTGTGAGCATTATTGGAGCTGAAGCTTTTAGAATAAACATCAAACGCACGTGATCGCTGTCATGCGGTGAATCCGGCCAATTGTGAAACAGCTGTGTCGTGCAGCCGTTCTGGAGAAGCTGCGCAGAATGAACCAGCCGGCTGCTCTCGAATTGCTCTTGCGGTGCTTTGATGGCATACGCCACAATCATGTGGCGTCGGTGCTGCCTCAAGTCGGACACAATTTCTAACCGGCATGCACTATTTCAAGTCAGCCACCGATCGGTTTGTGCAGCGCTGTAGGAAGTCGAACAAGCCTTTTGGGTTCGAGTCGTTCGTTATTTTGTCATGTGACTGCTTCCCGGCTCAGTATCTTACACTAATACATTAGTATTATTGACTGTATTACATTCGTATTATTGTAGTATTAATAGTATTACATTAGTATTATTAATACATTAGTATTGTTGTTGATTATAGTTGCAAAACCAGGCCTATCATATAATTATCAAAAGATGTGCAATAGTCAATATTTCTTTAGGATCTGTGCTGTGTGTGGGTTTATTTTTCAGTTAAAAATACAACTTGCAAATGTTTAATACATTTTATTATGGACTAATAAACATTGTGAGTGACTCAATGTCTGAATCCTAAATACAACACTACATTTCTGTTTTCTATATTGTATGGTTAACTATTTTTATTCAGTAATTAAATGAACACAAGGACATAAATAATATAACAAGGGTGTATCTGTCACAGACCCGCCAGGCTCCCACGTCACTCAATCACAGCGCACGCCTTCCCCTGAGTACTGATCACGCGCACCTGCAGCTCATCATCACTCCAATCACCCACAGTACAAAAGACACACTCACACGCTCAGTCACTGTCCGGTCTCGTTTGAAATTGGTACTTACCTCTACGCTTACTTCAAGGACTTCCTATATGCTACTTACCTTCTTCCATTGTTCCCTCCAAAGAGTCTCCTGTGTTCCACCCTCGTGTGTGTGTGTCTCCATCCTCTTCTCCATTCCACACCTCTCTCCAGCGATCTCAACAGCAAGTACTCCGAGCCACTTCACCAAGATTCCTTCGTCCACCTCTCACGATCCTCTTCACCATTCACCTGCACTTCCGTCATCATACAGGTCTGCTCTAAATAAACACCACTTCCCATACTTCTTGTCTCCGTCCCTTCTGTACCGTAACAGAAGACCGGACCACAACCGATGAGCACCAGCATGAGCACTCCGGATCCGTTCCAAGAACTCGTGGACGCTGTCCGACGAGCACTTCCTTCCATTCCACCAGCGATCACTTCCGCAAACACCACCGCTTCTCCCTCTCCGCCAGTCTACGCCAGTCCCATGGCCAGACCAGCGCCCTACTCTGGCCTGGCGGAGGACTGCAATGGATTTTTGCTACAGTGTTCGCTGGTCCTGAAGATGCAACCGCAATTATACCCTGACGATAGATCCAAGGTGGCATTCATCATTTCCCAACTAAGGGGCAAAGCGCTGCAATGGGCTGAGACTCTGTGGACTCAGGATAATCCTATCGTTCGAACCCTGACGAGCTTCATAGCTCATTTCAAGGACGTCTTCGGGAAACCAGCTTGGGATGCCTCCATAGGTGAGCAATTGTATCACTTAAAACAGAATAAAATGCCGATCAATGAGTATGCCCTCCAGTTCAGGACCCTAGCCGCCGCCAGTGGATGGAACGAGCAATCTCTACTCACCACCTATCGTCAGGGTTTGGATCCCCGTGTGCGGTTGCATCTCGCTGCATACGAGGATACCATCGGGCTCGAACGCTTCATCCAACTATCCATACGCTTCGCCACTCGTATGCAGTCGTGTCTCGAAGAGCACCAGGGCCAGGAACTCGTCCTTTCTTCCCTCCGTCAGCCAGAGTCCGTCAGTCCTCCAGAACCAGCTCCCGAGCCCATGCAGATACAGCAAGCACGCCTCACTCAAGGTGAACGTAGGAGACGGCTGACCCAGGGTCTATGTCTATACTGTGGGTCTACGGGGCACCACATTAACCAATGCCCCATCCGTCCTCCTCGTCCTATGGTGAGTGCTATAGTCCCATTTTCACATGATATGCACCCTCTCACCACTATTGTTAACCTAACTGCGGCCGGTGTTACCCTTCCAGTATGTGCCCTCCTCAACTCTGGGTCAGCCGGCAACTTCATCTCTGGTGCCCTCTGCCGTCAGCTTCACCTCAAGACCACTGCTACACCAACAACCTACCAGATCCACTCGGTAACAGGGAAACCCCTCAGCCGACGTCAAGTGCGTTCCGTCACCATTCCCATCCAGCTCCAAGTGGGTATCCTGCACACGGAACAACAACAGTTGCTGGTTCTGGAGGAATCCACCGCTGACGTGATTCTAGGGCACCCATGGTTAGTGCAGCACAATCCCATCATTTCCTGGAAAACCGGCGAAATCCTGAAGTGGGGCGATAGCTGCTTCCCGAGTTGTTTTGAGGCTCTTCCTGTTCCCCCTACTCCATGCTCCAAGAAAATGTCTGTGTGTTCCACCTCCATCGAGAGCCCGGTCGAACAACGTTCGGTTGATATACCATCATGCTATGCCCCCTTCAGTGATGTCTTCTGCCCTCAGCGAGCGTCAAAGCTGCCTCCACATCGGCCATGGGACTGTGCCATCGATCTGCTTCCGGGTGAGTCAGTGCCCCGTGGGAAAATTTACCCTCTGTCACTCCCGGAGGAGAAGGCCATGGAGGAATACATCAAGGAGGCACTCGACCAAGGTTACATCCGCCCGTCTACTTCCCCTGCTGCTTCCAACTTCTTTTTCGTGGCCAAAAAGGACGGAGGCTTGCGGCCCTGCATCGATTATCGAGCACTCAACAAAATCACAGTCAAATTCCGTTATCCCCTTCCTCTCGTCCCAACGGTGCTGGAACACCTCCGTGGTGCCACTGTCTTCACCAAGTTGGACCTCCGCAGCGCCTACAACCTCATCAGAATACGTGAGGGGGACGAGTGGAAGACAGCCTTTGTGACCCCTACTGGCCACTACGAATATCTCGTCATGCCCTATGGACTTTCCAATGCCCCCTCCGTATTCCAGGACTTCATCCATGAGGTGCTCCGGGAGTTTCTCCACAGATTCGTACTGGTCTACATCGACGACATCCTGATATACTCCCGGAGCCTGGCCGAACATCGCCACCACGTTGCGGAGGTCCTGCAACGCCTGAGGGAGTTCCAATTGTATCTCAAGGCCGAGAAATGTTCCTTTCATCAACCCTCAGTGCAGTTCCTTGGATACAACATCGACAGCAGTGGCATCCGGATGGACGAGGGGAAGGTGGAAGCCATCAAGAACTGGCCCACTCCCACAACCATAAAAGAACTCCAGAGATTCTTAGGATTTGCCAACTTCTATCGTCGATTCATTTTCAACTATAGTATTATTTCTTGCCCTCTTACTCAACTACTCCGTAGTAAGCCCAAGTCTCTGTCCTGGAACCCCGCGGCCACGAAAGCCTTCGAAGACCTTAAAGAGGCCTTCACTTCGGCTCCCCTCCTAGTGCATCCAGACCCCACGAAGGCCTTCGTAGTCGAGGTAGACGCATCTACCACAGGAGTGGGAGCCGTACTCTCACAGCAGCAGGGGACTCCAAGTAGACTCCATCCATGTGCCTTCTTCTCCCGCAAGCTCAACCCGGCGGAGGTGAATTATGACATCGGCAACCGGGAGCTTCTCGCCATCAAGATGGCCCTGGAAGAGTGGAGGCATTGGTTGGAGGGTTCCCAACTTCCTTTCCTGGTACTCACGGACCATAAAAACTTAGAGTACCTCAGGGACGCCAAGAGACTCAATCCCCGCCAGGCCCGGTGGGCACTGTTCTTCACTAGATTCAATTTCACTATCTCCTATCGGCCTGGACCCAAGAATGTGAAGGCAGACGCCCTTTCCCGTCTCTTCAACCCCGAAGAGGACTCCAAGAAGTTTGAACCCATTATTTCTGAGAAACTGTTCGTGAGTCCCATCACCTGGTCAGAGGAGACCTTGCCCTCTTCCAATGTCTCCACCAATGCTCCGCCGGGTTGTCCACCAGGGTTACAATACATCTCACGGACACGACGCACTCCCCTCATTCACACGTCCCACACGTCGTTGGGCACTGGCCACCCGGGGGTCAATGAAACCCTCTCGATGCTGAAGGAGCGCTTCTGGTGGCCCAACATGGCGACAGACGTCAGAAGGTACGTGAGAGGATGCCAGGAATGCGCCATCTCTAAGAGCCCTAGACATCTTCCCTCCGGCAAACTCCATCCTCTGCCCGTTCCCAACCGTCCATGGTCACACCTAGGAGTAGACTTTATTACTGATCTTCCTGTGTCTGGGGACTGTACCTGTGTATTAGTGGTAGTGGATAGATTTTCCAAATCTTGTCGTCTGATTCCGTTGAAAGGACTGCCTACTGCCATGGAGACGGCAGAACTCATGTTTAATAGGATCTTTAGATACTATGGTATCCCTGAGGACATTGTTTCCGATAGAGGACCTCAATTCATCTCCCGGGTATGGAAAGCGTTCTTCTCACTCCTAGGTGTGACTGTCAGCCTCTCTTCCGGTTATCATCCACAGACCAACGAGCAGACGGAGAGGAAGATTCAGGAGATCGGTCGCTTCCTCCGTACCTTCTGTCACGGCCACCAGGACTCCTGGAACCAGTTCCTGGGTTGGGCCGAGTACGCACAAAACTCCCTACGTCAGTCTACCACCGGTCTAACTCCATTCCAGTGCGTGCTCGGTTACCAACCCCCATTGTTCCCTTGGTCCGGGGAACCGTCGGATGTTCCAGCCATAGACTACTGGTTCCGAGAGAGCGAGCCCTGCGCAGACGCAAAATGACAGCCGACCTTCGTCGCTCCAACACTCCCTCCTTCCAACCGGGTCAGAAGGTCTGGCTGTCCACCAGGGACATCAGGTTGCGTCTGCAATGCAGGAAGCTCAGTCCCAGGTTCATTGGCCCCTTTCCTATTGTGAAGCAGATCAACCCAGTCACGTATCAACTCCAACTCCCTTCACAATACAGAATTCATCCCACTTTCCATGTCTCATTACTGAAACCTCACTTTCCCTCCGTTTCTATTTCCACAGAGCCTGGCGTAGCCGAAGAAACCCCCCTCCCACTCATCGTGGAGGACGGTACCGCATACCAGGTGAACGACATCTTGGACTCCCGGCGCCGTGGTGGTCTCCTAGAGTATCTAGTGGACTGGGAGGGCTACGGTCCCGAAGAACGCTCATGGGTACCTAGAAACGACATCCTTGACCCGAACCTGCTCGAAACCTTCCATGCTTCTCACCCCAACAGACCTGCACCCAGAGGCAGAGGCCGACCACCACGACGTCGGGGTCCGCGGCCCTCTGGAGCGGGCCGTGGAGGGGGGGGTAATGTCACAGACCCGCCAGGCTCCCACGTCACTCAATCACAGCGCACGCCTTCCCCTGAGTACTGATCACGCGCACCTGCAGCTCATCATCACTCCAATCACCCACAGTACAAAAGACACACTCACACGCTCAGTCACTGTCCGGTCTCGTTTGAAATTGGTACTTACCTCTACGCTTACTTCAAGGACTTCCTATATGCTACTTACCTTCTTCCATTGTTCCCTCCAAAGAGTCTCCTGTGTTCCACCCTCGTGTGTGTGTGTCTCCATCCTCTTCTCCATTCCACACCTCTCTCCAGCGATCTCAACAGCAAGTACTCCGAGCCACTTCACCAAGATTCCTTCGTCCACCTCTCACGATCCTCTTCACCATTCACCTGCACTTCCGTCATCATACTGGTCTGCTCTAAATAAACACCACTTCCCATACTTCTTGTCTCCGTCCCTTCTGTACCGTAACAGTATCATTAGAGAAAAATAAATTACAGCTGATAGTAGTAGACAAGTGAATATTATGGGAGTTTTTCTTTGTATTATATGCTATTATATGATATTTTCTGAAGATTAGAATCCACTGTAAACAAGTGTCTTTGCTTTATTAAAGTGTTTCCCCCATCATAAGGATGACGTTTAAAGCATCTTTATTACCACATTCAGTGGGTTTGAAAAAATCTGCCTTAGCTTTGTAGCTGTCACATGATGAACGAACGACTTAAACCCGAAGATTTGGTTGGTGAACAAATCATTTATGTTTCTATGTTCTATAGAACCCATAGGATTTTGCGCATGCACGGTCAATACAAAATGAACTAATCACTCTCTTACAACTCGTTATTCCCGAGTCATATTAAAGATTTGTTCAAAATTAATGAATCGTTCATGACCGACCCATCACTAGAACTAAACAGAGCGTTACTGACAGACTGGGAAGAGAGGTGCTGCAACAATATAAAATATGTGGAAAAATAAGGCACGAAAGCCTATTCTAGTATACCCCATAAACAAAATCAAGACTTTGTTAAAAAGCATAATATGGCCTCTTTAAAGAATAAAGATAAATTGGATCCATTCGTCAATAACATCTGTTTTTATTGTCTGTTTTAAGTGAGCCTGGGAAGCGTATCATCTGAATTGTGCAATTAAGCATTCAAGTCAGTACAAAATACTGAAATAGCCAAAACAAATAAACCATGAATGATCGCAAAGGCTTTTTTTTATGTTGGACAAGTGGATAAGCATAAGTGAATACATATTTTACACAACCTGTATGATTTATTTATGCATGCATTCAATCTAACAAATAATTGATTAATTTGCATAGAGCAAACCGCATGAGACACATTTACTTTACATTAGTTGACTATAAGCTGGACATACTGATAGGAATGATAATAATGTGTGGCTTGTGAAGAAGTGGGATGCTATTACTTTTCAAAGCAATCAGACTTACAATTTTATTTCCTGCCAGACAATAAAGCGGGTATAAATCTGTTAGATTTACACTGAAGGATGGACCAGAGCCATACCATAGAGTGAAGCTAGACTCTTTTGACTTGACCAGATATCTTTGCGGTCACATACTGTAGCAACATGCTAAAAGCCACTCAGAACTTATCTGTGCTCCCACTGGCATTCGCTGCATTGTCAGCATGCATTTGCATGAAGATGAACTTTGCTTAACTTCGTCTCTCACTACTGTTGCCTCAGATCACCAGCTCTCATTGAAAATGAATGACTTCTGGTCGCTTTGTTTCTGCAAAGCGCTGTCAGTGTGAATGCCCTTAACATGAAAGAAATAGCTTTTATTGCTTTGGTCAGGACACGGTGTAAACCAAACGCTAACTCTACCCTTACAGATGAAGTATGTGATGTTTTCACTGAATGAAAGTATTTTCTCCTGTCCTGGTTTAATGTGCAGCGTCAACTTTACTAGGCATCATTACTTTCATTTTCCCTAAAAGGCAGTTTGAGCTCTTTTTTTTTTTTTTTTTCTGAGTGTTTGGAAGACCTGTGGAGAAAAAAAGAGGTGCATCAAATGGTGGAAAATTACCAGTGGGGGGAGGGGGGTTACTTTTAAAAGTAATGCATTACAATATTGTGTTACTCCCTAAAAAAGTAATCAATTGCGTTACTTAGTTTTTTATGGAAAGTAATGCGTTACATTACTTTTGCGTTACTTTTTATCACCTGGGCTGGGCTTGCTTGTGTGTTTTTTAATAATAGCAAAAAAGTTATATTTTTGGCAAACGTAAAGGCCCTTTCACACCAAAAGTGAAATGAATAAGCCTCAGGCTGAAAGAAATGCACATTCATGCCTGTACAGTAGAGGGCGCAGCATTTTTTGGCATTATGGATTGCAGAAGAATAAAATGCAGATGAAAGTTCAACATGCTTACTTCAGCAATAAAAAAAAAATTTATAAAAAAAAAAAATTGTGTTTATCTAAAGTCATTTTTGCTTATTAATATGGTTGAAGTGGATCATTGAAGGTCAGCAGCAAAGACAGTGGTTAATAAAGTGAGATTAAATACATAAAGTATGTGTAATTAAATATATTTAATTATTGCAGGTTTGCATAATATTCTGAGATTGCATTTCACTGATTTTATTCATTTTGAATAATACTGAATCTGTTTTTTTAAGTAAATGCATGCAGTAAATGCATGCTCACATTTAGTCTAGAACTACAATAATCATCATCTTCACACACAGCACACACAACACCTCTGCACTTACTCACAATGTCTCAACATATGGACAGTAGAGCTGTCAGTCAATAAATGGAAACTTATTTGGAAAAACAGACATTTTGTTGTAAATTTAAAAGTAATGTGTTACTTTACTAGTTACTTGAAAAAAAGTAATCTGATTACATAACTCAAGTTACTTGTAATGCATTACCCCCAACACTGAAAATTATGCACTTCAATTTTGATGTTAAAATTTTGCCATTTGTTGAGTGAAATAAAGCGTTGAATTAATTACATGATATTCTTGCTGATAAATTCATTAGACTTTTAACAATTAATTTTGTTTATTAATAAATGCCCCAAATGAAGATCAAATACATCATATTATTGTGACAGATTAAAGTTGTTTTTATGTTTTTGAAAAAAGTCTCTTATATTCACCATGGCTGCATTTATTTGATAAAAAATACAGTAAAATAGTAATATTGTGGAATATTATTGAATGTTATTATTGAAAATAACAATATTATATTTTAATGTGTTTTAAAATGTAATTTATTTATTCTTGTGATGGGAAAGCTGATTTTTCAGCATCATTACTCCAGTCTTCAGTGTCACATGATCCCCCTAGAAAAAACACAATTTCATCAATTTTGTCTCCAAAGTAGCTCAGTCAGAAACACAAGTGTATGTGTGTGCTCATGTCTCTCTGTGTGTGTGTGTGGTTAAAGCTTTGAAATATCTCTTCAACCAGACACCAAATGAGTTCACAGCTTGCAATAAAATAATATATTGTGACAACCCCTGCAGGTTAATCTCTCCTCACCTTCTTCTTATTCTCTCTCTTGTCTAAGTCCCGCCCTCACAGCCGTACATCCAGCTGGAGTCTGATGAGCCGTGGGTGGAGGGAGACAAATACACGGTGACCTGCATCGCTCCTGATGCAAAACCTCCTGCAGAAATCACCATGTTCAGAGGTACACCATCGCTTAAGAGCCCCACTCTTTATTACGTCCATTAAGCAGGGCTCTTATGAGATAATGACACTGTAGATACACAATGCCGATAAAAGTTCAAAACTCTCTTTGGGAGCTTTCAAAGCAGTAGCTGTAAACTCAAACTAAGAGACTTCATGATTCATTTACTAAGTTTGTGTCACACCATCTCTTGGCAAGAAGTAGCCTAAGGCAGCTTACTGACTTTTCTTTCTTTCTTAGATGGAGAAGAGCTGACGGGAACCGATTCTTTTACGATGTCAGGCTCACAGGATAAGCTTTTAAACACTCATGCCGAAGTCATGTAAGTTAAAAAAAATTCTTTGCAGTTGACCTTGAGAATTTGTCTTTTTGGAATTAGAGAATAACTAAGATCATGTTTTTATAAACTTTATTTAAAGGCAAAGAAACAGTGGTTTAAGAAGAACTTTTCATTTAATCAACATGATCAAGTTTTTCTCACAAAAGAGAATTCTTGAATTGGGTATTTAAGCAATATTTAAGGGGGGAGTTAATGCATGCATAATTTCATGCATTCTGACTTATTTACACTGTTAAAGAGTTGGATTCTTATGCTAAACATGGCCAAAATAAAAATAAAAAAACGAGTTGGACGTATGATGGAGTATTTCTATGCCAAATACACTCCTTGAGGATTCGAATAAGTTTCTGAAAGTTTTTTTTTCCAAGTATGGCGCTGTATGACATCATAAAAGGCAGAATTCCCTATGTGGGCACTTCTCCCGGATGAGCGTGTGTGCACATCAACCAGAGCGAGAGCAAGATCACACCCATCAACGAGCTTTGATCGGGTTACGGGAGCCGTCGGCAGCGCTGTCATTTTGTTTTTAGACCACAAAAACAACAAATCCTGAAATCCATATGTAGTTTTGTCAGAATATCTAAAACATGTAACTTCTGCATTCCACTTGCGCTGCACTCTTGAGTAAGGTATTGCTGAACAATCAAATCTTGGAGGCCAGGTACAGTTAAGTGTACACTGGCAGTGCTCCAGGCTGGCAAATGGAGTACAGTTATGAGATCATTGGGGTTGTGGGTAATTGTGGCAACACTGGGGATGAGAAAGTGCCACTGTGTGAAACGCATTAATGCAAGTCAACCCTGCTCTCTTTTACAGCATCAGGGCACGGAGCTCGTATGACGCACGGCAGCTGACGTGTCGAGCGAAGAATCCAGCTAGCCCTCGAGCTCTTGAGACTGGCATGACCATGAGGGTATTCTGTAAGAACCCTGCATTGTGCAAATTCACACTGAATGTGTTTACAATTGAGTGCTCTTAATAATTAATAGTGATATATGCTTTTTTTTTTTATTCATGTGTTTGATGTGAAGAGCCAATGTATTTGGTATTTGAAATCTTAGTACAAACAGACTTGAATTAAATGGAGCACATACTGTAAGGAAAATCACCAAGACTTTGACTAAGTCATAGATTTTGCTCACATAGTGCCAAGTTCATGGCCACAGCTTTGTGACTCGTAGTCAATTGGGCCATTTTAGTAGTACTCTTTGTCCTTTCACTGTGGGAAGAAATTTCCCCTTCAGTCTGAGACGATAACAACTTCCAAGTACCAAGAGTACACACTGAACCATTCAACATGAAATGCTGTTTGCAACGCATATTCACTTCCACAATGTGAAACAGGACATTCAGTGAGGATTTTTTTATTTTATTTGTTTCATTTAGAGCTGATTGGATTGTGAAAAATGGTCTTTGTTTGACTGACTCAAAAATGTTATTTAAATTAACCCAAATACATTAGGTTACACCTACAAAAAATGAAAATGTCTGATATGGGTTTCAGAATTAGGTGTGGCAAAATGGCTTGATAGCTCCACCTACAAAATTTCAATTAAGCGCCATTCGCAATACGTTTCACGTACAAGTATGAAATTCGATAGACACATTTAACTGCCAAATACCTACAAAAAAGTCCCTGACAGCTAAATCTGAAAACCCAACAGGAAGTGAGATATTTTTTTTTTTTCTGCAAAAATTGTGCAGTTTTTGTCACATGTCTGTCCTGTCTTGTGTAGCACATGTGGTGTTTTGTTATTTTGGGCCATGTGCTTGTGTCTCTGTCTGATCCCTCCCCCTTGTTATCTGATTAGTGTTTGATTTGCCCCACCTGTTCTCCCTCATTACCTGCCTTGTTTGTACCCTTTATAATCTCCTTGTGTTTGCAGTCCTGTGCTGGATCGTTGTTTAATGTTTGCTATCGTGGTACGTCTCCTGGTTTCATGTTTCTTGTTCCCGACCCCGGTATTTTTTTTTTTTGTTATGTTTGATTTTCCCCCTCGTGGGTTTGTTTTGTGTTTATTTTTATTTTTCCAGTAAATCCATCCGTCTTCTAGCACTTGAGTCCTCGCTCCCTTTTCAACAACACGTTCCGTGACAGTTTTTGCCATTTCCAGACATTGTACTTTAACAAACTCCTCCTAGAGATTTTATCAGATAAACATCATATTTGGTCATTCTAATCTAAAGGCCTTTGCGGCGTTAAATTGCAAAGATCTTGAGTTTTTACTGAAGGGGGTGTCCGTGACGGCCTGACAAAATTTGATGTTTCGCCCTGAAACAGGAAGCTGTTGTAACTCGGGCATACAATGTCCGATCTGCCCCAAACTTCATATGTTTGATAGGAGTCCTGACCTGAAGACCTCTACATGGCAATATTCAGTTAATAGTACCTGTGGGCAACAGGAAATGGCATGCTTTACACTATGATTAACCCCCAGAAACACATTTAAATATGCCATGTGAAGTACCAAACATGCTAGAAACACAAAAATCATACAACACTTGGCTAAGTGCTAATGTATGCGATTCCACGAAACAGGAAGTTTTTGTAACTCAGGCATACAATGTTTAATCTGCCCCAGAATTCACGTTTGATAAGTCCTGCCCAGAACACATCTACATGACAATATTCAGTTATAGTAATAGAGCCACCCACTGGCAACAGGAAGTGACGTGTTTAAAACTGTGATGCACTACTAGCAACATACTCAGGTGACACTTTATAATAACTTACGCTATGAATCATTCGTTAAACATTAGTAAATAGTTAATTCATCATGTATAAAGCATTGTCCCTACATTCATAGATAGTTAGTAAGCACATACATTAGTAAACAGTTTATAAATACAGCTGTAAATGCTTTATTCTTGATTTATAAGCATATCTATAATGTGTTTAATAATTGTATTTTTATACTTTATTAATGATCAATTTATCATTTCTAAATAAATTTTATTTACAAATCAGTTGTCAGTGGTTCATAAGATCATTTAGAAAGTGTAAGTAAATGATTAATAAACTATTTAAATGTACATTTAATTATTATTTAGACGTATAGTAATAGCTACTCAGTGTGTTAATAATTGCTTTATTAACATGTATTCCTACTGTAATTCATGATTAACACAACACAGAGGAATACGGCACATAGAAATATTTATTTCAAAATTAAACAGTACAATTGATATAACATGAAAACATATCGGTTACGTATGGTAACCCTCATTCCCTGAAGGAGGGAACGGAGACATACGTCGGACGTCATCGACGAATTGGGATCGCTTCAGGGAGCCCCTATCAGCTTCGAGATATAGAGAACCGGCCAATGACTATTGGCGTGCGAGATTTGCATCTCGCGCTCCGCCCCGCAACGTGGGTATAACATGGGAGCGAATGCAGCGCATTGTTGTTTTTCACTGAGGAGCTGAACTAGTGACTCGGCCATGCAGTGATGGTACAGCAACTGTGGCGACGGAACGTACGTCTCCGTTCCCTCCTTCAGGGAACGAGGGTTACCATATGTAACTGAGACGTTCCCTTTCAGTCGGTCACGTTCGGCGTACGTCGGATGTCACCGACAAATTGGGATCCCTTTGGAAAACGCCACAGTTACTACCACTTCCAGGGCCCAGCGAGAGCCCCTCAGACCCTGTCTGTTCCGGGCGGGGAAATTCACGCAGGGAGAGTCACACTGCTGTTCCGCAAGACCCATTTAGCAGACTATTGGATAACACTGGGAAAGCGTGCCCGGAGGGACGCTGCGGAAGCCACATCATGGACTGGCCGTGGGCAGTGCAACATACGGAAGTCCCAGGGGTGGTCCCGGCCAAGCAGGCGGGGAACAACACCTGACTGAGACGGCAGAGAGCTCTGCCGAGGGAAAGACACGGGCTCGCCGTAGGGAGCCGTACCGTGGAAGAATACACATATGGGACCGCCGTAGGGGTCACAACATATGGAACCCAGCCTAACACAAGTTCCACCAATGCATACGAGTGTTAGACCTGGCGTCGGACGCTCCACCACATCTGACTGCCGCTGGGGAACTCGACTGGAGCATATAAGGGCACGCATCTGTTCCAAGGGGCAGCAAGCCGACACTTAGAACGGGCACTTCGGTGTTACTGACTATGGGAAGTGAGCACACAGGAAGATACCGGCTCTACACGGAAGCTATAAAATCTAGCGAATGTGTTAGGTGTCGCCCAACCCACAGCTCTACAAATATCTGTCAGCGAGGCGCCACAAGCCAACGCCCAGGAAGAAGCTACACCCCTAGTGGAGTGGGCTCTTAACCCGAGCGGGCAGGGCACGTCTTGGGTTTCATACGCCAAGACGATGGCATCCACTATCCAGTGGGCCAACCTCTGCTTGGAGACAGCCTTTCTCTTCTGCTGGCCTCCATAACAGACGAAGAGCTGCTCTGAGGTCCTGAAGCTTTGCGTTCTGGCTACGCAAACCTCTTGATAGAGGCCAATGCCTCTTGATAGAGGCCAATGCAGTCCGGAGTACTGTCTTCAGAGACAGAATTTTTTACTCAGCTGACTGCAAAGGCTCAAAGGGCACTCTCTGCAGTGCGGTTAGCACCAGAGTTGAGTCCCAAGAGGGTATAGAGGCGGATTTAGTCTCCTCGCCCCCCTCAGGAACCTGACGATCAGATCATGCTTCCCTAGAGACTTACCATCTACCACGTCATGATTAGCGGCGATAGCGGCAACATAAACTTTGAGGGTGGAGGGAGGGAGCCTTCGCTCCGACCCATCTTGTAGGAAGGAAAGCACAGAACTGATCGAACATCTCCGGGGGTCTTCTCGGCGAGAAGAACACCAGTCGACGAACAGGTTCCACTTCAACGCATAGAGGCGCCTTGTAGAGGGAGCTCTAGCGGAAGTGATGGTGTCTACCACAGCCTGTGGTAGGCCACCTAGAACCTCCACGTCCCGTCCAGGGACCAGACATGGAGTTTCCAGAGGTCCGGACGCGGGTGCCATAGGGTGCCCCGTCTC
This sequence comes from Rhinogobio ventralis, assembly GCA_039654625.1. Taxonomy (NCBI): domain Eukaryota; kingdom Metazoa; phylum Chordata; class Actinopteri; order Cypriniformes; family Gobionidae; genus Rhinogobio; species Rhinogobio ventralis. Next base: position 13,611,926 of record CM077199.1, read on the forward strand.
TGAGTCAGGAGGTCCTTCCACAGAGGAATGGGCCAAGGAGGTGCTGTCGCAAGAAGCACTAGTTCCGGGAACCAAGTCCGGTTGGGCCAATACGGAGCAACCAACAGGACTTGCTTCTCATCCTCCCTGACCTTGCACAGACTCACTGGGGGAAACGCATACTTGCGTAGGCCCCGGGGTCAGCTGTGTGCCAGAGCATCCGAGCCGAGGGTCCCCTCGGTCAGGGAATAAAACAACTGGCAGTGGGTTGTGTCCGGGGCGGCAAACAGGTCTACCTATGCGTTCCCGAAGCAACTCCAGATCAGCTGGACCACCTGGGGATGGAGTCTCCACTCTCCGGGGAGCACTGGCTGTCGTGAGAGCTTCGTCGGCCGCACGATTGAGCAGGCCCGGAATGTGAATGGCACGAAGCGACCTCAGATGCTTCTGACTCCATAGGAGGAGATGGCGGGCGAGTTGTGACATGCGACGGGAGCGTAGACCACCCTGTTTGTTGATGTACGCAACGGCCGCAGTGTTGTCCATACGGACCAGAACATGCTTGCCTAGTAGCAGCGTTTTGAAGTGGCCCAGCGCAAGACGAACTGCTAAAAACTCGGGACAATTGATATGCCATTGCAGTTGAGGCCCCATCCACAGACCCGAAACTGCAAGCCCGTTGTACGTGGCACCCCAGCCGGTGGATGAGGCATCCGTGGAGACAACAGCATGCCTGGACACTTGTTCTAGGGGAACTCCTGCCTGTAGAAATGAAGGGTCTGACCACGGGCTGAAGGTTTGGCGGAACAAGATAGTTAAGGATGCAAACTCCACGCTCTCTCATGGAAGCAATGGCCGCTTCCACGTTTTTCGTGAAGACACGGGGCGACAGGGCCAGCCCGAATGGTAGGACTTTGTACTGATATACTCGTGCGTCGAACGCAAAGCGTAGAAATGGTCTGTGTCGAGGGAGAATTGAGACATGAAAGTACGCGTCCTTCAGGTCGATCACTGCAAACCAATCTTGGGGACGGACGCACCTGAAGATGCGTTTCTGCGTTAGCATTCTGAATTGTAGCCTGTGAAGGGACCGGTTCAAAAATCCCAGATCCAAGATCGGCCGTAACCCGCCGCCTTTCTTGGGTACAATGAAGTACGGGCTGTAGAAGCCAGTCTTCATATCGGCTGGAGGGACCGGCTCTATTGCGTCCTTCGGCAGTAGGACTGCGATCTCCGCCTGAAGCACAGGGGCATTTTCCTTCGACACAGAGGTGAAGTAAACGCCCCTGAACTTGGGGGGACGCCGGGCAAACTGAATCGCATAGCTGAGTCTGATGGTATGGATGAGCCAGCGAGACGGGCTGGGGAGCGCTAGCCAGGCTCCCAGCAGCCGTACAAGCGGGACCATCGGCACCACAGACGTACCCGCAGCGGGGCTGCGAGGCGGCATGCAGGGACCCAACTCGGACGGCATGGTAGCTGCCCAAAGTGTGGTCTGAGTGTGCTATGCAACACTTACCTGCTTCCGCTGAGGGTGTGTGCGAGTGAGAAGCTGGCACCCTCTGCTGGCGATTGGAGAGGCGCCTGAGGGTGACAAGGCAAGATTTTGGAAACTGCTCTTTCTTTGACAATTTGGGCAGGAACAAAAACCAATTGGGAAGAAAAGATTCTCCCCCGGCCCTCCTCCGGGGGAAGGAGTGGTGCTGCAGCCATCTCCTGAAGAGCAGTCTCCTCCATCTCTGGGTGACCCGTCTCAGGGTCTCTTACGACGGCGCTTGCCACCTGGCTTGGCAGCAGCCTGAGCGGGCTGGACGTCCTTCCCATGGCCGGCTCCACGCCGACGCCCGGGTGGAGGCTGCTGCTGGGCTGGGGCATCGCCTGGCCAAGGGAACGGGCGGTGACTTTCGTCGCCCTGAGGGCGAGGTCCGTCGCCGTCTGGAGCTCCCAAAGGAGCTCTGGGTCAGGCCTACCCTCGCGCATGTCCATGAGTGCCTGGGCCTGGTGCACCTGGAGCAACGCCATGGCATGCAGGGTGGACGCAGCCTGGCCACAAGACCTGTAAGCCTTCGCAGTCATACTGGAAGAGAACTTACAGGGAGACGCGGGTCACCGTGCCATTTGGAGGCGGTCGCCAGACACAGTTGCATCGCGCCGGCCCGCTTCACTGGCGGGATTCCCACGTACCCCTTGGCTTGCCCGCCGTCAAGGGTAGTGAGGAGGGAGGAGCCACTAGGTCTGTTTCTGGCACTAAATGGTGTCGTCCACGACCTGGTGAGCTCCTCATGCACCTCCGGGAAGAAAGGCACCGGGGCAGGACGCTGAGAACCAGCGCGACCCGCCCCGAAAAAAAATCATCCTACCTAGAAGGTTCAGGACGTGGTGGAGGGTTCCACTCAAGCCCAACCTTTTGGGCAGCCTGGGAAAGCATAGACGTCAACTCGGGGTCCGACTCGACCTTTGCCACTCTCCCAGAGGGAGGCAGTACAGCCGAATCTTCATCCTCCGAGGACCGGAACTCCCCCTCCGATGCAGCGATCGACATCTTTTCATCTGCTGAAGCCCCAAAGGTCACCACTGGACGCCCATGGGAGGGCCCAGCGATTTCCTCCAGAAGCTCTACCAGCTGCAGCGCTTGTGAGGGATCAGGGGCCTGCGGAGGCTGGCTCGGCGGGTTTGCCCTGAACGTAATCCTCAGATCACCCCGGCCATCCGTCGAAGTAGGTCTATTCTGAGAAATAGCACTAGATCGAGGTATGGGTAGGGGGACTCCGCCTTACCAAAGGTAGGTGAGTCTTGATCCAAGCGCCGAGATAGTCATGTTCCCGCAGTGGGAACATGAACTATCCACAAAAGCTGCCTCAGCGTGCTGAATGCCCAGACACGTGATACAACGCTTTTGACCGTCAGCTGCCGACAGGGAACGACCGCATCCAGAAACGCACGGGTGGAATGACATCTTGAAAAAGACACAGTGTCACACCCGTGTTGAACGTAACCGACTGAAAGGGAACTGAGCCTTTAAATCTCCTTTGTAGAAGCTTTACGAGGCATAAATAGTCCTCACTTTAGATGAGCTCACAAAAATAGTTACTGACAACTACTAAATGTTTTATAAGTACCTGAATTAATCATCAATTAGATAGGAATACATGTTAAAAAAAATTTATTAACACACTGAGTAATTATTAATATATTTCTAAATAATATGTATAAACGTACATTTAAATAGTTTAATAATCATTTACTTACACTTTCTAAATGATCTTATGAACCACTGACAACTCCTAAATAAGAATTATTTTTTATTTTTTTGCAAGCGGATGCAAAAGTATTAAAATATATATTTTTTCTCCCATCTCATTTTTTTTTTGTCCATTACCATGCCCCCTATAGGGGCTACATTTCAAACCTGTATTTTGAAAAACTGTACAATGAAACAATTCCAGGTTGCTTTTTCATTTCATATTGAATAAAATTGAAACACCAATGTCCTTTCAAATCAGTTTAGGGCATGTTTTATGACACATTTCCATGTTAAGTTTGTACGCTTATCTGTTATGTTTTTAGGTGAGCTTTGAAAACTCATGCAGCCTAATGCACATATTCCATGTGATATGATGCATTTCACAGGCATAAGCTTCCAGCGAAACGCCAATCACATTTTTTCTGCTCACTGAATTTATGCTTTAAAACATTGCCCCCCTTCACTCACCCCAGCTCATGGTTCCATTACCGCCCAGCCAGTGCAATAAGTGCTAATGTAGCAGAACCGATGGCCAGCAACGCTGTCTTACTCAGCACGCCTGGCCCATCAAATCCAACTTTCCACTGGCCATTTTCATCTGCGGCAGATTGTGAGCAAGACGGCACTTTGTCATGGCAGACTCTCATCCGTCCATCGCGCCCGCTTCCAAACTGATTGGGGCAATAACAAAGAGCGGGCCAGTCCCATAATTTATTTTATGGCAAATGTATTATTCAGCTCCACTGTAATTTATTCATGTTCCACATTGCCTTATTACGGTTTAAACATCTGTTATTTTGGTTTATGGACTGGTGCCAGTGTGTGGGTCGCTCTTTATTCTTAATGGTTTCATCAAAGAGACAAGCGATGTCTTCCCTGCTGCACTGGCATTAAATGTCCTCGATTTAACAATGTTGTACGGGACTAAAATAGAGTCATGCTCTTCCTGACGCTGCGATGCTGAAACTTGTGGTCGTTTTTCTATCTTTCTCTTTCTTCTTACATTTCCACCTCTCATGACTGGCTCTAACATGAAAAGATGCCCATCTTCACAGAACAAAGGCAAGATCTTTTGTTTTAATAATATTTCCCCTCCTTTTCGCACATGAAATGTACTCATTTCATTTCTTCTTAAGAACAGCACGAGCCGTGCTGTGATCCCTGTGAATACATACAAATGATTCAAACTTCTGTCTATTGATGTTGTAACCCTTTATTCTCCTGTGACTTCCTTCGTTCAGTTCCCCCGCAGGCTCCAGTGATCATGGGATTAGAAAATGAAGAGGTCAAAGCTGGTTCCTTTCTGAGGGTGGTGTGCATGTCGTACGGAGGCAACCCTTTAGCCACTCTGCATTGGAGTAAGGTGAGAGAAATATGAGAAATTCTTCCTCGGTTGCCCTTTTCCTTTTCAGAAATAATTACTTGGCCTTTACAAAATAAGACTTTGTGTTTGGCTTTTAGTTATTTATTTAAACTTATATTTTCCATAAAAATAAAGAAATATTTTTGTTTGATTGGTAACACTTTACAAAAATAGTTATATATATACAGGTGCTGGTCATATAATTAGAATATTGTCAAAATTTATTTTACTAATTCCATTCAAAAAGTGAAACTTGTATTCATTCATTACACACAGACTGATATATTTCAAATGTTAATTTCTTTTAATTTTGAGGATTATAACTGACAACTAAGAAAAATACAAAAATCAGTATCTCAGAAAATTTGAATATTACTTAAGACCAATACAAAGAAAGGATTTTAATCTTGGCCAACTGAAAAGTATGAACATGAAAAGTATGAGCATGTACAGCACTCAATACTTAGTTGGGGCTCCTTTTGCCTGAATTACTGCAGCAATGCGGCGTGGCATGGAGTCGATCAGTCTGTGGCACTGCTCAGGTATTATGAGAGGCCAGGTTGCTCTGATAGTGGCCTTCAGCTCTTCTGCATTGTTGGGTCTGGCATATCGCATCTTCCTCTTCAGAATAGCCCATAGATTTTCTATGGGGTTAAAGTCAGGCGAGTTTGCTGGCCAATTAAGAAAAGGGATACCATGGTCCTTAAACCAGGTACTGGTTGCTTTGGCACTGTGTGCAGGTGCCAAATCCTGTTGGAAAATGAAATCTGCATCTCCATAAAGTTGGTCAGCAGCAGGAAGCATGAAGTGCTCTAAAACTTCCTGGTATACGGCTGCGTTGACCTTGGACCTCAGAAAACACAGTGGACCAACACCAGCAGATGACATGGCACCCCAAACCATCACTGACTGTGGAAACTTTACACTGGACCTCAAGCAACGTGGATTGTGTGCCTCTACTCTCTTCCTCCAGACTCTGGGACCCTGATTTCCAAAGGAAATACAAAATTTACTTTTATCAGAGAACATAACTTTGGACCACTCAGCAGCAGTCCAGTCCTTTTTGTCTTTAGCCCAGGCGAGACGCTTCTGACGCTGTCTGTTGTTCAAGAGTGGCTTGACACAAGCAATGCGACAGCTGAAACCCATGTCTTGCATACGTCTGTGCGTAGTGGTTCTTGAAGCACTGACTCCAGCTGCAGTCTACTCTTTGTGAATCTCCCCTACATTTTTGAATGGGTTTTGTTTCACAATCCTCTCCAGGGTGCGGTTATCCCTATTGCTTGTACACTTTTTTCTACCACATCTTTTCCTTCCATTCGCCTCTCTATTAATGTGCTTGAACACAGAGCTCTGTGAACAGCCAGCCTCTTTTGCAATGACCTTTTGTGTCTTGCCCTCCTTGTGCAAGGTGTCAATGGTCGTCTTTTGGACAACTGTCAAGTCAGCAGTCTTCACCATGATTGTGTAGCCTACAGAACTAGACTGAGAGACCATTTAAAGGCCTTTGCAGGTGTTTTGAGTTAATTAGCTGATTAGAGTGTGGCACCAGGTGTCTTCAATATTGAACCTTTTCACAATATTCTAATTTTCTGAGATACTGAATTTGGTATTATATATATATATATATATATATATATATATATATATATATATATATATATATATATATATATATATATAATATTTAAACATTATTCTTAACATTATTTATGCATTTGCAATTTACCAATTCAGATGTATTTTCTGTACCACCACTGCAGTGCAAAGATGAATTTTGTTGTTAATGATTTTATTTGATTGGTAACATCTCTAAATAGTGTCTTTTCCTAATTATATTTATTGATTAAAAATAAGTAATTTCTCAGGCGGTAATGTGGATCTCTATGAATTTAAGGAGTGCTGGTCTGGTTTTGGTCTTGACTCGGTCTCATCCTGCCTTGGTCTTGGTCTTGTCTTGGTCTCAACCCGTCAAAAACTTGGTCTTCTCTTGGTCTCAACACACATTGGTCTTGGTTTCGACTTGGTCTCGGATTAGGTGGTCTTGACTACAACACTACTTATCTAACATATGTAATAGTTCACAATCCAAAAAGTCTAAAAAGTCATGGGACACCAATGTGTACTGCAGTCATAGAAATTGCCACTTAGATAAATTGGTCCAAATGTTATATTAAGCAGGTAGTTATATGAGAGCTGTTTACCAAAATGCTTTACAGGCCAATTACCATGAATGTAATGCCAGAGTAAGGTCACAGTGAAACGCAGGTTGCTAAAGTAATTTGAAGCTAGCTAGATTCTGGCAGGTGCACCAGTGGTTTTATATTCTTTCAATTTTCCCAACCTCAGATATTATGAAGCATTGGCATCTCAAACAACTTAATAAATGTGATGCAAAGCTTCAGTGCCACTAAAAATTCTGCTGAGACTGCGTCAGAGGACTCACTCAGGATAACAGTGTGCATATGTTCACAAAGAGACTGTGCTGAGAGCACAGAATGAACAAAAGCAATGCTTTTTTATAAAGGCCATTCAATGCTTCTTAAAGACACTCTGAGAGTGGCTCTCGGGTAATGTTAAATGAACTGCCCTTGTTTAAATTCTTCTCTTAAATAGGACATTAAGAAACTACGGTAAATGTATATATTTTTTTATTCAACCGTTTCTTTAGTGTGTGTGTGCGTGTGTGTGTGTGTGTGTGTATCTGTGTGTGAATGACTAAAATCAGCAAGCCTAGGGAAAAGCTGATAGCTGCAACCAAGAACTTTATTAAACGTCTGTGTTTAGAGACAGAAAGGAGACATCAAGCTTTAAATCATTTGCAAGTGAAGTCTAGGCAGCCAAATCTACTTTTCAATTCATGTAGTGTCCCGCAGACAGACTCACAGTGAAGACTCTCAGTTTACTTTGATAAAATGTGTCAGTCCTGACATCTCTAATAATTTTCAGCTAATGCAAATGTTAGCGTCTGCAAAGGCGTTGACTGGATGACTGATTTCAGACACAAATGTATTTTTCTAGATGTAAAGTTTGCTTCTATCTATCTATCTATCTATCTATCTATATATCTATCTATCTATCTATCTATCATATTGTTTATTGGCAAAATGCACAGACTTTCAGCTGTTTGCAATGAACAAATCAAACAAAAGTAATTGAAATAGCTCAACACAACAAATGTTTCAAGTGGTTTCCCCAAATTCAACCGAACACCCATTTGCTGTTATGACCTGCTGCAAACGAGATGTATAATCAGACACCAGCTTCTGGCAGCGTTCCTGAGGAATCGTTGCCCATTTCTCATGAGCAATGGCCTCCAGTTCAGTAAAATTATTGGGTTTGCGTGCTGCAACTGCCTTCTTCAAATCCCACCAGAGATTTTCTATGGGGTTCAGGTCAGGTGACCATGATGGCCACTGTAGAACCTTCCAGGACTTCTTCTGCAACCAAGCCTTGGTGGGATTATTGTCCTGCTGGAAAGTCCAATGACGCTGAAACTTCAGCTTCCTCACTGACAACATGACGTGTTCTCCTAGGATTTCCTGATACTTCAATAAATCCATCTTGCCTTCCACACGCTGCAGGTTTCCTGTGCCAGAGGATGCAAAGCAGCCCCAGAGCATCACCAAGACACCACCATGCTTTACTGTAGGCAGAGTGTTCTTTTCAGATGCTTCATTCTTCTTCCTTCAGACATACCGCTGATCCATAGGGTCGAAATGTTCCAGTTTTGTTTCTTCGCTCCACAGAACAGAATCCCAAAACTTCTGTGGCTTATTTAAATGATATTGAGCAAATTCTTGTGCTTTTGGGTCAGTAGTGGTGTACGAGTTATTGCATGAAAAACCGCATGCGTTTAGTACTCGCCTTACTGTGCATGCTGTAACCTCAGTGCCTGTTGCAACCAAGTCTTGCTGCAGGTCTTTTGCAGTCACTTGAAGGTTTTTCTGAACCCACCTTCTCAGAATCGATAGATTTTTCTTTTATGCCAAAAATCATTAGGATATTAAGATCATGTTCCATGAAGATATTTAGTAAATTTCCTAATATAAATAAGTAAATATATATAAAAAAATATTATTAGTAGTAATATGCATTGCTAAGGACTTCATTTTGACAACTTTAAAGATAATTTTCTCAATATGTAGATTTTTTTGCACCCTCAGATTCCAGATATTCAAATAGTTGTATCTCGGCGAAATATTGTCCTATCCTAACAAACCAAACATCAATGGAAAGCTTGATGTATGAATCTCAAATTGTTTTAAAAAAAATGGACCCTTATGACTGGTTTTGTGGTCCAGGGTCACATACTTCATGTGTTCTAGCTCTAACTAATGAAGCCCTTAATTACTTGCATCAGGTGTGCTTGAGACAACACCTGTTTGCAGATTTGTGCTGTTGTAAGGGATTCTATTCAGTGGGTTGAATAATTTTGCCAATAAACCTGATTTGCAATGGGGGTTAAATAATTTTGATTACAACTGTATCTATCTATCTGTCTTTCTGTCTGTCTGTCTTTCAGTCTGTCTGTCTCTCAGTTTGTGCCATCTTTTTTCTTTCTCAGAATGGAGAAGTCCTGTCCACTAGCTGGGAGGTGGATGTTGTGTCACGTAGGTCCAGTAGCGTGTTGAAAATGGAGGTGAAGCCAGAGGACAATCATGCTGTGCTGCAGTGTGAGAGCGTCAACCAAGTGTCTCGTTCACCAAAGTCCCTCACTCGCACTCTTACTGTCCTCTGTGAGTAGTCAGTAAAAACTTCTGCTCAAAAACCCATCAAACTTCTAAGAAGGCCAAAAGCCTGTTGTTGCTAGTAGTTTTCAACATAGCCTTAAAACAAAAGCTTGATCTTTCATGACACTGTCACTTATCATAAGCCAATTACACATGGCTGTATAATGGCTGACAAGTAAATCAGGTCAATACTTGCTGCTACTCACAGTTTCTGTAATCTTTCATTAACAGAGGATGGTTTGTTACGGTCTTGTCTAAATGTCAAATAACCATGTCTTATCTCAAATCTACTTTCATTGGCACATACGGCTTATTGAGAATACATCCTAGTGCATACAAAAACTGATACCAATGATCAGCTAGATCATTATTTCAGTGCTGTAAGAGGATCATGAGAACATGTTAATGTCCTCAAATCCTTTGTGGCATGACTAGCGTGTTTAAACAATTTGCTGGGAAGATATGCTGACTTTCCATTTATCTTGCTTCTCTTTCTGTTGTGGTAATGACTTTTTCTCACAGTTGAGCCAGCTGAGGTAACGTTACTGGGCTCCTTTGAAGCTGTAGAGGGACAGGAGATCAATCTGTGCTGTTTCACTTCCTCTAGTAATCCGCCAGTCCACATCCGTTGGTGGCTCGGGTTCAAGGAGCTCAACAGAACGGATGTTACCATCTCTGAGGTATTTAACCTAACACTTAACTGTCAGGGTTGAGGTAAAGGATAAGGCAAGGACTACCCGAGGGGGGAACGACACGAGCAGGGAGCAGGGAAACATGGGAGCAGGAAAACATGAGGCACAAACGACAACGATCCAGCACAGGACTGCAAACATAAGGAGAATAAATAGGGAGCAAACAAAAGAGGGTAACGAGGGAAGACAGGTGGGGCAAATGAACCAATAATCAGAAAACAAGATGGGTTGGGTTAGACAATAGACAGGAGAGCACATGGCACAAAGAAACACATGATAAACACACAGCGTGGGTATAAATAAGGAAGTGGAAGCACCGCATCTTTGCTTTTCTGCTGAGGAGCCCAACTAGTGATTCGGCCCTTCAGCGGAAGCACAGCACCTGGTGACAGGACGTACGTCTCCATTCCCTCCTTCAGGGAACGAGGGTTACATACGTAACCAAGACGTTCCCTTTCAGACGAATTGGAGACCAACTAACACGCCAGGAATGCTGGCCCTTCCAGCGCTCTTCTTGAGCTCACTGAACTGCCTCCTTGTTGGAGCGGGAAGCTAGGCCTTTAAGCAGAGAAGGTTAGTCACTGCTGTTCTGCAAGACCCACTCAGTTTGACTATTGGATAACGCTGGGAAAGCATGCCCGTCTCGGGGAGATGGAAACCGAACAGGCGAGGCACGTCTTGGGACTGGTAGGCCAAGACGATAGCATCCAATATCCAGTGGGCTAACCTCTGCTTGGAGATAGCCTTTCCCTTCTGCTGGCCTCCGTAACAGACAAAGAGCTGCTCTGAGGTCCTAAAGCTTTGAGTTCGGTCCACGTAGGCGCGAAGAGCGCGGGCGGGACAGCGCAAAGCCAGGGCTGGGTCTGCCTCCTCCGAAGGCAGCGCTTGCAGGTTCACCACCTGGTCCCGGAAGGGAGTGGTGGGAACCTTGGGCACGTATCCAGGCCGGGGTCTCAGGATGACGTGAGATTTAGCCGCCCGAATTCTAGGCCCAATTCGCTGACCGAAAGTGCATGCAGGTCCCCTACCCTCTTGATAGAGGCCAATGCAGTCAAGAGTACTGTCTTCATGGACAGGATTTTTAGCTCTATGGACTGCAAAGGCTCAAAGGGAGGGCTCTGAAGTGCTCCGAGCACCAGAGCTAAGTCCCAAGAGGGTACCGAGTTTGGACGAGGAGGATTTAGCCTCCTCGCACCTCTGAGAAACCTGACGATTAGGTCGTGCTTCCCTAAGGACTTACCTTCAACTGCGTTGTGATATGCCGTTATTGCTGCGATGTACACTTTGAGGGTGGAGGGAGACAGCCTTTGCTCCAACCCATCTTGCAGGAAAGAAAGCACGACACTAACCAAACACCTTCGGGGTCTTCCCGGCGGGAAGAGCACCACTCAACAAACAGGTTCCACTTCAATGCATTGAGGCGCCTCGTAGAGGGGGCTCTAGCAGAAGAGATGGTGTCTACCCCAGCTTGTGGCAGGCCACCTAGAACCTCCGCGTCCTGTCCAGGGACCAGACATGGAGTTTCCAGGTCTGGACGCGGGTGCCATAGAGTGCCCCGTCCCTGAGAAAGCAGGTCATTCCTCAGAGGAATGGGCCAGGGAGGGGCTGTCGCGAGGAGTGTTAGTTCGGGGAACCAGATCCGGTTGGGCCAGTAGGGCACAACTAACAATACCTGCTCCTCGTCCTCTCTGACTTTGCACAGAGTCTGTGCAAGAAGGCTCATTGGGGGAAATGCATACTTGTGTAGGTCCCGGGGCCAGCTGTGCGCCAGTGCACCGAGGGTGCCCCCGGTCAGGGAATAGTACAACTGGCAATGGGTTGAGTCCGGAGAGGCAAACAGGTCTACCTGTGTGGCTCCGAAAAGGTCCCATATCAGCTGGACCACCTGGGTGTGGAGTATCCACTCTCCCGGAGGTGTCGGCTGTCGTGAGAGCTCGTCGGCTGTCCGATTGAGCGCACCAGGGATGTGAATTGCCCGAAGCGACCTCAGACGCTTCAGACTCCACAGGAGGAGATGGTGGGTGAGTTGGAGCATGCGACGGGAACATAGACCACCCTGACGGTTGATGTATGCAACGGCCACAGTGGGTACCGCTGGATTCCGGGGAGCCAGCAGCAGAACGGGAACCAACAAAAATATTCTCCCCCCAGTCCTCCTCCGGGGGAGGGAAGGGTGCGGACACCATCTCCCCGAGAGCCGTGACAACCCGCAGTGTCAGTCAGCCGCTTGACGGCACACAGCGCGCTGAACACTCAAGCCCTTACGAGAAAGGTGAGACGAACAGTGCGGCGACGTGATTACTCACATGTTTATATGTAAGAGAGATCGTGGCCGTCAAATGAGGACAGGAAACAACCGCATCCACGGGAACACACGGTTTGAATGACATCTTGAAAAAGATGTAAGCTCTTTTAGAGAAAACGCTCTGACAGTGCTGAAGCACACAGGGGAATGGTCGTGGCTCACAGAAGTTCGAAAGTGCAAGCCTGCTGTGAGCACTCAATCTCATTGAAGACGCCCAGCTCTGAGCTGTGAAAACAGCTGTTTGTTCGTCAAACGTGACGCGACCACCACTGAACGTGCTATATCACCCACACCAAATCCAGAGACGTCAACTCCAAAGGCAGACTCGTAGTAACACTCTTCGTAGAAAACAACACTGGAAACCACAGCAATTGTTCGTCTCCGAAGCAGAAAGCAAAGGTGCTTCCACTTCCTTATTTATACCCACGCTGCGGGGAGGAGCGTGGAATGTGTGAACCGCATGCCAATGTTCATTGGCTCGTTTTAAAACACTCAAAGTATATAGGTCTCTGAAAACAATCCCCAATTCGTCGGTCAGTTCCGACGTGCATTGAACGTGACCGACTGAAAAGGAGCCTTTTTTTTTTTGCACTCTGTTTCTGTCTTGCTTTTGAAAGGTTCATCAACAATACAAACTCCCATCTAAACACTCACACGAACCACTTCACCAACAGCGAAAGGCTTCGTGAGGTGTAGCGCTTAAATAAAGGAATATTTTTCAATTATTGTGAGAAATAAAGCTGGCAAGCCTTGAACCGAGAGTGATTCAAAGTCTCCATCAAGACTGTGCTTTTACTTTAGATTCTATTAGTAACTACATAATATTCTGTGAGATCAGGGGCTTTTAGAGTCTCTCTTTTTTAATCTCCAGCTCTTCCTCTCCAGAGGTTGATTTGAATGAAACATAAGTGAATAAAAGCCGACCCGAGGCTGCTAGGCGCTTCACAGGACACTCCTTGTTCATTTGGAGGCGTTTTACATCTGATCTTTCATTTACATGCCGCTGTTAATTTTTTCTTTTCTTTTTTTTTCTCTCCAAGCTACTCTTTATGATATTTTCTAATAGTTTGGCCGTAATTAACCGTGAAGTCAGGGTCAACTCTCTGAGCAGCTGTAAATTAGAGCTTAGCAAATGATCAGAATTAAAAACTCTGCTAATTATAGTCGGCATGAAACAGAAGTTGCTATAATCTTTTCTTCCATATTGTGAGATAAATCAGAGTGAAACAGGGATGTGATTTTTTTTCCCGTATATGGATTTCTGCATTTTCCGACCTAAAGAGTATGACCCACGTGAATTGCTTAAATCTGAGAAAAGGCTTCTGCGTTCACGGCGGCATCTGCGGGGGACCCTTATGCTTGCCACACACTTGAAGATTTTAAGCCTGATTTTGGGCCTGATTTGCACCCCCCAACAATTGGAGGTGCGTGGCCCAATTTGAGGCTTGACGCAACTGACTTTTTGTCCTAAAATTTCTCAATTTTGAAAAATCTTTAGGATTATTTTACTGTACCCAATCGCGTTAGAGCCTCCCGATCCAAAATGTCTTGATCAGCCTGCCTCGGATGGGATACCCACAATAGCCAATGAGAGCGAGCAAGCTTCACCAACCGGATGTTGCATGCTTTCTATAGCTGAAACATGGTAGCCACAAACATGTCACGAAAGTGGGGTCTAACATCATGTAACATCTGCATGCATTAGCGTTAACCAGATTTGCTAACTCACACTGAAAAGTGTATTAGCCGCATATGAAATATCTGTGTTGCAGGGGGATAATGGTGGGATGATGACGATGTCTAACTTGACGCATAAAGTGTCACGTGAAGACAATGGTCTTCCTCTGACTTGTGAGGCGTTCAACAAAGGCACCCGCTTCTCTAGTGTTCGATCTGAAGAGCTCATCGTCTACTGTGAGCGACCACTGATATTTTATCTGTCATTTAGGTATAAATGATCCCTAATAAATTAATTATTTTAATTCAGTAGCTTAACTGGTACAACATATTGATAGCAAGTTAAAGGTTTGATTCCCATGTAACAACACAGTTTGTTTGTTTGTTTATTTTAAAGAAATACGTACTTATGTTCAGTAAGGATGCATTAAATTAAACAAAAGTGACCATAAATATATTTGTAATGTTACAAAAGATTTCTATTTCAAATAAATGCTGTTCTTTTGTACTGAATCAAATTATCCTGGGAAAAAAAATTGTAGCACGGTTTCCAGCAGCATAACTGAGCAGTAAATCAGCATATTAGAATGATTTCTGAAGGATCATGTGACACTGAAGACTGGAATAACGATGTTGAAAATGTAGCTTTGCCATCACAGGAATAAATTATTAAAGTGTATTCAAATAGAAAAATGTATTTTAAATGGTAATAATATACAATATACAACAATATTACTGTTTTTACTGTATTTTTTGATCAACTAAATGTTGCCTTGGTGAGCATAAGAGACTTATTTCAAAAACATTTAACGATTATTAACAAGACCAAACATTTGAACTGTAGTGATTGTTGAGAAAATGTATGTCTTGAATTAATTGTAATTTGGATAAAAGCTTATCTAAAATATGCTGACTGGAATATTAGTTATGTTATGTCTGTTCGTCTTATTCCATTCTTTTTTTTTTTCTTAGATCCTCCTCAGAAGGTGTGGTTAGATGCTCCTCCACCAAACGTCTTCTTACACTCGGGTACAACTCTTCGTTTAGTCTGTTTCTCCAGTGGTGGAAATCCCACAGGTCAGCTAGTGTGGTTGAAGGTGTGTAGTGGTATGAACGTTTTTGTTGACGGGCTTTCAGTAACAAGTATGTTTTGTTATTTCTGCCATTAAATATTCCTACGTGTCTGTGTGTGTTTAAACTACAGAACAATAAAGTCGTGCCAACCGCATCGAAGCAGGTGTCTTCAGAGCGCGGTGTGTCACGAGATCTCCTTCTCACCCTCCAGCCCAGTGACAATCTGGCCACTTACCGCTGTGACTCCTCCAACAAAGCCAAGAAAGTTCTCTCCGCTCAAACCAAACTCAGGGTTCTGTGTATGTTTCTAAAACCCACTCACATGATACTGTGATGTGTACATGCGAAACCATATTATTTAGCATGGTGCATTATAGCAGTGGTTTTCAAACCCTGGGTCGTTCGCGAGACTTAAAAAATGGGTCGCCAGGATGATTTAAGGAAAATGGAGTTACATTAAAAATAAAAAAATAACAAAATTTGTTTTCATAAAATCAGTCTATAGGCCTATATAAAAGGAATAAATACGCAAAATATATTTGACTTAAATAATTAACAGATTAACAAAAAGAAAGAAAAAACTGTGCAACAGTTGCTGAGTTTGGTTCATTTTTGTGATGCGTGGCGCTCAAATCTTGTTTTCTTTATTTTACAATAGCACAATGTAATACTTTGCAATTTTCAACGATGTCCTACTCTTATTATCTGTAGCAAAATTACGGAGTATTTTATGTTTCCTCTGCTCGTTCGCGCCGGCGCCTCATGCGCACACACAACATATTCCAGCATTGCCGCAGCCTGTTGATTATCAACATAAAATAGTCAACCTAACATATAAAAAGTTATACAGCTCAGTTTAAATAATCAGTAGTAGCCTACAATTCGTGCCATTCAAAGCACATTTTTGCACATGTGAAGAGGATGATTTTTTCCATCAATATTGGGACTCCAGTGAAGTACAAAGCCTATAATTATTAATGGTTTAGCATCCAAATACATCGCAAATATGGAAACATTTGGATTCGAATGAGAGAGTTAGGCTACGTGAGCCTAACGGTGGTTACTTTCAATTTCTCATTAAATTATTTCGTTTTGGCTTTATAGTTATAGCCTACTTATATATTTTTTCATTCTTGATCTGTTCTGAATACCGTTAAATTTAAAGGATTTGTTGTGGAGGGAGGCAAACTAAAATGACCTATAGCTATAATGTGTGTAGTACATTATAACATTTCGCCTTATTTACCGGTATTCTAAATGCAATCAAATGCGACTTATACGTGACTTACCTGTTTTTTTCTCTCCCAAAAGCATAACAAAAATATATATATTTATAGTGTATTTTGCATGTAAATATTGCATGCAACAAACGATTAATTGGTTAAAATTATTTTTGGTAAACGGTTAACCAGTTAATTAGCGTCCCATAGGCCTAGCTATCAAATTAGTGCAGAATCAACTTTGCATTGCGAATGAGTCAAGGATCAAAAGCGGTTGTGTGGAAAAGTGCTGAGCTGAATTTTTGTGCCATCTAGTGGTTTAATGGAGAATACAGTCAAATGGCCCATTGTAAAGTATTCTTATGCTTGGCTTGACTTGTTTGAATGTAAATGGTTGTAGGCCTACATATGGGTCGCGACAACAACAACAACAAAAAAAGAGGGTCGCTCTTAAAAAAGTTTGAAAATCACTGCATTATAGCATGGTGTAATTCTAAATACATAAGGGTTTTTCCAGTCAATAATTATTACCATATACACAGATGAGCCAAAACATTATGATGTTTTGCTGTTATAGCAGTATGCTGTTGGTCCTCCTCGTGCTGCCAAAACAATGCCGACCCACGAGGCATGGACTGTACAAGACCCGTGAAGGTGCCCTATGTTATTTGGCGCCAAGACATTAGCAGCAGATTCTTCAAGCCCTGTAAGTTGCAAGGTGGAGCCGCCGTGGATTGAACTTGTTGGTCGAACAAAACCCACAGATGCTCAATTGGATTGAGATCTGGGTAATTTGGAGGCTAGGGCAACACCTTGAACTCTTCATCATGTTCCTCAAACCATTCCTGAATAAGGTGTGCCGTGTGGCAAGGTGCATTAAAGAGGCCATTTCCACCAGGGAACACCATTCTCATGAAGGGGTGTACCTGGTCTGCAACAATGTTTAGGTAGGTGGCACGTGTCAAATTTGCGTCCACATGAATGGCCGGAATCAAGGTTTCCCGGACCAGACGGGATAGCCTTCATTGCCCTCGTGCATCTTTGAGCTTTGGGCACCCAACACTCTGTCGCGGGTTTGTGGTTTGTCCCTCCTCGGACACTGTTGGTAAATTCTCACCACTGCTGACCGGGAGCAACTCACAAGCCTCACTGTTTTAGAGATATTTTGACCCAGTTGCATTGCCGTAACAATTTGGCTCTTGTCAAAGTTGCTCAGATCTTTATTCCTGCCCATTTCTTCTGCATCCAACACGTTGATTATGAGAACTGATTGTTTGCTTACCATATAATCTACTCAGACCTTAATATGTGGCCTTGTTAGGAGATGATCAACGATATTCTCTTCATCTATGATTGGTCATAATGTTTTGGCTCATATGTGTCACTTACTAGATGTCATGCAACAAATGATAGAACAATGTCAAACACATTAATAGCATAATAAAATGATAAATACATGAAAATGATAAATACATAAATACATGAAGCATGTGTTGTGCATTTAAATATTAATTGCACAATAAATAAAACCATAGCATTGTCAACAAGACATTTCAATGAAGATAAAAATGTACACTACCGTTCAAAATGTATGTGTCAGTAAGAATTTTTTAAATAAATTAATACATTTATTCAGAAAGGATGCATTAAACTGATCAAAACAGTAAATGCATTTAAAATGTTCCAAAAGGTTTATATTTCAAATAAATGCTGTGAAATAGAATATAATTTTTCAAAGAATTCTGAAAAAAAGCAGCACAATTTCCATAAATATATGAACAACTGTTTCATGTGACACTGAAGATGCAGACAATTCAGCTTTGATATCACAGGAATACATTACATTTTAAACTATATGACAATTAAAAACATTTAATTTAAATTATAATAATATTTTACAATATTAAAGTTTTTCTTGTATTCTTACTGTATTTTTATGCTTTGTCTAAAATACTAAGTGATATAATAAGGTTTCAAATAAATCTTAAACAAGTACAACTATTTAATGTGTGTAATAAATATAATTATCAAAGAATCTTAATATTTTTTATCAATCATATAGGGATTGTTCATGGTTGGGGTTAGAACTATTTGTCTTGTGAGTTAGGATAAAAGTATTTGGTAAATGTCAATTTGCATTTGGATATGCCTTAAAATGAGGATACACTATGGCAATCCTCACACACATTCTAATGAGTTGTTCTTTGTATTGTCCCTGGATCAGTTCCTGCAGTGAGCGTGAAGATCGTGGCCAAGCAGAAGGAGCTGCGCAGGGGTCAGACGCTGGATCTGGACTGCCTGGCTGGCAGCAGCAATCCCACAGCGAATATCAGCTGGAGTTTGGGCCCCATCATGTACTTAAACACTCACTTATACATATACAAGTGTCACCACATCATTATACACATGCACAGATACACACTCACAGCTAATACTGTATTACTTAGTTTAACACTCCCAAAGGCATTTCACAGCCCATCTGATTTATTCACATCAATAGACTGCAGAGCATTGACCCTTAGCTCATAAAACACAGGCAAATACATCATATTCAGTCTCACTGGAATGCATTTCAGATGAATTTGGCTCTAAAATTACCCAGGTAGTTTGTTTAATGCTGAGAATTGTGCAGTAATAGATGACTTGTGATGACTTGTATCTGTAGAAAAAGAGCAGACTTTGTGCAATAGGCTGATAGGCAGTTTGTAATCTATCCCAAGACCTTTTTTTAACTGTATTAGATTTCAACTGGCAGCTGGTGATCACTAAGTCATTACCTTGTTAGAGTCTATCTCTGGTGCTGTCAATATGTAGCCATTTGGACAAAACTTTACATCAGTTGTGAGCAGATCAGCTTTAGTTTTTTTTTTACCAGCCAAGCCAAACGTTATGGCTCAGCTTTTATTTCTTCAGCTATAAAACTACAGTGTTTGTAAGCTGAGGAGGGGTCCGTTTCGAGTTTTATAGGGCTTCAGTTTTGTCGAATGGTCCCCACGGGACCCTAACGCATGTCGGGCAAACAAAAAGATTTAACAGCAGGTGAACGCTGTTACTGTGGAAGGCTTTATCGAATATGCATAGTCTATTTTTGCAGTGTTTCTCCAAGGGGATGTTTTTGAAATTCTACTTTGTATGAAATATCCATGAGAAATAACGTTGTAAGCTTGATTTTCACTCTCTCAGGTTGAAAGGACTTGACCAGGCTCCTAAAAAGGCTGAATTTGGTGGGATGTCCCGAACCAGTAAGCTGTCCATCACTCTTGGCTCCCATCACTGGAGGAAAAGGATCACCTGCCAGGCCTTCAGTAATGTGCTGTCTGAGGGTGTCAACAACTTCTACAGTCTGAATGTGCTCTGTGAGGTTTTTTTAAATGTGTTTTTACTCTGACTGTCCGCTGACTACAGATCAGTATCTAATCAAATTAATCGCATGATATGCAAATTAAATTGATCCTAACTAATTGCACATATCAGTAGATAATTGATTAAATTATTTGCTGGAGCTGAGTAAGCACTGAATAGACATTACAAAAAGTGGCTCTAGAAGTCAATACTGTACATTGTTTTATTTCCATATTATTGAACATAAGTCATTTTGTCAGCCTTTGCACATTTATTTATTTCTAATGGGATAATGACCAGGCTTCTGACTGGCACACGTACATTTCAGCACATCACCACATCACCAGTGAGTATAGAATTAAACATTTAAAAAAATAATAATAATTGAATTACATAATCTGAGTTGGTGCATCCACACAAATCAGCAAGGGACATTTAAGATTGCTGTCTGAGTCCGTCTCTAGGTCCAGACTGTAGTACCGTGGAGATTGAACATTTGCTATTGCCAGCCGACACTTTGGAACAATCTCCCTGTAGCCATTCAAATCTATGCATTAATCCTATTTATTTGAGCAGATGAGGATGGTTTAACCCTTGTGCATCAATTAAAAAAATTACAGATAAGTTTGGGAGCACAAACGTAAGTTTGGTCTCATTTTAAAGAAGACCAATGGCAAATTATTGTTGAAGTAAAAAAAAGTTATATAGGTTTAAGTTTATGAAAATTATTTATGAACATTGTTGTTTATAAAATATATATTTTATGAAACATGTTGAACTCTAAAACTGCTAGAAAATAAGTTGTGTTCCAAATTTGAGGTTGATATCTCAAAAAATTTGCTTTCAGTAAGATTTTGTTTGCGATCAGTACCAAATTGTTCCCATTAGATACCAGCAAAGCTCCACTGGTACACAGTACCAGATTTGTGAGTTTTTCTCTCTCAAATATTACACACATTTTTATTACACACATACAAACCACACACCTACACAATTATAGCTGCATAATTTATCCAATTGACTCTATAATATGCAGAAGCAGAAAACAGGAATAAAGCGAGTATTTGCTTTATAGGCCAAACCTAAGAAAATGGTACCATTTGGTAAAAAATAGTACACATTTTAATTTTGAAGCCTTGCCAACAGAATGAAAGCCTGTTAACAAATACTACATCATTTTATAGTTAAATGGCCCTGGGATTAAAAATTGCACTTAAAAATTAACTATTTTGCGTACCTAGTGTAAAATAGATGTATTAAAAGAAATGGGGGTGAAATAGTAAAATTTCAATACAAATACACACTTGTGCCAAAATGTATGCAGTTGGCATTAACAGGCAATATGATCAACAACAAAAAAAACCTGAAAAGACATAATGTCCATAAGGATGAACAATAAGTCAAATAGTTGTATAGTATTGTTTTTTACATTTTTATATTTATTTATTTGTCTTCTATATTCTTAAGTTGTGTTTTCTTAAGAAATGAAATAAAAAGAAATTAAATGATCTATTTAAATATAAATAAAAAAAATAAATAAAAAAAATATTAAAATAAATAAATATTTTTTTACTAGTGCATTATTTTTATACAGTAATTGATAGCCTTAGTTTTAACATGAGTTTGTTTGCTGTAGCTTTCTGGTATGAAGGTTGAAGATATATTGTTATTTTGCTCTGGCAAGCATTCTGATGAAAATTTGAATGAGTCTATTTCTGCTAATGCTTATGGCGAGTATATGGTATTTTGTGTGTGACTGTGTGTCTGCAATGATTATGGTTTGACTTTGATGTTGTTTTGTCTGATCCAGCCAGCCACCTCTTCAAAGCCTGACACGCTTTGTGAGCATGATGGAATGTCACTGTGTGTGTGTGCACGTGTGTGCGCGTGTGTGCGCGTCACACACTCCTCGACTATTTCAGAACCTCCACAGATTGTGATTTGGATATCTGTCTGTGTATAGATCATAAATAATCACTTTGTCTGTTTTATTGTCTTATATTAAGATTATATTTCATCTTTCACTTTCTTAGTGTGTGTGTGTGTGTGCTTGTAGATGTAAGCAAATCGTTTGTGTTAAAATCTGCATTTGAATTGTCATTCGCTCAGAAATGACACACTATACATTAATGAGACAAAGACACAGAAGCCTCCCAGAGAGATCAACAGCACAATAAATCATGTGCCTTATTCACACGTTAGAGAGGAAAACGGCTCAAAATCTGCTGCTTTCTCAAATCTGTTTTTATGAGCATGTGCAAAATTAACTTTTTGCCCTATGTGAATTAGGAATATTAGCATGAGGGATTTTCAGTCTTTTAAACCTTTCTTCAGTAGTCCATCTGTATCTCCTGGATTTGTTTCACATAAAAACAGAATATTGTTCTTCTATTTTGCAATTTCTAAAAACATTACCAGACAGCTGTCCAGTTATAATTAACTCTCCAAAGCCAGTTTTGGCTTGCATTTGACACTTGTTAACACTTGTGTTAATTAGTTTTTTCCATTTCAATATTACCATTTTGGTAACACTTTGCAATAAGCTTTCATTAGTTAACATATATACACCGATCAGGCATAACATTATGACCAGGTGAAGTGAATAACAGGGATTATCTCTTCATCATGGCACCTGTTAGTGGGTGGGATATATTAGGCAGCAAGTGAACATTTTGTCCTCAAAGTTGATGTGTTAGAAGCAGGAAAAATGGGCAAGCGTAAGGATTTGAGCGAGTTTGACAAGGGCCAAATTGTGATGGCTAGACAACTGGGTAAGAGCATCTCCAAAACTGCAGCTCTTGTGGGGTGTAACCGGTCTGCAGTGGTCAGTATCTATCAAAAGTGGTCAAAGGAAGGAACAGTGGTGAACTGGCGACAGGGTCATGGGCGGCCAAGGCTCAATGATGCACTTGGGGAGCGAAGGCTGGCCCGTGTGGTCCGATCAAACAGACAAGCTACTGTAGCTCAGATTGCTCCAGAAGTTAATGCTGGTTCTGATAGCTGTCAGAATACACAGTGCATCGCAGTTTGTTGCGTATGGGGCTGCATAACCGCAGACCAGTCAGAGTGCCCATGCTGACCCCTGTCCACCACCGAAAGCACCAACAGTGAGCATCAGAACTGGACCACGGAGCAATGGAAGATGTTGGCCTGGTCTGATGAATCACACTGCCTCCGCCGGCTTGCCTTCTTCCCATAGTGCATCCTGGTGCCATGTGTTTGCCAGGTAAGCCACGCACACGCCATCCAAGTGATGTAAAAGAAAACATGACGTGAACAAAACGTGACCAGATCACCTTCTTCCATTGCTCCGTGGTCCATTTCTGATGCTCACGTGCCCACTGTTGGCACTTTCGGGGTCAGCATGGGCACTCTGACTGGTCTGTGGCTATGCAGCCCCATACGCAGCAAACTGTGATGCACTGTGTATTCTGACACCTTTCTATCAGAACCAGCATTAACTTCTTGAGCAATCTGAGCTACAGTAGCTTGTCTGTTTGATCGGACCACACGGGCCAGCCTTCGCTCCCCACGTGCATCAGTGAGCCTTGGCCGCCCATGACCCTGTTGCAGGTTCACCACTGTTCCTTCCTTGGACCACTTTTGATAGATACTGACCACTGCAGGCCAGGAACACCCCACAAGAGCTGCAGTTTTAGAGATGCTCTGACCCAGTCGTCTAGCCATCACAATTTGGCCCTTGTAAAACTCGCTCAAATCCTTACGCTTGCCCAACACATCAACATTGAGGACAAAATGTTCACTTGCTGCCTAATATATCCCACCCACTAACAGGTGCCGTGATGACGAGATAATCAGTGTTATTCACTTCACCTGTCAGTGGTCATAATGTTATGCCTGATCGGTGTATATATGTATGTGTGTATGTATATAATGTATTCATTATATAATCAGAAAAAAGTCAAAAAGATTAAAAAGTAGATCTAGCTGTTTTGCAGTGCATTGCTAATTATGATGATATCATATCATAAAAACAGCTAGATCTACTTTTTGTAGTTAATGTAGGAGGTGTAATATTTTATTTTACTACTGAACAGAAAATATAAATAATAATATTAAAATGATGGTAACACTTTATAATAAGGTTTCATTTGTAACTAATTAGTTAATGTGTTAACTAACCATTAGCAATACATTTGTAACTGTATTTGTATCTTTGTTAACATTAGTTAATAAAAATACTGTCGTTCATTGTTTGTTCATGTTAGTTCACAGTGCATTAACTAATGTTAACAAATACAACTTTTGGTTTTAATGATGTATTAGTAAATGTTGAAATTAACATTAACAAATATTAATAAATGCTGTAGAAGTGCAGTTCATTATTAGTTCATGTTAACTAATAATGTTAATATACATTTTAAATTGACATATAAATGGTTAGAGGAGTGTAAATAATGGTGTGTTAATGTCAGTGCAGAGAAAGTGTTAGTCTTGAATTAGAGTTGCTAATATTTTATGTGATTTTTTGTTGGATATTTTGCTTACGTACCGTATGGTGTGATAAGCAATCTGCTTTGTGTAACTGACTACTGTGTTCGTCATGATGTTTATAAATAGGTTGCTTCCACATTAGCACCTTCAAACGTATGTGATACATCTGTGTGCGTCCTTGTGTGTAATTCAGTTCCTCCAGAGTTTTCGGATGACCAGCCCGATCTGGTCCAGGTCATTGAGGATGAAACCGCCACACTTCCTGTCAAAGTCTTGGCCAATCCAGACGAAATCACCTGCGAGTGGATTTTTCAGGGCGAGAAGCTTGTAAAAGGTAGTAGACAACACTACATGACACTTTGAGCCGTGTCACCCTCACGGGCACTCTAAACACTAAAACAGACGCAAACACACATTGCCATATGCATTCTGAATAAAACATTGATAGATTCTGGCACTGCACCTTGGCAGATGTGATCTCGTGCTAATGTATGCAGCCTAAATGAGCGTTGCTGTCGCTCTGAATGCATCTCAGCATTTCCGGTCTTCATCTCCGTGTTGAAAGCTTCTAAGCAGTCCTGTGTTGAGCTCCCTGTGGTATTCATCCAAAGAGGTTTCCCTGGGAGAAGAGTTTTGCGGATAAGCCAGCTGTTTTAATGTGTATATGTGAGGGATTTGAAGAGTTGAAATTTTGTATTTGTTTTTGTAGAATTGTATTGTCCTTCAGAAATCATTCTAATATGCTGATTTGCTGCTCAAAAAACATTTATCATTGTTATCAATGTTGAAAACAGTTGAGATACTTCATATTTTTTAGGAAACCGTGGTACAAATGTAAGATTGTTAAGATTTTGTATTCAGCAACAACAAATTAATTTTATCAAAAGTGACAGTAAAGACATTTATAATGTTTCAAAAGATTTCTATTTCAAATACAGTTCTTTTCACCAAAAAAGAACTGAGTTGAAATTTTGTATTTGTTTTCGTGGAATTGTATTGTCACAGCTCTGTGATTCACCTGTTTTGTGTGGGTTGTCTGTATGTTTGTGACAGAAAGAGATCCTCGTTATCACTTCGACGACTGGACCTTGGAAATCGTGAACGTTTCTCGGCGAGACGGGGGCGATTACATCATAGAGTGTTCCAACGCTGAGGGGAAGAACCGCACAAAGCTCAAACTGGATGTACAGTGTGAGGAACTCAAAACTAACTCTGACACCTCATCCTAACTAGGCGAGATGCAACAGGTTATGAATATTGTTACGACCCAAAATAGGGACCAACATAAAGAGCCATTCAGGAAATTAGCAAAAAAAAAAAAATTATAATTTCCCCAAAGGCCAGGGCAATAAAAATGTAAAATGTATTGGCAACAGAAAGTAACAAAAACAAACAAAGATATAAACATACAAAACTTAAAATAAGGACTGGTGAGCTAACTAATCTAAACTACAACTCAGAGTTAATGTTTTCCTAACTATTCAGCAACAACAAATTCATTTGATCAAAGGTGACAGTAAAGACATTTATAATGTTTCAAAAGATTTCTATTTCAAATACAGTTCTTTTTACCAAAAATCCTGAAAAAAATGAATCACGGTTTTCACAAAAAATATTAAGCAGCAAAAACTTTAAAACATTGATAATAATAAAAAAAACATTATTAATAATTTAGCCCAATAATAAGTGATAATAAATTAATAATAAATCAGCATATTTAATCCTGAAAGATCATGTGACTGTCTGGAGTAATGATGCTAAAAAATATCAGCTTTGCATCACAGGAATAACTTATATTTTAAGATATATTCACATAGAAAATAGTTATTTTAAATTGTAATAATATTTAATAAGATTAAGACAATAAGATTATTAATAAAAAAATAGTCATGGTATTTATTCTGTTTAACTGTTTTACATGTTGTTCTGATAATTTAAAATGACCAACTGCATGATTTAAAAAAGTAGGACTTAGTAAAGCAGAGCATAGTAAAGCAGGCCTTAGTAAAGCAGGATTTGGTAAAGCAGGCCTTAGTAAAGCAGGATTTGGTAAAGCAGGGCTTAGTAAACCAGGCCTTAGTAAAGCAGGTTTTGTTAAAGCAGGGCTTAATAAAGCAGTACTTGGTGAAGCAGGACCTAGTAAAGCAGGGTTTAGTAAAGCTGGACTTGGTAAAGCAGGATTAAGTAAAGCAGAACTTGGTAAAGCAGGGCTTAGTAAAGCAGAGCTTAGTAAAGCAGGACTTGGTAAAGCAGGACTTGGTAAAGCAGGACTTAGTAAAGCAGAACTTGGTAAAGCAGGACTTGGTAAAGCAGGACCTAGTAAAGCAGGGTTTCGTAAAGCTGGACTTGGTAAAGCAGGATTAAGTAAAGCAGAACTTGGTAAAGCAGGGCTTAGTAAAGCAGAGCTTAGTAAAGCAGGACTTGGTAAAGCAGGACTTGGTAAAGCAGGACTTGGTAAAGCAGGACTTAGTAAAGCAGAACTTGGTAAAGCAGGACTTGGTAAAGCAGGACCTAGTAAAGCAGGGTTTAGTAAAGCTGGACTTGGTAAAGCAGGATTAAGTAAAGCAGAACTTGGTAAAGCAGTGCTTAGTAAAGCAGAGCTTAGTAAAGCAGGACTTAGTAAAGCAGGACTTGGTAAAGCAGGACTTAGTAAAGCAGAACTTAGTAAAGCAGGACTTGGTAAAGCAGGACTTAGTAAAGCAGAACTTGGTAAAGCAGGACTTAGTAAAGTAAGGCTTAGTAAAAAAGGGCTTAGAAAAGCAGGACTTGGTAAAGCATGACTTGGTAAAGTAAGGCTTAGTAAAGAAGGACTTAGTAAAGCAGGATTTGGTAAAGAATGACTTGGTAAAGCAGAACTTAGTAAAGCAGAAGTTGGTAAAGCAGGACTTAGTAAAGCAGAACTTGGTAAAGCAGGACTTAGTAAAGCAGAACTTGGTAAAGTAAGGCTTAGTAAAGAAGGATTTAGTAAAGCAGAACTTGGTAAAGCAGGGCTTAGTAAAGCAGGACCTGGTAAAGCAGGACTTAGTAAAGAAGGACTTAGTAAAGCAGGACTTGGTAAAGCAGGGCTTAGTAAAGCAGAACTTGGTAAATTAAGGCTTAGTAAAGAAGGGCTTAGAAAAGCAGGACTTGGCAAAGCAGGACTTGGTAAAGCAGGACTTAGTAAAGCAGAATTTGGTAAAGCAGGGCTTAATAAAGTAAGGCTTAGTAAAGAAGGGCTTAGAAAAGCAGGACTTGGTAAAGCAGGACTTGGTAAAGCAGAACTTGGTAAAGCAGGACTTGGTAAAGCAGGGCTTAATAAAGTAAGGCTTAGTAAAGAAGGGCTTAGTAAAGCAGGACTTGGTAAAGAAGGACTTGGTAAAACAGTACTTGGTAAAGCAGAACTTAGTAAAGCAGGACTTAGTAAAGCAGAACTTGGTAAAGCAGGACTTGGTAAAGTAAGGCTTAGTAAAGAAGGACTTAGTAAAGCAGGACTTGGTAAAGAAGGACTTTGTAAAACAGTACTTGGTAAAGCAGAACTTAGTAAAGCAGGACTTAGTAAAGCAGAACTTGGTAAAGCAGCGCTTAGTAAAGCAGAGCTTAGTAAAGCAGGACTTAATAAAGTAAGGCTTAGTAAAGAAGGGCTTAGTAATTCAGGACTTGGTAAAGCAGGACTTAGTAAAGAAGGACTTGGTAAAGTAAGGCTTAGTAAAGAAGGATTTAGTAAAGCAGAACTTGGTAAAGCAGGGCTTAGTAAAGCAGGACCTGATAAAGCAGGACTTAGTAAAGTAAGGCTTAGTAAAGAAGGACTTAGTAAAGCAGGACTTGGTAAAGCAGGACTTAGTAAAGCAGAGCTTAGTAAAGCAGGACTTAGTAAAGCAGGACTTGGTAAAGCAGGGCTTAGTAAAGCAGAACTTGGTAAAGCAGGGCTTAGTAAAGCAGGACTTGGTAAAGCAGGACTTAGTAAAGCAGAACTTGGTAAAGCGGGCTTAGTAAAGCAGAGCTTAGTAAAGCAGAACTTGGTAAAGCAGGGCTTAATAAAGTAAGGCTTAGTAAAGAAGGGCTTAGTAATTCAGGACTTAGTAAAGCAGGACTTAGTAAAGAAGGACTTGGTAAAGTAAGGCTTAGTAAAGAAGGATTTAGTAAAGCAGGGCTTAGTAAAGCAGGACCTGGTAAAGCAGGACTTAGTAAAGTAAGGCTTAGTAAAGAAGGGCTTAGTAAAGCAGAACATGGTAAAGCAGGACTTGGTAAAGCAGGACTTGGTAAAGCAGGGCTTAGTAAAGCAGAACTTGGTAAAGCAGGGCTTAGTAAAGCAGGACTTGGTAAAGCAGGACTTAGTAAAGCAGAACTTGGTAAAGCGGGCTTAGTAAAGCAGAGCTTAGTAAAGCAGAACTTGGTAAAGCAGGGCTTAATAAAGTAAGGCTTAGTAAAGAAGGGCTTAGTAATTCAGGACTTAGTAAAGCAGGACTTAGTAAAGAAGGACTTGGTAAAGTAAGGCTTAGTAAAGAAGGATTTAGTAAAGCAGGGCTTAGTAAAGCAGGACCTGGTAAAGCAGGACTTAGTAAAGTAAGGCTTAGTAAAGAAGGGCTTAGTAAAGCAGAACATGGTAAAGCAGGACTTGGTAAAGCAGGACTTAGTAAAGCAGAACTTGGTAAAGCGGGGCTTAGTAAAGCAGAGCTTAGTAAAGCAGGACTTAGTAAAGTAAGGCTTAGTAAAGAAGGACTTAGTAAAGCAGGACATGGTAAAGAAGGACTTGGTAAACCAGTACTTAGTAAAGCAGGAGTTAGTAAAGTAAAGCTTAGTAAAGAAGGACTTAGTAAAGCAGGGCTTAGTAAAGCAGAGCTTAGTAAAGCAGAACTTGGTAAAGCAGGGCTTAGTAAAGCAGGGCTTAGTAAAGCAGAGCTTAGTAAAGCAGAACTTGGTAAAGCAGGGCTTAGTAAAGCAGAGCTTAGTAAAGCAGGACTTGGTACAGCAGGACTTGGTAAAGCAGTACTTAGTAAAGCAGAACTTGGTAAACCAGGGCTTAGTAAAGAAGGACTTAGTAAAGCAGGACTTAGTAAAGTAAGGCTTGGTAAAGAAGGACTTAGTAAAGCAGGACTTAGTAAAGTAAGGCTTGGTAAAGAAGGACTTAGTAAAGCAGGACTTGGTAAAGCAGAACTTAGTAAAGCAGAACTTGGTAAAGCAGGGCTTAGTAAAGCAGAGTTTAGTAAAGCAGAACTTGGTAAAGCAGGGCTTAGTAAAGCAGAGCTTAGTAAAGCAGGACTTAGTAAAGTAAGGCTTAGTAAAGAAGGAATTAGTAAAGAAGGAATTAGTAAAGCAGGACTTGGTAAAGCAGGGCTTAATAAAGTAAGGCTTAGTAAAGAAGGGCTTAGTAATTCAGGACTTGGTAAAGCAGGACTTAGTAAAGAAGGACTTGGTAAAGTAAGGCTTAGTAAAGAAGGATTTAGTAAAGCAGAACTTGGTAAAGCGGGGCTTAGTAAAGCAGGACCTGGTAAAGCAGGACTTAATAAAGTAAGGCTTAGTAAAGAAGGGCTTAGTAAAGCAGAACATGGTAAAGCAGGACTTGGTAAAGCAGGACTTAGTAAAGCAGAACTTGGTAAAGTGGGGCTTAGTAAAGCAGAGCATAGTAAAGCAGGACTTAGTAAAGTAAGGCTTAGTAAAGAAGGACTTAGTAAAGCAGGACATGGTAAAGAAGGACTTGGTAAAGCAGTACTTAGTAAAGCAGGACTTAGTAAAGTAAAGCTTAGTAAAGAAGGACTTAGTAAAGCAGGGCTTAGTAAAGCAGAGCTTAGTAAAGCAGAACTTGGTAAAGCAGGGCTTAGTAAAGCAGAGCTTAGTAAAGCAGGACTTGGTAAAGCAGGACTTGGTAAAACAGTACTTGGTAAAGCAGAACTTAGTAAAGCAGGACTTAGTAAAGCAGAACTTGGTAAAGCAGCGCTTAGTAAAGCAGAGCTTAGTAAAGCAGGACTTAATAAAGTAAGGCTTAGTAAAGAAGGGCTTAGTAATTCAGGACTTGGTAAAGCAGGACTTAGTAAAGAAGGACTTGGTAAAGTAAGGCTTAGTAAAGAAGGATTTAGTAAAGCAGAACTTGGTAAAGCAGGGCTTAGTAAAGCAGGACCTGGTAAAGCAGGACTTAGTAAAGTAAGGCTTAGTAAAGAAGGACTTAGTAAAGCAGGACTTGGTAAAGCAGGACTTAGTAAAGCAGAGCTTAGTAAAGCAGGACTTAGTAAAGCAGGACTTGGTAAAGCAGGGCTTAGTAAAGCAGAACTTGGTAAAGCAGGGCTTAGTAAAGCAGGACTTGGTAAAGCAGGACTTAGTAAAGCAGAACTTGGTAAAGCGGGGCTTAGTAAAGCAGAGCTTAGTAAAGCAGAACTTGGTAAAGCAGGGCTTAATAAAGTAAGGCTTAGTAAAGAAGGGCTTAGTAATTCAGGACTTAGTAAAGCAGGACTTAGTAAAGAAGGACTTGGTAAAGTAAGGCTTAGTAAAGAAGGATTTAGTAAAGCAGGGCTTAGTAAAGCAGGACCTGGTAAAGCAGGACTTAGTAAAGTAAGGCTTAGTAAAGAAGGGCTTAGTAAAGCAGAACATGGTAAAGCAGGACTTGGTAAAGCAGGACTTAGTAAAGCAGAACTTGGTAAAGCGGGGCTTAGTAAAGCAGAGCTTAGTAAAGCAGGACTTAGTAAAGTAAGGCTTAGTAAAGAAGGACTTAGTAAAGCAGGACATGGTAAAGAAGGACTTGGTAAACCAGTACTTAGTAAAGCAGGAGTTAGTAAAGTAAAGCTTAGTAAAGAAGGACTTAGTAAAGCAGGGCTTAGTAAAGCAGAGCTTAGTAAAGCAGAACTTGGTAAAGCAGGGCTTAGTAAAGCAGGGCTTAATAAAGCAGAGCTTAGTAAAGCAGAACTTGGTAAAGCAGGGCTTAGTAAAGCAGAGCTTAGTAAAGCAGGACTTGGTACAGCAGGACTTGGTAAAGCAGTACTTAGTAAAGCAGAACTTGGTAAACCAGGGCTTAGTAAAGAAGGACTTAGTAAAGCAGGACTTAGTAAAGTAAGGCTTGGTAAAGAAGGACTTAGTAAAGCAGGACTTAGTAAAGTAAGGCTTGGTAAAGAAGGACTTAGTAAAGCAGGACTTGGTAAAGCAGAACTTAGTAAAGCAGAACTTGGTAAAGCAGGGCTTAGTAAAGCAGAGTTTAGTAAAGCAGAACTTGGTAAAGCAGGGCTTAGTAAAGCAGAGCTTAGTAAAGCAGGACTTAGTAAAGTAAGGCTTAGTAAAGAAGGAATTAGTAAAGAAGGAATTAGTAAAGCAGGACTTGGTAAAGCAGGGCTTAATAAAGTAAGGCTTAGTAAAGAAGGGCTTAGTAATTCAGGACTTGGTAAAGCAGGACTTAGTAAAGAAGGACTTGGTAAAGTAAGGCTTAGTAAAGAAGGATTTAGTAAAGCAGAACTTGGTAAAGCAGGGCTTAGTAAAGCAGAGCTTAGTAAAGCAGGACTTAGTAAAGTAAGGCTTAGTAAAGAAGGACTTAGTAAAGCAGGACATGGTAAAGAAGGACTTGGTAAAGCAGTACTTAGTAAAGCAGGACTTAGTAAAGTAAAGCTTAGTAAAGAAGGACTTAGTAAAGCAGGGCTTAGTAAAGCAGAGCTTAGTAAAGCAGAACTTGGTAAAGCAGGGCTTAGTAAAGCAGAGCTTAGTAAAGCAGGACTTGGTACAGCAGGACTTGGTAAAGCAGTACTTAGTAAAGCAGAACTTGGTAAACCAGGGCTTAGTAAAGAAGGACATAGTAAAGCAGGACTTAGTAAAGTAAGGCTTGGTAAAGAAGGACTTAGTAAAGCAGGACTTAGTAAAGCAGGACTTAGTAAAGTAAGGCTTGGTAAAGAAGGACTTAGTAGTCCTGCTTTACTAGGATTTGTTAAAGCAGGGCTTAATAAAGCAGTACTTGGTCAAGCAGGACCTAGTAAAGCAGGGTTTAGGAAAGCTGGACTTGGTAAAACACGATTAAGTAAAGCAGAACTTGGTAATGCAGGGCTTAGTAAAGCAGAGCTTAGTAACCAGGACTTGGTAAATCAGGACTTGGTAAAGCAGGACTTAGTAAAGCAGAACTTGGTAAAGCAGGACTTGGTAAAGCAGGACTTGGTAAAGCAGGGCTTAATAAAGTAAGGCTTAGTAAAGAAGGGCTTAGAAAAGCAGGACTTGGTAAAGCAGGACTTGGTAAAGCAGGACTTGGTAAAGCAGAACTTGGCAAAGCAGAGCTTAGTAAAGCAGGACTTAATAAATTAAGGCTTAGTAAAGAAGGGATTGGTAAAGCAGGACTTAGTAATGTAGAACTTGGTAAAGCAGGACTTGGTAAAGCAGGACTTAGTAAAGCAGAACTTGGTAAAGCAGCGCTTAATAAAGTAAGGCTTAGTAAAGAAGGGCTTAGAAAAGGAGGACTTGGTAAAGCAGGACTTGGTAAAGTAAGGCTTAGTAAAGAAGGACTTAGTAAAGCAGGACTTGGTAAAGCAGAACTTGGTAAAGCAGGGCTTAGTAAAGCAGAGCTTAGTAAAGCAGGACTTAGTAAAGCAGGACTTGGTAAAGCAGGACTTGGTAAAGCAGAACTTGGTAAAGCAGGGCTTAGTAAAGCAGAGCTTAGTAAAGCAGGACTTAATAAAGTAAGGCTTAGTAACGAAGGGATTAGTAATTCAGGACTTGGTAAAGCAGGACTTAGTAAAGCAGGACTTGGTAAAGTAAGGCTTAGTAAAGAAGGATTTAGTAAAGCAGAACTTAGTAAAGCAGGGCTTAGTAAAGCAGGACTTAGTAAAGTAAGGCTTAGTAAAGAAGTACTTAGTAAAGCAGGAGCTGGTAAAGCAGGACTTAGTAAAGTAATGCTTAGTAAAGAAGGACTTAGTAAAGCAGGACTTGGTAAAGCAGGACTTAGGAAAGCAGAGCTTATTAAAGCAGGACTTAGTAAAGTAAGGCTTAGTAAAGAAGGACTTAGTAAAGCAAGACTTGGTAAAGCAGGACTTAGTAAAGCAGGACTTGGTAAAGCAGGACTTAGTAAAGCAGAACTTGGTAAAGCGGGGCTTAGTAAAGCAGAACTTAGTAAAGTAAGGCTTAGTAAAGAAGTACTTAGTAAAGCAGGAGCTGGTAAAGCAGGACTTAGTAAAGTAATGCTTAGTAAAGAAGGACTTAGTAAAGCAGGACTTGGTAAAGCAGGACTTAGGAAAGCAGAGCTTATTAAAGCAGGACTTAGTAAAGTAAGGCTTAGTAAAGAAGGACTTAGTGAAGCAAGACTTGGTAAAGCAGGACTTAGTAAAGCAGGACTTGGTAAAGCAGGACTTAGTAAAGCAGAACTTGGTAAAGCAGGACTTAGTAAAGCAGGACTTGGTAAAGCAGGACTTAGTAAAGCAGAACTTGGTAAAGAAGGGCTTAGTAAAGCAGAACATGGTAAAGCAGGACTTGGTAAAGCAGGACTTAGTAAAGCAGAACTTGGTAAAGCGGGGCTTAGTAAAGCAGAGCTTAGTAAAGCAGGACTTAGTAAAGTAAGGCTTAGTAAAGAAGGACTTAGTAAAGCAGGACATGGTAAAGAAGGACTTGGTAAACCAGTACTTAGTAAAGCAGGAGTTAGTAAAGTAAAGCTTAGTAAAGAAGGACTTAGTAAAGCAGGGCTTAGTAAAGCAGAGCTTAGTAAAGCAGAACTTGGTAAAGCAGGGCTTAGTAAAGCAGGGCTTAGTAAAGCAGAGCTTAGTAAAGCAGAACTTGGTAAAGCAGGGCTTAGTAAAGCAGAGCTTAGTAAAGCAGGACTTGGTACAGCAGGACTTGGTAAAGCAGTACTTAGTAAAGCAGAACTTGGTAAACCAGGGCTTAGTAAAGAAGGACTTAGTAAAGCAGGACTTAGTAAAGTAAGGCTTGGTAAAGAAGGACTTAGTAAAGCAGGACTTAGTAAAGTAAGGCTTGGTAAAGAAGGACTTAGTAAAGCAGGACTTGGTAAAGCAGAACTTAGTAAAGCAGAACTTGGTAAAGCAGGGCTTAGTAAAGCAGAGTTTAGTAAAGCAGAACTTGGTAAAGCAGGGCTTAGTAAAGCAGAGCTTAGTAAAGCAGGACTTAGTAAAGTAAGGCTTAGTAAAGAAGGAATTAGTAAAGAAGGAATTAGTAAAGCAGGACTTGGTAAAGCAGGGCTTAATAAAGTAAGGCTTAGTAAAGAAGGGCTTAGTAATTCAGGACTTGGTAAAGCAGGACTTAGTAAAGAAGGACTTGGTAAAGTAAGGCTTAGTAAAGAAGGATTTAGTAAAGCAGAACTTGGTAAAGCGGGGCTTAGTAAAGCAGGACCTGGTAAAGCAGGACTTAATAAAGTAAGGCTTAGTAAAGAAGGGCTTAGTAAAGCAGAACATGGTAAAGCAGGACTTGGTAAAGCAGGACTTAGTAAAGCAGAACTTGGTAAAGTGGGGCTTAGTAAAGCAGAGCATAGTAAAGCAGGACTTAGTAAAGTAAGGCTTAGTAAAGAAGGACTTAGTAAAGCAGGACATGGTAAAGAAGGACTTGGTAAAGCAGTACTTAGTAAAGCAGGACTTAGTAAAGTAAAGCTTAGTAAAGAAGGACTTAGTAAAGCAGGGCTTAGTAAAGCAGAGCTTAGTAAAGCAGAACTTGGTAAAGCAGGGCTTAGTAAAGCAGAGCTTAGTAAAGCAGGACTTGGTAAAGCAGGACTTGGTAAAACAGTACTTGGTAAAGCAGAACTTAGTAAAGCAGGACTTAGTAAAGCAGAACTTGGTAAAGCAGCGCTTAGTAAAGCAGAGCTTAGTAAAGCAGGACTTAATAAAGTAAGGCTTAGTAAAGAAGGGCTTAGTAATTCAGGACTTGGTAAAGCAGGACTTAGTAAAGAAGGACTTGGTAAAGTAAGGCTTAGTAAAGAAGGATTTAGTAAAGCAGAACTTGGTAAAGCAGGGCTTAGTAAAGCAGGACCTGGTAAAGCAGGACTTAGTAAAGTAAGGCTTAGTAAAGAAGGACTTAGTAAAGCAGGACTTGGTAAAGCAGGACTTAGTAAAGCAGAGCTTAGTAAAGCAGGACTTAGTAAAGCAGGACTTGGTAAAGCAGGGCTTAGTAAAGCAGAACTTGGTAAAGCAGGGCTTAGTAAAGCAGGACTTGGTAAAGCAGGACTTAGTAAAGCAGAACTTGGTAAAGCGGGGCTTAGTAAAGCAGAGCTTAGTAAAGCAGAACTTGGTAAAGCAGGGCTTAATAAAGTAAGGCTTAGTAAAGAAGGGCTTAGTAAT
The DNA here is from genome assembly GCA_039654625.1 of Rhinogobio ventralis. Taxonomy (NCBI): domain Eukaryota; kingdom Metazoa; phylum Chordata; class Actinopteri; order Cypriniformes; family Gobionidae; genus Rhinogobio; species Rhinogobio ventralis. The sequence continues at coordinate 13,647,220 of CM077199.1, forward strand.
TCAGGACTTAGTAAAGCAGGACTTAGTAAAGAAGGACTTGGTAAAGTAAGGCTTAGTAAAGAAGGATTTAGTAAAGCAGGGCTTAGTAAAGCAGGACCTGGTAAAGCAGGACTTAGTAAAGTAAGGCTTAGTAAAGAAGGGCTTAGTAAAGCAGAACATGGTAAAGCAGGACTTGGTAAAGCAGGACTTAGTAAAGCAGAACTTGGTAAAGCGGGGCTTAGTAAAGCAGAGCTTAGTAAAGCAGGACTTAGTAAAGTAAGGCTTAGTAAAGAAGGACTTAGTAAAGCAGGACATGGTAAAGAAGGACTTGGTAAACCAGTACTTAGTAAAGCAGGAGTTAGTAAAGTAAAGCTTAGTAAAGAAGGACTTAGTAAAGCAGGGCTTAGTAAAGCAGAGCTTAGTAAAGCAGAACTTGGTAAAGCAGGGCTTAGTAAAGCAGGGCTTAATAAAGCAGAGCTTAGTAAAGCAGAACTTGGTAAAGCAGGGCTTAGTAAAGCAGAGCTTAGTAAAGCAGGACTTGGTACAGCAGGACTTGGTAAAGCAGTACTTAGTAAAGCAGAACTTGGTAAACCAGGGCTTAGTAAAGAAGGACTTAGTAAAGCAGGACTTAGTAAAGTAAGGCTTGGTAAAGAAGGACTTAGTAAAGCAGGACTTAGTAAAGTAAGGCTTGGTAAAGAAGGACTTAGTAAAGCAGGACTTGGTAAAGCAGAACTTAGTAAAGCAGAACTTGGTAAAGCAGGGCTTAGTAAAGCAGAGTTTAGTAAAGCAGAACTTGGTAAAGCAGGGCTTAGTAAAGCAGAGCTTAGTAAAGCAGGACTTAGTAAAGTAAGGCTTAGTAAAGAAGGAATTAGTAAAGAAGGAATTAGTAAAGCAGGACTTGGTAAAGCAGGGCTTAATAAAGTAAGGCTTAGTAAAGAAGGGCTTAGTAATTCAGGACTTGGTAAAGCAGGACTTAGTAAAGAAGGACTTGGTAAAGTAAGGCTTAGTAAAGAAGGATTTAGTAAAGCAGAACTTGGTAAAGCAGGGCTTAGTAAAGCAGAGCTTAGTAAAGCAGGACTTAGTAAAGTAAGGCTTAGTAAAGAAGGACTTAGTAAAGCAGGACATGGTAAAGAAGGACTTGGTAAAGCAGTACTTAGTAAAGCAGGACTTAGTAAAGTAAAGCTTAGTAAAGAAGGACTTAGTAAAGCAGGGCTTAGTAAAGCAGAGCTTAGTAAAGCAGAACTTGGTAAAGCAGGGCTTAGTAAAGCAGAGCTTAGTAAAGCAGGACTTGGTACAGCAGGACTTGGTAAAGCAGTACTTAGTAAAGCAGAACTTGGTAAACCAGGGCTTAGTAAAGAAGGACATAGTAAAGCAGGACTTAGTAAAGTAAGGCTTGGTAAAGAAGGACTTAGTAAAGCAGGACTTAGTAAAGCAGGACTTAGTAAAGTAAGGCTTGGTAAAGAAGGACTTAGTAGTCCTGCTTTACTAGGATTTGTTAAAGCAGGGCTTAATAAAGCAGTACTTGGTCAAGCAGGACCTAGTAAAGCAGGGTTTAGGAAAGCTGGACTTGGTAAAACACGATTAAGTAAAGCAGAACTTGGTAATGCAGGGCTTAGTAAAGCAGAGCTTAGTAACCAGGACTTGGTAAATCAGGACTTGGTAAAGCAGGACTTAGTAAAGCAGAACTTGGTAAAGCAGGACTTGGTAAAGCAGGACTTGGTAAAGCAGGGCTTAATAAAGTAAGGCTTAGTAAAGAAGGGCTTAGAAAAGCAGGACTTGGTAAAGCAGGACTTGGTAAAGCAGGACTTGGTAAAGCAGAACTTGGCAAAGCAGAGCTTAGTAAAGCAGGACTTAATAAATTAAGGCTTAGTAAAGAAGGGATTGGTAAAGCAGGACTTAGTAATGTAGAACTTGGTAAAGCAGGACTTGGTAAAGCAGGACTTAGTAAAGCAGAACTTGGTAAAGCAGCGCTTAATAAAGTAAGGCTTAGTAAAGAAGGGCTTAGAAAAGGAGGACTTGGTAAAGCAGGACTTGGTAAAGTAAGGCTTAGTAAAGAAGGACTTAGTAAAGCAGGACTTGGTAAAGCAGAACTTGGTAAAGCAGGGCTTAGTAAAGCAGAGCTTAGTAAAGCAGGACTTAGTAAAGCAGGACTTGGTAAAGCAGGACTTGGTAAAGCAGAACTTGGTAAAGCAGGGCTTAGTAAAGCAGAGCTTAGTAAAGCAGGACTTAATAAAGTAAGGCTTAGTAACGAAGGGATTAGTAATTCAGGACTTGGTAAAGCAGGACTTAGTAAAGCAGGACTTGGTAAAGTAAGGCTTAGTAAAGAAGGATTTAGTAAAGCAGAACTTAGTAAAGCAGGGCTTAGTAAAGCAGGACTTAGTAAAGTAAGGCTTAGTAAAGAAGTACTTAGTAAAGCAGGAGCTGGTAAAGCAGGACTTAGTAAAGTAATGCTTAGTAAAGAAGGACTTAGTAAAGCAGGACTTGGTAAAGCAGGACTTAGGAAAGCAGAGCTTATTAAAGCAGGACTTAGTAAAGTAAGGCTTAGTAAAGAAGGACTTAGTAAAGCAAGACTTGGTAAAGCAGGACTTAGTAAAGCAGGACTTGGTAAAGCAGGACTTAGTAAAGCAGAACTTGGTAAAGCGGGGCTTAGTAAAGCAGAACTTAGTAAAGTAAGGCTTAGTAAAGAAGTACTTAGTAAAGCAGGAGCTGGTAAAGCAGGACTTAGTAAAGTAATGCTTAGTAAAGAAGGACTTAGTAAAGCAGGACTTGGTAAAGCAGGACTTAGGAAAGCAGAGCTTATTAAAGCAGGACTTAGTAAAGTAAGGCTTAGTAAAGAAGGACTTAGTGAAGCAAGACTTGGTAAAGCAGGACTTAGTAAAGCAGGACTTGGTAAAGCAGGACTTAGTAAAGCAGAACTTGGTAAAGCGGGGCTTAGTAAAGCAGAACTTGGTAAAGCAGGGTTTAGTAAAGCAGAACTTGATGAAGCAGGACTTGGTGAAGCAGGACTTAGTAATGCAGAACATGGTAAAGCAGGACTTGGTAAAGCAGGACTTAGTAAAGCAGAACTTGGTAAAGCGGGGCTTAGTGAAGCAGAGCTTAGTAAAGCAAAACTTGGTAAAGCAGGGCTTAGTAAAGCAGAGCTTAGTAAAGCAGGGCTTAGTAAAGCAGAGCTTAGTAAAGCAGGACTTAGTAAAGTAAGGCTTAGTAAAGAAGGACTTAGGAAAGCAGGACTTGGTAAAGCAGGACTTAGTAAAGCAGTACTTAGTAAAGCAGTACTTAGTAAAGAAGGACTTAGTAAAGCAGGACATGGTAAAGAAGGACTTGGTAAAGCAGTACTTAGTAAAGCAGGACTTGGTAAAGCAGGACTTAGTAAATCAGTACTTAGTAAAGCAGTACTTAGTAAAGAAGGACTTAGTAAAGCAGGACATGGTAAAGAAGGACTTGGTAAAGCAGTACTGAGTAAAACAGGACTTAGTAAAGTAAAGCTTAGTAAAGAAGGACTCGGTAAAGAAGGACTTAGTAAAGCAGAACTTGGTAAAGCATGGCTTAGTAAAGCAGAGCTTAGTAAAGCAGAACTTGGTAAAGCAGGACTTAGTAAAGTAAGGCTTAGTAAAGCAGAGCTTAGTAAAGCAGGACTTGGTAAAGCAGGACTTGGTAAAACAGTACTTGGTAAAACAGTACTTGGTAAAGCAGTACTTGGTAAAGCAGAGCTTAGTAAAGCAGGACTTGGTAAAGCAGGACTTAGTAAAGCAGAGCTTAGTAAAGCAGGACTTGGGACAGCAGGACTTGGTAAAGCAGGACTTGGTAAAGCAGGGCTTAGTAAAGCAGAGATTAGTAAAGCAGGACTTGGTAAAGCAGGGCTTAGTAAAGCAGAGCTTAGTAAAGCAGGACTTGGGACAGCAGGACTTGGTAAAGCAGTACTTAGTAAAGCAGAGCTTAGTAAAGCAGAGCTTAGCAAAGCAGGACTTAATAAAGTAAGGCTTGGTAAAGAAGGACTTAGTAAAGTAGGACTTGGTAAAGCAGGACTTGGTAAAGCAGAACTTGGTAAAGCAGGACTTGGTAAAGCAGAACTTAGTAAAGCAGAACTTGGTAAAGCAGGGCTTAGTAAAGAAGAGTTTGGTAAAGCAGAAATTGGTAAAGCAGGGCTTAGGAAAGCAGAGTTTAGTAAAGCAGGACTTAGTAAAGTAAGGCTTAGTAAAGAAGGACTTAGTAAATCAGGACTTGGTAAAGCAGGACTTAGTAAAGCAGGATTTGGTAAAGCAGGGCTTAGTAAAGCAGGCCTTAGTAAAGCAGGATTTGTTAAAGCAGGGCTTAATAAAGCAGTACTTGGTCAAGCAGGACCTAGTAAAGCAGGGTTTAGTAAAGCTGGACTTGGTAAAGCAGGATTAAGTAAAGCAGAACTTGGTAAAGCAGGACTTGGTAACGCAGGACTTGGTAAAGCAGGACTTAGTACAGCAGAATTTGGTAAAGCAGGGCTTAATAAAGTAAGGCTTAGTAAAGAAGGGCTTAGAAAAGCAGGACTTGGCAAAGCATGACTTGGTAAAGTAAGGCTTAGTAAAGAAGGATTTAGTAAAGCAGAACTTAGTAAAGCAGGGCTTAGTAAAGCAGGACTTAGTAAAGTAAGGCTTAGTAAAGAAGTATTTAGTAAAGCATGGCTTAATAAAGTAAGGCTTAGTAAAGAAGGGCTTAGAAAAGCATGACTTGGCAAAGCATGACTTGGTAAAGTAAGGCTTAGTAAAGAAGGATTTAGTAAAGCAGAACTTAGTAAAGCAGGGCTTAGTAAACCAGGACTTAGTAAAGTAAGGCTTAGTAAAGAAGTACTAAGTAAAGCAGGACTTAGGAAAGCAGGACTTGGTAAAGCAGGACGTAGGAAAGCAGAGCTTAGTAAAGCAGGACTTAGTAAAGTAAGGCTTAGTAAAGAAGGACTTAGTAAAGCAAGACTTGGTAAAGCAGGACTTAGTAAAGCAGAGCTTAGTAAAGCAGGACTTAGTAAAGCAGAACTTGGTAAAGCAGGGCTTAGTAAAGCAGAGCTTAGTAAAGCAGGGCTTAGTAAAGCAGAGCTTAGTAAAGCAGGACTTAGTAAAGTAAGGCTTAGTAAAGAAGGACTTAGGAAAGCAGGACTTGGTAAAGCAGGACTTAGTAAAGCATTACTTAGTAAAGCAGTACTTAGTAAAGAAGGACTTAGTAAAGCAGGACATGGTAAAGAAGGACTTGGTAAAGCAGTACTTGGTAAAGCAGGACTTGGTAAAGCAGGACTTAGTAAATCAGTACTTAGTAAAGCAGTACTTAGTAAAGAAGGACTTAGTAAAGCAGGACTTAGTAAACTAAGGCTTAATAAAGAAGGACTTAGTAAAGCAGGACTTGGTAAAGCAGGACTTAGTAAAGCACTACTTAGTAAAGCAGAACTTGGTAAAGCATGGCTTAGTAAAGCAGAGCTTAGTAAAGCAGAACTTGGTAAAGCAGGACTTAGTAAAGTAAGGCTTAGTAAATAAGGACTTAGTAAAGCAGGACTTGGTAAAGCAGGACTTGGTAAAACAGTACTTGGTAAAGCAGTACTTGGTAAAGCAGAGCTTAGTAAAGCAGGACTTGGTAAAGCAGGACTTAGTAAAGCAGAGCTTAGTAAAGCAGGACTTGGGACAGCAGGACTTGGTAAAGCAGGACTTGGTAAAACAGTACTTGGTAAAGCAGGGCTTAGTAAAGCAGAGATTAGTAAAGCAGAGATTAGTAAAGCAGGGCTTAGTAAAGCAGAGCTTAGTAAAGCAGGACTTGGGACAGCAGGACTTGGTAAAGCAGTACTTGGTAAAGCAGGACTTGGGACAGCAGGACTTGGTAAAGCAGTACTTAGTAAAGCAGAGCTTAGTAAAGCAGAGCTTAGTAAAGCAGGACTTAATAAAGTAAGGCTTGGTAAAGAAGGACTTAGTAAAGTAGGACTTGGTAAAGCAGGACTTGGTAAAGCAGAACTTGGTAAAGCAGGACTTGGTAAAGCAGAACTTAGTAAAGCAGAACTTGGTAAAGCAGGGCTTAGTAAAGAAGAGTTTGGTAAAGCAGAACTTGGTAAAGCAGGGCTTAGGAAAGCAGAGCTTAGTAAAGCAGGACTTAGTAAAGTAAGGCTTAGTAAAGAAGGACTTAGTAAATCAGGACTTGGTAAAGCAGGACTTAGTAAAGCAGGATTTGGTAAAGCAGGGCTTAGTAAAGCAGGCCTTAGTAAAGCAGGATTTGTTAAAGCAGGGCTTAATAAAGCAGTACTTGGTCAAGCAGGACCTAGTAAAGCAGGGTTTAGTAAAGCTGGACTTGGTAAAGCAGGATTAAGTAAAGCAGAACTTGGTAAAGCAGGGCTTAGTAAAGCAGAGCTTGGTAAATCAGGACTTGGTAACGCAGGACTTGGTAAAGCAGGACTTAGTAAAGCAGAATTTGGTAAAGCAGGGCTTAATAAAGTAAGGCTTAGTAAAGAAGGGCTTAGAAAAGCAGGACTTGGCAAAGCATGACTTGGTAAAGTAAGGCTTAGTAAAGAAGGATTTAGTAAAGCAGAACTTAGTAAAGCAGGGCTTAGTAAAGCAGGACTTAGTAAAGTAAGGCTTAGTAAAGAAGTACTTAGTAAAGCAGGACTTAGGAAAGCAGGACTTAGTAAAGTAATGCTTAGTAAAGAAGGACTTAGTAAAGCAGGACTTAGGAAAGCAGAGCTTAGTAAAGCAGGACTTAGTAAAGTAAGGCTTAGTAAAGAAGGACTTAGTAAAGCAAGACTTGGTAAAGCAGGACTTAGTAAAGCAGAGCTTAGTAAAGCAGGACTTAGTAAAGCAGAACTTGGTAAAGCAGGGCTTAGTAAAGCAGGACTTAGTAAAGCAGAACTTAGTAAAGCAGAACTTGGTAAAGCAGGACTTGGTAAAGCAGGACTTAGTAAAGCAGAACTTGGTAAAGCGGGGCTTAGTAAAGCAGAACTTGGTAAAGCAGGGCTTAGTAAAGCAGAACTTGGTGAAGCAGGACTTGGTGAAGCAGGACTTGGTGAAGCAGGACTTAGTAAAGCAGAACATGGTAAAGCAGGGCTTAGTAAAGCAGAGCTTAGTAAAGCAGAACTTGGTAAAGCAGGGCTTAGTAAAGCAGAGCTTAGTAAAGCAGGGCTTAGTAAAGCAGAGCTTAGTAAAGCATGACTTAGTAAAGTAAGGCTTAGTAAAGAAGGACTTAGTAAAGCAGGACTTGGTAAAGCAGGACTTAGTAAAGCAGTACTTAGTAAAGAAGGACTTAGTAAAGCAGGACATGGTAAAGAAGGACTTGGTAAAGCAGTACTTAGTAAAGCAGGACTTGGTAAAGCAGGACTTAGTAAAGCAGTACTTAGTAAAGCAGTACTTAGTAAAGAAGGACTTAGTAAAGCAGGACATGGTAAAGAAGGACTTGGTAAAGCAGTACTGAGTAAAACAGGACTTAGTAAAGTAAAGCTTAGTAAAGAAGGAGACGGTAAAGCAGGACTTAGTAAAGCAGAGCTTAGTAAAGCAGGACTTAGTAAACTAAGGCTTAGTAAAGAAGGACTTAGTAAAGCAGGACTTGGTAAAGCAGGACTTAGTAAAGCACTACTTAGTAAAGCAGAACTTGGTAAAGCATGGCTTAGTAAAGCAGAGCTTAGTAAAGCAGAACTTGGTAAAGAAGGACTTAGTAAAGCAGGACTTAGTAAAGTAAGGCTTAGTAAAGAAGGACTTAGTAAAGCATGACTTGGTAAAGCAGGACTTGGTAAAACAGTACTTGGTAAAGCAGTACTTGGTAAAGCAGAGCTTAGTAAAGCAGGACTTGGTAAAGCAGGACTTAGTAAAGCAGAGCTTAGTAAAGCAGGACTTGGGACAGCAGCACTTGGTAAAGCAGGACTTGGTAAAACAGTACTTGGTAAAGCAGGGCTTAGTAAAGCAGAGATTAGTAAAGCAGGACTTGGTAAAGCAGGGCTTAGTAAAGCAGAGCTTAGTAAAGCAGGACTTGGGACAGCAGGACTTGGTAAAGCAGTACTTAGTAAAGCAGAGCTAAGTAAAGCAGAGCTTAGTAAAGCAGGACTTAGTAAAGTAAGGCTTGGTAAAGAAGGACTTAGTAAAGCAGAACTTGGTAAAGCAGGACTTGGTAAAGCAGAACTTAGTAAAGCAGAACTTGGTAAAGCAGGACTTAGGAAAGCAGAGCTTAGTAAAGCAGGACTTAGTAAAGTAAGGCTTAGTAAAGAAGGACTTAGTAAATCAGGACTTGGTAAAGCAGGACTTAGTAAAGCAGAACTTGGTAAAGCAGAGCTTAGTAAAGCAGGCCTTAGTAAAGCAGGATTTGGTAAAGCAGGATTTGTTAAAGCAGGGCTTAATAAAGCAGTACTTGGTCAAGCAGGACCTAGTAAAGCAGAGTTTAGTAAAGCTGGACTTGGTAAAGCAGGATTAAGTAAAGAAGAACTTGGTAAAGCAGGGCTTAGTAAAGCAGAGCTTAGTAAAGCAGGACTTGGTAAAGCAGGACTTAGTAAAGCAGAACTTGGTAAAGCAGGACTTGGTAACGCAGGACTTGGTAAAGCAGGACTTAGTAAAGCAGAATTTGGTAAAGCAGGGCTTAATAAAGTAAGGCTTAGTAAAGAAGGGCTTAGAAAAGCAGGACTTGGCAAAGCATGACTTGGTAAAGTACGGCTTAGTAAAGAAGGATTTAGTAAAGCAGAACTTAGTAAAGCAGGGCTTAGTAAAGCAGGACTTAGTAAAGTAAGGCTTAGTAAAGAAGTACTTAGTAAAGCAGGAGCTGGTAAAGCAGGACTTAGTAAAGTAATGCTTAGTAAAGAAGGACTTAGTAAAGCAGGACTTGGTAAAGCAGGACTTAGGAAAGCAGAGCTTAGTAAAGCAGGACTTAGTAAAGTAAGGCTTAGTAAAGAAGGACTTAGTAAAGCAAGACTTGGTAAAGCAGGACTTAGTAAAGCAGAGCTTAGTAAAGCAGGACTTAGTAAAGCAGAACTTGGTAAAGCAGGGCTTAGTAAAGCAGGACTTAGTAAAGCAGAACTTAGTAAAGCAGAACTTGGTAAAGCAGGGCTTAGTAAAGCAGAACTTGGTAAAGCAGGGCTTAGTAAAGCAGGACTTGGTAAAGCAGGACTTAGTAAATCAGGACTTGGTAAAGCAGGACTTAGTAAAGCAGTACATAGTAAAGCAGTACTTAGTAAAGTAAGGCTTAGTAAAGAAGGACTTAGTAAAGCAGGACTTGGTAAAGCAGGACTTGGTAAAGCAGTACTTAGTAAAGTAAGGACTTAGTAAAGCAGGACTTGGTAAAGCAGGACTTAGTAAAGCAGTACTTAGTAAAGCAGTACTTAGTAAAGAAGGACTTAGTAAAGCAGGACATGGTAAAGAAGGACTTGGTAAAGCAGTACTTAGTAAAGCAGGACTTGGTAAAGCAGGACTTAGTAAAGCAGTACTTAGTAAAGCAGTACTTAGTAAAGAAGGACTTAGTAAAGCAGGACATGGTAAAGAAGGACTTGGTAAAGCAGTACTGAGTAAAACAGGACTTAGTAAAGTAAAGCTTAGTAAAGAAGGAGACAGTAAAGCAGGACTTAGTAAAGCAGAGCTTAGTAAAGCAGGACTTAGTAAACTAAGGCTTAGTAAAGAAGGACTTAGTAAAGCAGGACTTGGTAAAGCAGGACTTAGTAAAGCACTACTTAGTAAAGCAGAACTTGGTAAAGCATGGCTTAGTAAAGCAGAGCTTAGTAAAGCAGAACTTGGTAAAGAAGGACTTAGTAAAGCAGGACTTAGTAAAGTAAGGCTTAGTAAAGAAGGACTTAGTAAAGCACGACTTGGTAAAGCAGGACTTGGTAAAACAGTACTTGGTAAAGCAGTACTTGGTAAAGCAGAGCTTAGTAAAGCAGGACTTGGTAAAGCAGGACTTAGTAAAGCAGAGCTTAGTAAAGCAGGACTTGGGACAGCAGCACTTGGTAAAGCAGGACTTGGTAAAACAGTACTTGGTAAAGCAGGGCTTAGTAAAGCAGAGATTAGTAAAGCAGGACTTGGTAAAGCAGGGCTTAGTAAAGCAGAGCTTAGTAAAGCAGGACTTGGGACAGCAGGACTTGGTAAAGCAGTACTTAGTAAAGCAGAGCTAAGTAAAGCAGAGCTTAGTAAAGCAGGACTTAGTAAAGTAAGGCTTGGTAAAGAAGGACTTAGTAAAGCAGAACTTGGTAAAGCAGGACTTGGTAAAGCAGAACTTAGTAAAGCAGAACTTGGTAAAGCAGGACTTAGGAAAGCAGAGCTTAGTAAAGCAGGACTTAGTAAAGTAAGGCTTAGTAAAGAAGGACTTAGTAAATCAGGACTTGGTAAAGCAGGACTTAGTAAAGCAGAACTTGGTAAAGCAGAGCTTAGTAAAGCAGGCCTTAGTAAAGCAGGATTTGGTAAAGCAGGATTTGTTAAAGCAGGGCTTAATAAAGCAGTACTTGGTCAAGCAGGACCTAGTAAAGCAGAGTTTAGTAAAGCTGGACTTGGTAAAGCAGGATTAAGTAAAGAAGAACTTGGTAAAGCAGGGCTTAGTAAAGCAGAGCTTAGTAAAGCAGGACTTGGTAAAGCAGGACTTAGTAAAGCAGAACTTGGTAAAGCAGGACTTGGTAACGCAGGACTTGGTAAAGCAGGACTTAGTAAAGCAGAATTTGGTAAAGCAGGGCTTAATAAAGTAAGGCTTAGTAAAGAAGGGCTTAGAAAAGCAGGACTTGGCAAAGCATGACTTGGTAAAGTACGGCTTAGTAAAGAAGGATTTAGTAAAGCAGAACTTAGTAAAGCAGGGCTTAGTAAAGCAGGACTTAGTAAAGTAAGGCTTAGTAAAGAAGTACTTAGTAAAGCAGGAGCTGGTAAAGCAGGACTTAGTAAAGTAATGCTTAGTAAAGAAGGACTTAGTAAAGCAGGACTTGGTAAAGCAGGACTTAGGAAAGCAGAGCTTAGTAAAGCAGGACTTAGTAAAGTAAGGCTTAGTAAAGAAGGACTTAGTAAAGCAAGACTTGGTAAAGCAGGACTTAGTAAAGCAGAGCTTAGTAAAGCAGGACTTAGTAAAGCAGAACTTGGTAAAGCAGGGCTTAGTAAAGCAGGACTTAGTAAAGCAGAACTTAGTAAAGCAGAACTTGGTAAAGCAGGGCTTAGTAAAGCAGAACTTGGTAAAGCAGGGCTTAGTAAAGCAGGACTTGGTAAAGCAGGACTTAGTAAATCAGGACTTGGTAAAGCAGGACTTAGTAAAGCAGTACATAGTAAAGCAGTACTTAGTAAAGTAAGGCTTAGTAAAGAAGGACTTAGTAAAGCAGGACTTGGTAAAGCAGGACTTGGTAAAGCAGTACTTAGTAAAGTAAGGACTTAGTAAAGCAGGACTTGGTAAAGCAGGACTTAGTAAAGCAGTACTTAGTAAAGCAGTACTTAGTAAAGAAGGACTTAGTAAAGCAGGACATGGTAAAGAAGGACTTGGTAAAGCAGTACTTAGTAAAGCAGGACTTGGTAAAGCAGGACTTAGTAAAGCAGTACTTAGTAAAGCAGTACTTAGTAAAGAAGGACTTAGTAAAGCAGGACATGGTAAAGAAGGACTTGGTAAAGCAGTACTGAGTAAAACAGGACTTAGTAAAGTAAAGCTTAGTAAAGAAGGAGACGGTAAAGCAGGACTTAGTAAAGCAGAGCTTAGTAAAGCAGGACTTAGTAAACTAAGGCTTAGTAAAGAAGGACTTAGTAAAGCAGGACTTGGTAAAGCAGGACTTAGTAAAGCACTACTTAGTAAAGCAGAACTTGGTAAAGCATGGCTTAGTAAAGCAGAGCTTAGTAAAGCAGAACTTGGTAAAGAAGGACTTAGTAAAGCAGGACTTAGTAAAGTAAGGCTTAGTAAAGAAGGACTTAGTAAAGCACGACTTGGTAAAGCAGGACTTGGTAAAACAGGACTTGGTAAAGCAGTACTTGGTAAAGCAGAGCTTAGTAAAGCAGGACTTGGTAAAGCAGGACTTAGTAAAGCAGAGCTTAGTAAAGCAGGACTTGGGACAGCAGCACTTGGTAAAGCAGGACTTGGGACAGCAGCACTTGGTAAAGCAGGACTTGGTAAAAGAGTACTTGGTAAAGCAGGGCTTAGTAAAGCAGAGATTAGTAAAGCAGGACTTGGTAAAGCAGGGCTTAGTAAAGCAGAGCTTAGTAAAGCAGGACTTGGGACAGCAGGACTTGGTAAAGCAGTACTTAGTAAAGCAGAGCTAAGTAAAGCAGAGCTTAGTAAAGCAGGACTTAGTAAAGTAAGGCTTGGTAAAGAAGGACTTAGTAAAGCAGAACTTGGTAAAGCAGGACTTGGTAAAGCAGAACTTAGTAAAGCAGAACTTGGTAAAGCAGGACTTAGGAAAGCAGAGCTTAGTAAAGCAGGACTTAGTAAAGTAAGGCTTAGTAAAGAAGGACTTAGTAAATCAGGACTTGGTAAAGCAGGACTTAGTAAAGCAGAACTTGGTAAAGCAGAGCTTAGTAAAGCAGGCCTTAGTAAAGCAGGATTTGGTAAAGCAGGATTTGTTAAAGCAGGGCTTAATAAAGCAGTACTTGGTCAAGCAGGACCTAGTAAAGCAGAGTTTAGTAAAGCTGGACTTGGTAAAGCAGGATTAAGTAAAGAAGAACTTGGTAAAGCAGGGCTTAGTAAAGCAGAGCTTAGTAAAGCAGGACTTGGTAAAGCAGGACTTAGTAAAGCAGAACTTGGTAAAGCAGGACTTGGTAACGCAGGACTTGGTAAAGCAGGACTTAGTAAAGCAGAATTTGGTAAAGCAGGGCTTAATAAAGTAAGGCTTAGTAAAGAAGGGCTTAGAAAAGCAGGACTTGGCAAAGCATGACTTGGTAAAGTACGGCTTAGTAAAGAAGGATTTAGTAAAGCAGAACTTAGTAAAGCAGGGCTTAGTAAAGCAGGACTTAGTAAAGTAAGGCTTAGTAAAGAAGTACTTAGTAAAGCAGGAGCTGGTAAAGCAGGACTTAGTAAAGTAATGCTTAGTAAAGAAGGACTTAGTAAAGCAGGACTTGGTAAAGCAGGACTTAGGAAAGCAGAGCTTAGTAAAGCAGGACTTAGTAAAGTAAGGCTTAGTAAAGAAGGACTTAGTAAAGCAAGACTTGGTAAAGCAGGACTTAGTAAAGCAGAGCTTAGTAAAGCAGGACTTAGTAAAGCAGAACTTGGTAAAGCAGGGCTTAGTAAAGCAGGACTTAGTAAAGCAGAACTTAGTAAAGCAGAACTTGGTAAAGCAGGGCTTAGTAAAGCAGAACTTGGTAAAGCAGGGCTTAGTAAAGCAGGACTTGGTAAAGCAGGACTTAGTAAATCAGGACTTGGTAAAGCAGGACTTAGTAAAGCAGTACATAGTAAAGCAGTACTTAGTAAAGTAAAGCTTAGTAAAGAAGGACTTAGTAAAGCAGGACTTGGTAAAGCAGGACTTGGTAAAGCAGTACTTAGTAAAGTAAGGCTTAGTAAAGAAGGACTTAGTAAAGCAGGGCTCTGTAAAGCAGGACTTAGTAAAGCAGAGCTTAGTAAAGCAGGACTTAGTAAAGTAAGGCTTAATAAAGAAGGACTTAGTAAAACAGGACTTGGTAAAGCAGGACTTAGTAAAGCAGTACTTAGTAAAGCAGAACTTGGTAAAGCATGGCTTAATAAATCAGAGCTTAGTAAAGCAGAACTTGGTAAAGAAGGACTTAGTAAAGCAGGACTTAGTAAAGTAAGGCTTAGTAAAGAAGGACTTAGTAAAGCAGGACTTGGTAAAGCAGGACTTGGTAAAACAGTACTTGGTAAAGCAGTACTTGGTAAAGCAGAGCTTAGTAAAGCAGAGCTTAGTAAAGCAGAACTTGGTAAAGAAGGACTTAGTAAAGCAGGACTTAGTAAAGTAAGGCTTAGTAAAGAAGGACTTGGTAAAGCAGGACTTGGTAAAACAGTACTTGGTAAAGCAGTACTTGGTAAAGCAGAGCTTAGTAAAGCAGAACTTGGTAAAACAGGGCTTAGTAAAGCAGAGCTTAGTAAAGCAGAACTTGGTAAAGCAGGGCTTAGTAAAGCAGAGCTTAGTAAAGCAGGACTTAGTAAAGTAAGGTTTGGTAAAGAAGGACTTAGTAAAGCAGGACTTGGTAAAGCAGAACTTAGTAAAGCAGAACTTGGTAAAGCAGGGCTTGAGAAATCAGGACTTGGTAAACCAGGACTTAGTAAAGTAAGACTTGGAACCTATTATTTTCACTGTGGCCGGGACTAACCAGTGTGATTGAAAATAAGCACCAAAATGTCTTGATGCTGTTGACAGTCACAGCTGATTGGAAAACAAACTCATATTAGCATGAAAGGTGTCTTAGCTAATACACTCTAATGCCATGTGAATTGAGGATGTTAGCATTTAATACAAATATTGAATATGTCTAAATGTTTATTAATCTAATCAGATTAATTCATGTATTGTCACAGTACTGTGAAAATCAAATGTTAAGGTTAAAATGCTGTCAGTCAGAGTAGTATGCATTTTTTCCTCAGTATAAATTACCACAAAAGTTGCACTGCAAAGCCAATCTATGCTGTTCTCAATATTTGTACCACATATTTTTTTGCCAGTTCAAACCCACACAGACATACACACACTTGAAAGTGAAACAGAGAGAAAGAGGGACGCAGAGAGAGAGGGAGAAAAAAAAGAAAGAAAGAGCACTCCCACTTCCTTAATGATTTAATAATAGCACTTCTTCAAATCTAGGCCTGCATGTTCCTGCGAATCCTTCTGCACTAATGGATCTCCACGTCCTCATACAATAGCATCTGACAGTGGTAGATATTCATTATGTATAGGCCATTTGAATAGCTTTTACCAATGGTGCTGTTTTCCGTGTAGGCCCCCCTCTTTCTGCCCGTTAGGAACAATGCAGAGGAGGATTGTACACGCCAACACGCCAGAGATTACGCTGGTGGTAATGGCCCACTTGGTTGAGGATATGATCCTCCTGGGGGCAGGGATGGAGATGAGGCAGAGGAACAGCAGTGGTGGGGTTTGCCGTACATGCCTGAGGCAACCATTTTAGGCCCACTTTTCTAGGAACTTCAACAAAACTTGCTTCCCAAAGGCAAAGCAGTAATGTTTAATTTTTTATTTGATTTATAAAAAAAATCAAATAAAAAAAATGTATATGTTTATTTTGATATTTTATAATATATATTATATTTATAGCCAATTTTTGTGTTTTATTTTTTGTTTATATTTTATAAATATATTTATTCATAGTCTAAAGATGTTTGATTTTGTTTTTTTTTAAAGATAGACAGACGTATAGACAGATACATATAGACAGGCAGATATTATTCTTCAGGTAAATGTGAGCTGTGATAAATAAATGAAAGTATTGGAGTAAATAAAATAAAGAATTATGGATTTAATTAATAGAATCCACAGAAGACAAATAGCTGTTGGTGGTACAGCTCCATCTGGGGATATTTACACATGAAAACAAGCAGCAAATGGGGACATTTGGTTGATTTAAGTCATGTTAATTAAGTTACGCAGCAAGTTATGGAAAGCACAGAATGGATTTTAGTAGTGAAAACTTATGAGAATCACTGACTTACAGATATTGCCTAAAATTAAACCTAATATACAGGTTTTATTGCATGCCATCAAATAATTAGCCACACATTTTATCTATACTTGCTGTACAAATCCAATTTGTAGATGTAAGATGTAAAATGATGATTTAAAACTAGAATGTCTCGGTTACGTATGTAACCCTCGTTCCCTGAAGGAACTGACGGAATGGGGGTTTCACTTAGAAGCCAATCGCCTTCGAGATCTACAAAACGAGCCAATGGCATGAGAATGCCATGGGTCTGCGGAATTTGCATAGCGCAACTATGGAAATTAAAAGGAGCTGCACTGCAATCTCGCATTATGTTTACCTGCTGAGGAGGCGAGGGTAAGCGTAACATAATGTCTCCATTCCCTTACTTCAGGGAACAAGGGTTACATACATAACCGAGATGTTCCCTTTCAGTCAGTACACTACGAGCTACGTCAGTTACTGATGCCTGCAGGTCCCCTACCCTCTTAATGGAAGCCAGGACAATCAAGAGAGCCACTTTCCAACTCTATGGACTGCAAGGGCTCAAAGGGAGCTCTCTGCATGGCAGATAAAACCACTGCAAGGTCCCAAGAGGGAATCTGTAAAGGGCGAGGTGGATTTAATCTCCTCGCTCCTGTAAAATGCCTGCAGGTCCCCTACCCTCTTAATGGAAGCCAGGACAATCAAGAGCACCACTTTCATTGAAACGAACTTCAACTCTATGGACTGCAAGGGCTCAAAGGGAGCTCTCTGCAGGGCAGATAAAACCACTGCAAGGTCCCAAGAGGGAATCTGTAGAGGGCAAGGTGGATTTAATCTCCTCGCTCCTCTAAGTAACCTGTGGATCAGGTCGTGCTGTCCTACTGTTTTTAGAGTCCACCAGATCGTGGTGAGCCGATATTGCGGCCACATAAACCTTCAGGGTGAAGAGAGACAGCCTTTGCTCCAACCCTTCTTGGCGGAAGGAGAGCACGGACCCGATCGGGCATTTCCTGAGGTCTTCTCAGCGAGAAGAGCACCAGGTGACCGAAGAGGAGGGAGGGGCTGTCACAAGGAGTATGAGTTCAGAGAACCAGGTCTGGCCGGGCCAATATGGGGCGACCAAAAGGACCTGCTCCTTGTCCTCCCTAATCTTGCACATGAGAAGGCTCACTGGGGGAAACGCATACTTGTGTAGGCCCCGCGGCTAGCTGTGCACTAGTGCATCCGTGCCGAGGGTCCCCTCGGTCAGGGAGTAATACCAGCGGCAATGGGAAGAGTTGTGGGAGGCAAACAGATCGATCTGTTCCCAAAACAGCTGAACCATCTGGGGATGGAGTCTCCATTCCCCCGGAAGTGGCTGAAACCGAGAGCTTGTCGGCTGCATGATTCAGGTCTCCCGGGAAATGAACGGCACGAAGCGACCTCAGATGCTTCTGACTCCATAGAAGGAGATGGCGGGTGAGTTACGACATCCGGCGGGAGCGTAGACCACCTCGCCATGTTGTCTGAACGGACCCGTATGTGTTTGTCTTTCAGCAGGGCTTGAAAGCGGTGCAGGGCAAGACGTACAGCCAGCAACTCGGGGCAATTGACATGCCATAGGCGCTGGGGTCATTTCCAGGAGCCCGCAGCAGCATGTCCATTGCACATGGCACCCCAGCCCTTGGCAGAGGCATTTGTTGATACAACAACATGCCTGGAAACTCATTCTAAGGGCACTCCAGCCCGTAGAAAAGTGAGGTTTGACCACGGGGGGAAAGTCCACCCTGTGATGCGGCGATCGACATAGTATCATCCGCCGGTGCCCCGAATGAGATGCTGGGCCCAGGACAGGAAACACCAGCGCCTTTATCCGGCAATACCACGGGTTGCAGTGTGCTAGAGGGAGATGTGGCCCGAGGAATATTCGTTGGGTTGGCCCCACACCATAACCCTCAGATCACCAGCCAAAGTATCTTTTCTCGTGGAGGAGATAGATTGGGGTGTGGTAGAGGGGACCCTCTCTCCATTACGGAGATCATGGAGTCTTGATCGCAACACCACGATGGCCATGTTCCCGCAGTGGGAACATGAGTTATCCATGAACGTGTGCTCAGCGTGCACGAGGCCCAAGCACGCCAAACAGTGTTCATGCCCATCAGACGGACTAACCAGTCGACCGCACCCAGAAACAATGCACGGTTACTATCCCTGTTCAAACTAAGTGAGTTTATACAGTTAACTGTGAAGCATTCTAAGTATTCACTTAGTTATTGAATATATGTTGCCCAGTGCTGGTCCTAGACTTCTGGGGACCCCAAGCAAAACTTTGTCTGGGGGCCCCTATCATTGCGTTCACAAAAAACAAAAATTACCCCCAACCCCTTAAAGGGTTAGTTCACCCAAAAAATGAAATTTCTGTCATTAATTACACACCTTCATGTCGTTCCAAACCTGTAAGACGTTCATCTTCGGAACACAAATTAAGATATTTATGATGAAATCCGAGAGCTCACTGACCCCTCCATACACAGCTATTTAATTAACACTTTCAAGGCCCATAAAGGCAGGAAAGACATTGTTAAAATAGTCCATATGACTACAGTGATTCAACCTGAATTTTATGAAGCGTCGAGAATACTTTTTGTGTGCTAAAAACTAACAAAAATAACAACTTTATTCAACAATTTCTTCACGTCTGTGTCAGAACGTTTGGAATGACATGATGGTGAGTAATTAATGACAGAATTTTCATTTTTGGGTGAACTAACAACTTAATCTGCTCTTTCAGAGCATATTCACTTTCAACCAACAACAGTGAGTTGACACGTTCAGTCATACAATAAAAAAAAAAAACAATAGGACAAATACAACAGAAAAAAAAGTTTACAAAAAATTACAATTTAGCCTATTAAATAATAGCCTACTATACAGAAATGTAAAAAAGTGATCAAATGTAAAAATAAATAAAACATTGCCTAGTCTTCACTGTATGAATTAAATATACATCGATTTTTTTAAACTAATTTTACTAATTAACTAGTTAACTAACTAGTTACTAACATCAAATGACAGCGAGAGCAGCGGGTTTCTCAGACTGCAGTCATTTTAAACCTCATCCTTCCCTCTGGTCATTTTGACCCAAAACTCATTTTTAAAAAAGATTAAAAAATTAAGTGTTCATCTGAGTGGTCCAAGACCCTATGATTTTTGTTGCATTTGAACCACGAATACACAAAAAAATAATTGACTGGATTCGAGAAGTTTATGTGATTGAAATTTAAGTAACAAATCCTTTTCAATTTGACCCCCATAGGAATTAATGGAATGCGAGGAATGCTTTAGTATACATAGAAAAACCTAGAAATGCTAAAAATTAAAACTAAACTTTACCAAAAAATTATTTTATAATGTCTACATGTGTATCTGAATGCATACTAAAAATTAACTGACTTTAGGACCCAGCGGAATAGCTCATTTGCTCCATATAGAACTATAAGGCCATCTAGTGGTAAGAGTCATGAAATATCGTGTTATTTTTTTATTTTTTTCACACAAGAGGTCGGCAAAGACAGGCAATGTAAGATATTTTGAGCTAAAAAAAAGGGTTATGCATAAAATTTTATTATTTTTAAATTACTATTTATTTATTATCTATTGATAAAATATAGTCATTTAAAGGTAAATAAAAAAATTGCATTAAAAAATAGAAACATATTATCAAAATGAAATGAAATAAGCTTTCTGGACAAAAACAAAAAAAGAGTATAATTTTAGGGCTTCGGTTCATTTTGAACCAAGAGGGAAGGATTTGTTACAAAGTGTGAGGGAAGGATGAGAGTTAAGACCGAATGCAGAACTAATACACTGACAAGCATTTGTTTACTTTCCCTGTTCACTGAAGACAAAACTGAATGCGTTTAAAGTTAAAAAGTCCCCAAGACGGACATTTTGACATATTTTTTGCGTGTATTTGTACAGTTGAGCACTCACCCGAAACCTAAAGTAGCCTATACTTGTCCGTGTTTCTATCCATCTCGGATCACGCGGACAGAAAGTTATCTGTTGAACAGCGTCTCTTTCGCAGTTCAATACGCTTTTACACGTTCATAAATTTGACTTATTTGGATGTTACATATGGGTGACAGCGCACTGCTTTAAAGGAAAGGAACGGACGGAGTCTTTGTGTTTTCATAATCGCTGGAAAGCCAGAATCAAAAACACAGCCCAAAATCATGAAAATTGATCTTGGTATGCAGAAGCATTAAGAGTTCCTTTCACTGGAACAAAGGGGCCAAGCCTAACCCCTGAAAAACAACCCCACACCATAATCCCCCCGCGCAAACGGTACTTGCCTGATTGCATTGTGCCAAGTGTAAAGTTTACACTTGGCACAATGCAATCAGGCAAGTACCGTTTTCCTAGCAACCACCAAACCCAGACTCATCCATCGGATTGCCAGACAGAGAACACCAGAGAACACGTCTCCACTGCTCTAGAATCCAGTGGCGGCGTGCTTTACACCACTGCATCCGACGCTTTGCATTGTACTTGGTGATGTAAGGCTTGGATGCAGCTGCTCGGCCATGGAAACCCATTTCATGAAGCTCTCTATGCACTGCTCTTGAGCTAATCTGAAGGCCACATGAAGTTTGGAGGTATGTAGCTATTTACTCTGCAGAAAGTTGGCAACTTCTGCGCACTGTGCGCCTCAGCATGCGCTGACCCCGCTCTGTGATTTTACGTGGCCTACTACTTCATGGCTGAGTTGCTGTTGTTCCCAGTTGCTTCCACTTTGTTATAATACCACTAACCGTTGACCGTGGAATAGTTAGTAGTGAGGAAATTTCACAAATGGACTTATTGCACAGGTGGCAACCTATTACGTTACCACACTTGAATTCACTGAGCTCCTGAGATCGACCCATTATTTCACAAATGTTTGTAGAAGCAGTCTGCATGCCTAGGTGCTTGATTTTATACACCTGTGGCCATGGAAGTGATTGGAACACCTGAATTCAATGATTTGGAGGGGTGTCCAATACTTTTGGCAATATACTGTATTATACTGTATCCAATATACAATATACTGTATACTGTTTCCATATTTGTTTTTTTGTTCGTTTTTTTAGAGCTCTCAGAGAGAGAGAACTTTTATTGCTAACTGGTGTAAATGTAATTAATATTGACAAATTAATTCAGCAATTCTTATATTGTATCACTACAGATCTATGAAGGCCTTACCTGGTCAGTGCAAGCATCTAGAAATGTCAGCTGTATTTGCTCAGCTATAAAAATAGTTGAATGAAATCAGGTTATTTTTCTTCTGCAAATGCACTCCTTCATTAATGTTCTCTGATCCCTTTTAATAATACAGTTATCCTGACAGAGTGTGACAGATACTTTTTGAGGGGGCGTTAATTTTGTAGCCTTTCAAGAGTGTTGTTAATTTGCCTCAGTAAGCATTACCTCTGCTCCAACATGTGCAGCATGTGCTGTAGTGACAGCGATTTGAAGACTGTTTGCAACCAGCCATCTAGGAATACCGGAGGATTTGAAATAAAAGTGTTTCTGCACTACACATAATGGGGACAACATTACAATAGACCCTGATTATAAAGACTTTTTTCACACCCTGTGAATAATTCAAACAGGAAGTGCAAAGACACACTGTATCGAGACTTAAACAAAGGCAATACTAGCATCAACACATCCAAATTTAGAAAATCAAACACCGTAAGTTAACTTTCCTACGAAATCTTTTGTGCTGTCTTTTAAATTCGCTGAGGTGGAAATTGAACTGTCATGGCCCTGACAAAAGGAACGGCACTTGAACATACTGCAATTAGCATATGCTGCTATAGGCTGAATATGTAGTGAGATTTTACGGAAGTATCTTAACCAAAAGTTAAAAATCAATGTTTTTTCATGGGAAGTGGTTAATGTTCATATGTTGCACACCCTATATAAAGCACAAGAGACTTGAGTAACGTTCAAGGTTGGCTCGAAGAGTCTGATGTTAGCATGTTGTTATGATAATGACTCTAAGCACAAAGCGCAGACAAATATTAGGTGAATATATTAGTTGGAGTAATTCTATTAATATTTTTATTACTAAATATCTCAAAATACTCTAGCAGTGCCCTGGAAACCACCCAGAACACTGTCTTGTTATTGTTAAAAGATTAGTTTATTTTAAAATTTCTCGATAATTTACTCACCCCCATCTCATCCAAGATGTTCAGGTCTTTCTTTCTTCAATCAAAAAGAATGATGTTTTTTGAGGAAACATTCCAGGATTTTTCTCCATAATTTATTTTTAATTGCAACCAACGGGTTGAAGGTCCAATCAAGTTTCAAAGGGCTTTCGAAGGGCTTAAAAGGCTCTGCACAATCCCAACTGAGGAATAGGGTCTTAATCTAGTGAAACTAGCTAACTTTTTTAACCTCAAACTCTCGACTTCGGTGTTGTGATTCTTCACGACGTATGACGTCATCACGTCGGAAAGGCCGTGACGTACGTGGAAGTTTGTGTACGAAGTACATGGACGACCCTATTCCTCCAGAGCCCTCTGAAGCCCTTCGAAGCCCTTTGAAACTTTGAATCTTTTCGACTGAAGAAAGAAAGACATGAACATCTTGGATGAGATGGGGGTGAGTAAATTAACAGGAAATGTTCATCCTTTAACTAAAACTGAAACTATTAAGAAGCATTTTCGTTAATTGAAATAAAGCTGAAATAAAATATAAATATTAGATTTTTTTATATTATATTATATTATTAAAATTTTGTCACCCTTTTATATGATAAAGTCATAAAATAAATTCTTCTCTTTTTGATCTTTTGGTTTGGTATCCAGATGCCCCGACTGTTCATATGAAGTTTGATCCTGTGTCTGTGAACTTGGGAGACACCGCTGACTTGCTGTGTGTCGCTGATGCCAACCCCATCACCTCCAGTATGTTTTCGTGGAAGTGGATGGTGAGTGATGTTCTTTGTCACTTCTGTTTTTCTTACTCCCCCCTTTCTCTTTTGCTTATTCTCACCCTTTCCCGCTATATTGTCCTTTGTTAGCTGAGCTCACTCGCTATCTCTCTTTTTATCACCTCTATTTATCTCTCACATCTCTCCTCTTTGTCTCTAACTCCCTCTTTCTCTCTGACTTCTCTTTTCTCACCATGTGTCACAGCTACTCTGTAATAGAGGTGCTATATTTCACCCTTCTAACTACAACAATGTCTCACCTTTATGCTTAATACTTCTGGTCTAAATGGAGAAAAATAGCTTTCATTAAAACTTCCTTTCCAAAGGCCACATTTCTCAGTGTTCCCGTTTCCAACCATTTGTGTATCTATAGTGCCTCATATTCTTAGTCAGTGTCTGTGATACCTCAAACTGCCCTCTTTCTCTATATGCTTTTATGTTTGCTTTTGGAAAAATGATGTTGGTATGAAGTCGTTAGCTCTCTGACTTTTTTTTTGTGACAGTTGACCTGTTCTACATGTGTATGTTTTTTACATATAGGGTGAAGAGGAAGTAGATGATCTGGGAGAGCAGAGTGAAGATGAAGGCACTGGTTTGTTAACTCTATATGAGGTGACCCGTGAACGGGCAGGTTTTTACCAGTGTACAGCAGACAACGGCATAGCACCTCCAGGCAGTGTAGAAGGACAGCTCATCGTACACTGTGAGTCCTCTCAGTCACATCATTGTTTAAGGTGAAAAAAAAAATAGTTATTAAACAGAATGTCTAGGCTTTTCTTTTAAATACATTGAAAGTGAATGAAGACAGGAAGTGTCAAGCTCCAAAAATGAATAAAAAGTATATGACCAATGGTTATCTCGTCAATGAAAATTACTGACAAAATTATTTTGATTTCCTTTGTGAAATGATTAAATATGTTTAAATGAATATAAAAAGTGTTAGAATACTTTTTAATTTTTGCACTTTCTTATCAACTAAAACTGATTAAACATAACATTGACTCAATTTAACTGACATTTTTGTTAAAACTATGATTTAAAAAATGTCTAAAATTAACACTGTATATGACTTGTATGCTACATGTTAATATTTTGAAGCCATACAATAGCTTTGTGTAAATAACCAACTGTAATTTTATTCAGTCTAAAAAAAAATAATTACTAATGTATTTAAAAAATATACACTACCATTCAAAGGTTTGGGGTCAGTAAGATGTTTTTTTAAAAGAAAGTAATACTTTTATTCAGCAAGAATGCATTCAATTGATCAAAAGTGACAGTAAAGACTTTTACATTGTTCCAAAAGAAATATTTAAAATAAATGCTGTTGTTTTGAATTTTCTATCCATCAAAGAATCATAAAAAAAAATTAATTACAGTTTCCACAAAAATATTAAGCAGCACAACTGTTTTCAACAGTGATAATAATAAGAAATGTTTCTTGTGCAGCAAATCAGCTGAAGGCTGTAATAATGATGCTGAAAATGCACATAAATTACATTTTTAAATATATTCAAATAGAAACGTCTCGGTTACGACTGTAACCTTAGTTCCCTGAGTAGGGAACGAGACGCTGCGTCACCGCTTTGGGAACGCCTCTGCGTGATTGCGTCGTGAAGCACATGTGTAATCAGTCCAATGGAGAGACGGAACGTCATAGGCGGGTGACGTCATCGACCCGGAAGGTATAAAGCATACCGGCAAACAAACGCCGCTAGCTTCTGTGGTAGAGTGAAGCAAGACGCTTTTGCAGGCATGCGGGGAGTATGGCAGGGTGACGCAGCGTCTCGTTCCCTACTCAGGGAACTAAGGTTACAGTCGTAACCGAGACGTTCCCTTTCGAGGGAACTCGCGCTGCGTCACCGCTTTGGGAACGAGAATACCCACGTCCCCATAGGAGCCGGATGCCCGCCTGTGCATTGTCTAAAAGGCGAGCACCCGAGCCCCTGGAGTAATGTCAAGTTCGTAGAACCTCACGAAAGTGAGCGGCGAGGACCACCCCGCCGCGTCACAGATGTCTTGCAGGGAGGCCCCTGCTAGGAATGCCCGAGAGGCAGCCATACCCCTAGTCGAGTGTGCCCGGACAGCCAAAGGGAAAGGCTGCCCGACCACCTCATAAGCAAGTGAAATAGCCTCAACTATCCACTTGCTCATCCTCTGCTTAGAGACCGGACCCCCTCTCGAGGGTGGACCGTAACACACAAACAACTGTTCCGATTTTCTCCACAGGGCAGCTCTGTGGACATAAGCGTCTAGTGCGCGAACAGGGCAAAGCAGATTGGATCTTTCCTGGTCAGACGTCAGAAAGGGAGGTGGACAAAAGGCCATAAGTACTATGGGTCTCACAGTATTAGTGGGAACCTTAGGAACGTACCCCGGTCTGGGGTGCAGAAAAGCTTTAGCCATACCGGGAGCAAATTCCAAGCACGAGGGTGCCACAGAGAGGGCTTGTAAGTCCCCTATTCTTTTTAAGGAAGAGATAGCCAGCAGAAAGATGGTCTTTAAGGTGAGGAGTTTCTCCGAAATTTCTTCAATGGGCTCGAAGGGAGCCTGAGAAAGGCCCTGAAGGACAATAGATAAGTCCCAGGCCGGCACCCTGGTGCGTACTGCGGGCCTCAGTCTGATAGTGCCACGGAGGAAACGAGTAACTAGGGGGTGTCGCCCGAGGGTAACACCATCGAAAGGAGAGTGGTAAGCTGCTAAGGCCGCCACGTACACCTTCAAAGTGGAGGGAGCTAACCCAGCGGAGAATTTCTCCTGCAGGAACTCCAGCACCGCGCTCGCAGGGCAGTTAACTGGATCCCACAGGCGATCTCTACACCATAAGGTGAAGAGTCTCCATTTCAATGCGTACAGTTTCCTCGTGGAGGGAGCTCTAGAGTGTAGGATGGTCTCCACAACCTCGGTTGAGAGACCGGAGCTTAGGAGCTGGGCCCCCTCAGAGGCCAAGCCCACAGATTCCACAGCTCTGGGCTTGGGTGCAGGAAGGCACCGCCCGACTGAGAGAGCAGGTCCCTCCTGCACGGAATCTCCAGGGGAGAGCCGTTGAGGAGCGACACAATGTCCGAGAACCAAACCCGGGCTGGCCAGAACGGAGCTACTAGGAGCAGATGGGCACCGTCCCGACGAACTCTCTCTAGAACTCCCGGAAGCAGAGCGATCGGGGGGAAAGCGTACAGGGGCAGCCTCGGCCACTCCTGTACCATGGCGTCCAGTCCCAAGGGAGCTGGAGGAGTTAGAGCAAACCATAGACGACAATGAGTGTTGTTTTGAGTGGCGAACAGGTCTACTTCTGCTCTGCCGAATTCTTGCCAGAGGAGCTCCACCACCTCGGTGTGGAGTCTCCACTCCCCGGGCCTCGGCCCCTGCCTCGACAGGATGTCTGCTTCCGTATTCAGGCGCCCTGGGATGAAGATTGCCCTGATAGAGAGCAATTTCCCCAGGGCCCACAGGAGGATTTGACGAGTCAGTTTGTACAAAGGGCGAGACCTCAAACCCCCCTGGTGATTTATATAGGAGACCACCGATGTGTTGTCTGTGCGAACTAGAACATGATGGCCCCTGAGATACGGCAGGAAATGTCTCAGAGCCTGGAACACAGCAAGCATTTCCAGGCAATTTATGTGCAACGCACGATGAGAGTCCTGCCATAGGCCCTGGGCCGAGCGACCACTCATGGTCGCCCCCCAACCCGTAAGGGAGGCATCCGTGGTCAGAGTGACCCGCTGGCACGGTACCCCCAGTAACGGGCCTTGGGCTAGAAACCGAGGGTCCTTCCACATGACTAAGGCGCGGAGGCATCGCCGCGTTACCTTGATCACGCGAAAGGGATTTCCCCTCGGGGAAAAACCCTTGGTCTTGAGCCACCACTGTAAAGGTCTCATGTACAACAGGCCACGAGGAATGACGTTGGACGCTGCTGCCATCAGCCCTAACAGTCTCTGATACTGTTTGACAGTGAGTGGCTGGTCTAGTTTCACCCCTTTCACAGCTGAGAGAATCGACCCTACGCGAGGCTCTGATAGACGGGCCTGCATCAGGATCGAATTCCAACACACACCCAGATACGTTATTTTCTGTACTGGAGAAAGAACGCTCTTCTTGAGGTTGAGCCTCAGCCCTAACCTCTTCATGTGCGCGAGAACAACATCTCGATGTTGAACCGCCAGACGTGCTGACTGAGCCAAAATCAGCCAGTCGTCGATATAATTGAGAATGCGGATCCCCTGCATACGCAAGGGGGCTAATGCCGCGTCTACACACTTGGTGAAGGTGCGGGGTGATAGGGCTAGATCGAAGGGAAGCACCCGATATTGGTACGCTTGTCCCCCGAAAGCGAACCTCAGGTACTTCCTGTGCTGCGGAAGGATGGAGATGTGGAAGTAAGCATCTTTGAGATCAGTCCTCGGACCTGATTTGGGACACGATATGTTTGAGTGTAAGCATCTTGAACCTGAACTTTGCCACTGCGCGATTCAGCGAGCGCAGGTCCAAAATGGGGCGCAACCCCCCATCCTTCTTTGGCACTATAAAATAGCGACTGTAGAAACCCGACTCCCTGTCGGAGAGAGGAACCTTCTCTATGGCCCCCTTCCGTAGGAGGGTCTGGACTTCTTGAGTCATAACCAGAGCCTGCTCGGGGCCCACCAAGGTAGGTAGGACCCCCTTGAAACCGGGTGGACGACACCTGAACTGGATGGCGTACCCTGATCTTATTATCTGCAGGACCCAACGAGATATATTTGGCAGTTTTTCCCATTCTGGCAAAAAATCTACTAGGGGTACCAGTCCCTCGAGACTGGCCTCTGGTATACTGAGTGCTGGGAGCACAGCGCCCTGAAGCGGATGACCGACAGGGAACGGCTGACTCGACAGCGCCACCTCCTTGTCTGGAGGACGCGGGCCATCCTCGGATGACTCGCGAGGGCCTTCCACGCCCCGGCACTTGGGCGGGGTTAGTGGAGAGACCCTGTGAGGGTACCGGAAAAGGACGGGCACCGTATGCTGAGGTGAACACCGCCTGTTCCCGAAGGGGGAAACCCTCACTGCCCTGGGCCCACTGGCGTCAGGGCCTCTTAGACGCAGCCTTCCTAGAGATAAGAACAGTCCGCAGATCTGCTCTACCCCTAGAGGGCTGCGTCTGGGGGTGTCGCCCACCGCCCCACCCTTTCTGAGGGGGAGTACGAGTGGCGACACTCTGTTTCTGTTGCGCCCGGTGTACGGAGCTTGTACTCGGTGTCTGCTGCTCCCGCACAGCAGCAGACGAGGCCTGGGGTTTTCTCGGGAGGAGCTGCTTGAGCGCCGCAGACTGTTTCTTTGCCTCCTGAAACCTGTCGGTGACGGTAGTGACAGCGTCACCGAACAGGCCGTCAGGAGACAGCGGCGCATCAAGCAGAAAGCTCTTATCTCTCTCCCGAATCTCGGTCAGATTAAGCCACAGATGCCTCTCCGTAGCCACCAGGGCTGCCATAGAACGGCCTATAGATTTGGCCGTCTCCTTGGTGGCTCGGAGAGCTAAATCTGCTGAAGATCGGAGCTCATTAACTAAGTCTGCTCCGATCTCCTGGCTGGACCCCAGGTCTCTTAGCAGGTCGGCCTGGTATGCCTGCACGATGGCCATAGTGTGCAGGCACGCGGCGGCCTGACCCGCTGCCGAGTACGCCTTGCCCACCAAAGAGGAGGTGGTTCTTAATGGTTTGGTGGGCAAGGTCGGAGTTTTAATGGCCGATGCCGACTGAGGAGAGAGATGGCTCGCAAGCGTCTCCTCCACCTTCGGCATCGGACCATACCCATGCTTCTTCAGCCCCTGGATGTTACTATACACTGACGTTTGGGGGCTGAAGACACGAGAGGACATGGGCCGCTTCCACGTTCTCGACACCTCAGTGTGGAGATCCGTGAAAAACGGTAAACTCCGACGTGGAGGCTGGGCAGAGCGGGAGGGGAGAAAGCGCTCGTCCAAACGGCTCTTGGACGAGACGCTCTCTTGATTCTCTTGTGGCCAGTCAATGTTTAGTTTGGCCACAGCTCTGCACAGGACCTCCAAAAGCTCCTCACCAGCAGGGGATTGAA